>JALIZH010019162.1:0-20002 GCA_030522465.1 Rhipicephalus appendiculatus | reverse complement strand
GAACGTGACCGGACGCGGGAGTGAGGGACGGACACAGCCCCGAGCATAAGATGCTTCGCATCTAAATGAGGCCGGTCGGGGAGAGTGTAGCCAGACATCTAGATAGATAGATACGGTCCATGTCGCTGAAGTTTGCAAAGAAATGCTTCGCGTTTAGTATGAAGGGAACAGTTAGCCAAACAAAATGCCTGACGACGTTAGTGCAGCTGAAGCACCCATCCCTACATGCCGTAGGGAAATGAAAACGGGCATGTAGGGAAGAAGATGAAGAAAAACTTCCCATCTCCCGCTAAAGAGAACCATGTGTGGATGCGAAGCAGCGGGGAGGTGGTTAGCTTGAGCGGGAGAAACGTCGCGGCTCTCGTTTCGCGGCAGCGGCCCCGGCGCTCATCGCGGCGCTGCACAGCAGAGAGAATGAGGCCCGCTCCGTCATTTTTATACCGCGGAACTACCGCGGTGCCCCCAGCGGAGTATGCAGCCTTCGCACCACCTGTCGCGCGCCGCTGCGTAGAGGGATTCCTGGAGGAGAGAACGGGGGAGAGAGGACGCGTTTGCGCTGTAGGGAATGTCGGACGCGGGCGCCGCTCCGTAGAGTAGAGGATTCCTACAGCAGAGAAAGGGGGTGGGCGTAGGAGAGAGAGGGGGAAGGACGCGCGTGCGCTGTGGGACGCGGGCGCCCGCTCCGTAAAGCAGACGAATCCTAAAGTAGAGTAAGGGGGGTGAGCGTAGGAGAGGAGAGATAGGGGGAGGGGACGCACATCCGCTGTCGGATGTGGGACGCACCGTGGAGTAGAGAACTCCTAGAGGAGAGAAAGGGGTGAGCTTAGGAGAGGAGAGAGAGGGGAGGGGACGCGCTTGCGCTGTGGGAGTGTAGGACGCCAGACGCGGGCGCCGCTTCGTAGAGTAGAGTATTCCTAGAGGAGAGAAAGGGGGTGAGCGGAGGAGAGAGAGAAGACGCGAGTGCGCTGTGGTGGTGTGGGACTCGGGAAGGAGGGACGGACTAAGCCCCTCCCCTTCCATAAACACATGGTAGCAAGATCGAGGAATGGAGGCACCTGCCTGGCCATTCCTGAGCAGCCTCTCTGTGCTCTCGGCCATGACTCTGGTGACTGTAGTGGTGGTCGACAGCCTTATAATGTACTACAGTGTTCTGGTTCACATAGTGGGTGCTTCCCTACTTCATGAGAGTGGCCGGACGCGGGACGCGGGACAGACGGACATAGCCCCGAGCATAAGATGCGTCGCATCTAAAAAATTCCCCCATCTCCCGCTAAAGGGAACCATGTGTGGATGCGAAGCAGCAGGGAGATGGTTAGCTTGAGCGGGAGAAACGTCGGCGCTCTCATTTCACGGCAGCGGCCCGGCCGCTCATCGCCGCGCTGCACAGGAGAGAGAATGAGGCGCGCTCCGTCATTTTAGATGTGAAGCATCTTATGGCGAAGCTTAATCCGGTGGTGGTGTGCGGCGTGACCACCCTTACTGCGCATGCACACACCCTTTCAAAAAAAAAATAAACCTCCTCTCTCTCCTCTAGGCATCCCTGCCTGCGGCGTCCACACTCCCACTTGCATGCGCGTCCCCCTCTCTCCGCATCCCTGCCCGC
The DNA here is from genome assembly GCA_030522465.1 of Rhipicephalus appendiculatus. Taxonomy (NCBI): domain Eukaryota; kingdom Metazoa; phylum Arthropoda; class Arachnida; order Ixodida; family Ixodidae; genus Rhipicephalus; species Rhipicephalus appendiculatus. The sequence goes on along the minus strand of JALIZH010019162.1, from coordinate 18,399 downwards.
GGCGTCCACACTCCCTCTGCACATGCGCGTCCTTCCCTCTCTCTCCTACGCTCCGCCCCTCTCTCGCCTCACGACGCCGACGCAGGCAGCGTTTGCTTGCGAGTTGCTAGGTTGAAAAAACCGACTGCTCGCGCTGCACGACCGTTGACTGGCCACCCCGTATATATGGCAATGGATCTCGACCTGCAATGTGGTGCCGGTGGGAGATTTCTCCTGTGCGTTGTTGAATAATAAAAATTCTCAGCGTGCGCGTTAACTAAAAGCGGACTGCGGGTCTCTGTGTCCAGTCGGAGTCTTCTGTCTCTAATTGCCCATTAGAAGTGATTGGCATGTTCCAGTAGGAAACACCGCTCCATCACTGCGTGCTTTGCGCCTCCCCCAGTTTTCTCTCTTGCGCAACGCTGCGATGAGCGCCAGCATCAACGCCGCCGCCAGCGTACGCGTAAGCGCCCGCTGCTTCGCATCTACACATGGTTCCCTTTAGCGGTAGATGGTGTAATTTTTTATACCGCGAAACTACCGTTGTGCCCCCAGTGGCGTATGTAGCTGTCGCACCTCCTGTCGCGCGCCGCTCCGTAGAGAATTCCTAGAGGAGAGAACGGGGGGAACCGTAGGGGTAGAGAGAGAGGGGGAGGGGACTTGTATGCACTGTGGGGGTGTGGGATGCGGGAGCCGCTCCGTAGAGTAGAGGATTCCTAGAGGAGAGAGGGGGGAGAGGACGGGCATGCGCTGTGGGGAGGTGGGGCGCGGGCGCCGCTCCGTAGAGTAGATGATTCCTAGAGTAGAGAAAGGGGGTAAGCGTAAAAGAGGATAGGGGAAGGGGACGCGCATGCGCTGTGGGGGGTGTGGGACTCTCCGTAGAGTAGAGGATTCCTAGAGGAGAGAAAGGGGTGAGCGTAAAAGAGAGAGGGGAAGGGGACGCGCATGCGCTGTGGGACGCGGGAAGGAGGGACGGACTAAGCCCCTCCAAACACATGCAAGCAAGATCAAGGAATGGGGTCAACCTGGGCGACAGACGCCACCTGCCTAGCCATTGCTAAGCAGCCTCTCTGTGCTCTCGGCCATGACTCTGATGACTGTAGTAGTGGTTGACGGCCCTCATATTACTACAGTGTTGTGGTTCGCATAATGGGTGCTTCCCTACTTCATGAAAGTGGCCGGACGCGGGAGGGACGGACACAGCCTCGAGCATTAGATGCGTCGACTCTACAATCTTCCTCATCTCCCGCAAAAGGAATCCGCAGTGAGGGTGTGGTCGCCGCGGGGAGGGATGCCTAGAGGCGAGAGAGGGGGAGAGGATGTTCTTTATTTTTATTTTTTAAAGGGCTTGCGCATGCGCAGTAAGGGTGGTCACGGCGCACACCACCACCACCGCCACCGTATTGAACTTCGCTTAAGCTGCTTCGCATCTAAAAAATTTCCCCATCTCTCGCTAAAGGGAACCATGAGTGGATGCGAAGCAGTGGGGAGATGCTTAGCTTGAGCGGGACAAACGTCGCCGCTCTCGTTTCGCGGCAGCGGCCCGGGCGCTCATCGCGGCGCTGCACAGGACAGAGAATGAGGCGCGCGCGCTCCGTCAGTTTCATACCGCGTAACTGGCGACCGCACCGGAGTATGCAGCTGTCGCACCACCTGTCGTGCGCACAGTTCCGTAGGGGATTCCTAGAGGAGAGAGGGAGGGGGATGTGCATGCGCTGTGGTGGTGTGGCGCGCGGCAGCCGCTCCCTAGACTAGAGGATTCCTAGAGGAGAGGAAGAGGGGTAGCGTCGGAGAGGAGAGAGAGGGGGGACGGGACGCACATGCGCTGTGGGGATGCGGGACGCAGGAAGGAGGGACGGACTAAGCCCCCGCAAGCACATGCAAGAAGATCAAGGAATGGAGTCAACCTGGGCGACAGACACAACCTGCCTAGAAATTGCAAAGCAGCCCCTTTTGCTCCCGGCCATGACTCTGGTGACTGGCGGTGGTTGGCGGGCTTATTGTACTATGTGTTCTGGTTGGTATAGTGGGTGCTTCCCTACTTCATGAAAGTGGCCGGATGCGGGTCAAGGCGCTGATCATAAGACTCTTCGCATCTAATCGCGTATTCGGTTGGGCGTTTTGGAGCGCTCGAGAGCACGCTGAAAATTGTCGCGTGTTCGGTTGGCAGAATTCGAGCGCTCGACTACCTTCGGTTGGTTTTTTGGGAGCGTCAAACTCCGACTCGGAGCGCTCCCGACTGCTCTGACTTGGAAGTGAAAGTGTGGCGCGATCTCACCGGGAGGATGGATCACGTGACACAAGCCGGCAACCACGAGATCACGTGTTTGATTGCAGGTGACAGTGTGAGCGCGCTTTTGGGAAGGCCACATCGCCGGACGCGTAATACTCCGTGCACGTGTGTTGTTCGTGGTGTTTTCGAGCGTGTGTATAGTCAGTTCACATCTACGATGCCTTAAATGCACCATGTCAAAAATTATGTGGCTAGAGAAGGCGAAGAAAACGTAAATCCTGTTGTTACAGCAGCTCGCAGACGAATGCCTTGAAGCTAGCAGCTCGGACGACGACGACAATCGCCAGATTTATGTTCCGAACTCGGAAGGCTGTTGCTACTTCCAGGTATGTCGAAGATGGCCACTTAGCTGATCGACGCCATTTGTCGATGCAGCGCAGGAATGTTTACCCGACGGCTTCCCGCGCTGGCTGCACGGTGGCGCTACAGGGGCGCTGCTCCGAAATCGCCGATGTATTCGGTTGTAACTCTGCCTTTCGCGCTCTGATTGCGAGCTGCCTCGGAATCTGGCGACACTGAGCCAGAGGACCGGAGCTGCCAACCGAATACGCCATAAGAGATGAAGAAGAAGCGCCCCGGGGAAAGCAAGATTGGTGCGAAGTTTTCCGATGCACGTCCCCCCTCTCTATCCTCTACCACGATTGCCCCGTCCTTTCCTCTAGGAATCCTCTACGCAGCGGCGGCCACGACAGGTAGTGTGACAGCTGCATACTCCGCTGGGGGCGCCACGTTAGTTCCGCAGTATGAAAATGACGGAGCGCGCGCTCCTCATTCTCTCTCCTGTGCAGCGCCGCGATGATCGCCCGGACCGCTGCCGTGAAATCAGAGCGGCGACGTTTCGCACGCTCAAGCTAATTATCTCCCCCGCTGCTTCGCATCCACACATGGTTCCCTTTAGCGGGAGATGGGGAATTTTTGTCTCCTATTCTTCATATTGGAGTTTATCCCAACGCACTTATCTTAGGCAGTAATAAAGATGTGAACATCAGACAAGTCGAATAATACTTTCTATGTCATTGGTATGGTATGAATTATCGATCAATGTCCATGTGTTTTGCAAGTAAACAATATAGCAGTAAAGTTCGAATGTTATGCGCCGCACTCAAAACTGACAACCGAGTTTTTAGGGGCGAAGTTCCTTATGCCGTGGGTCGTGCGTCCTCTGTAGTTTGTAGTACGCAGTAGCCACACCGCCTGTGTGATGACGATGACGCTGCCATCACGGCACACCACATGGAATGTACCCACTATGCGTCATAACGATGACGCTGACGACGATGACAATCCTGATGCCATACAACACATGGCAACGCGATATGGCCTCACGTGCTTTGATGATGTACTGGGCGAATTTCACGGAAGATTCGCGGTTTACCGATGAAACCCCGGAGCTTCGCCGACTCATCATCATTTTTTTCTTCAGTCAATAGTCAATACAGCTCAAATGCTTCAAATGAAGTACTGTCGTGAAGAGAAAAGCTACACGTAACAATCTCAAAACACCCATAAAAAGCATCAATTTTAAGCCGAGTTTATACTCCCAAAAAAGCAGGGGATATATACAAATAAAGGAAGCTGTGTACCAACTGCATCGAACGTGTAAACAACAATGTTAGTTTCATCAAAAACACATAAACAGGGCAGCCAACAGACACCAAACAAAGTTATCAATGAAAATCTAAAAATTGGTATTCGATATTTTTAAAGAGAGAGCGAACATTGAGAGAGGCTTCACCGTTTTCCTTGGAGTAATACGTTGCATAAAATTCCCACGACAGGGAATCCCCGTTGATATGTAGTACACTGGTGCCCTAAAAATGAGGCTGCACAGGCAGACAAATCGTAGCTCAAGGGCACACACGAAGAGATTCCGTTTTCCCAAATAAACTTCCCTACCTCAATCTCTCGTGGATGCGGTGTCAGGTTTTGCAAATACGAAGCCACCTGGAACTCCGGAATATAGTGCAGATATTGCCGATGGCGCAGCCCTTATAGTGCATCCCATGCTTCGGCATACTGAAAGAATGCCACTGCGTAGATATCCTAGCCTTGTGGACGCTGGGGAACCACCCTATTGGAAAAACTGCCATAGTGGGTACTGGAAAAGATAGTGGATATAGTGGAAATAATGCTGGGTATACTGGAAATCATGGTGTTCATAGTGGATAGTGCATGATGGCATAGTGTACAAGGTGGAAAGGATAGTGGACGATGGTGGATAGTGTGCGTCCACTATCGCGCGAATACTGGAAAGCAGCGAGGGAATGGTGGCTGAGGAAAATGATGGTGTACCATACTGGAGAAGCTGCACCAAACCATCATGGCGGCAATGACGTCACGTCAAACAGCATCGGCAGTGAAATTCGTTGGGCGATGAGGCAGTGACCACTAGGGGTCGCCGCTGTCGTCCTCTCGCATTTTTCTTTACTGTCATGGCGCCGCGCTGCTACAACGTGGTCATGGCGTGGTGAATGTGTTTGTGCTGATGCGGTTGATTTTTGCGCGGGCCGTCGTTGTGTGTTTTATGTTGCGGTCATTGACTTAGGCGGAACTTCTTGAATGAATATGATGTGCGGTATGTGCAAAATGAGTGATCAGCAGCCGGCAGCTCCCCGAGTACGATTGCTTTGCTGGCGATAAACGTGATTACCCTTGGAATACATCGTCTTCAATGCTTCCGCGCATTATCGACGGGAATAGTTTCTCGCAACGCGCTCTGTGGCGTGGAGAATCGACGTGACAATTCGTGCACATCGGGAACTCACCACATTGCCGCGAGACCGACGGATGCCCGCAAACGGGGTTGTCAGCGGCCGACGCCGACTCGTCACGCCACTTGAAGACCGGCGTACGTCGCAAGTGTACACTGCCAGCATGTTTTCTTCAGAAAGGTAGGTTGCTCTATGCATGTTATGCATTATTGCTCTATGCGTTATAGCCAAGAGATATTGAATGCCGCGGTACTGAATGCTCTTGCAGTTGTGTTGAACCTGCTACCACACGACGTTTGTAAAGATTTTCATCGCTACTGTTAAAATTTAATGTCTATATGTGAGACGGACGCACTACCCGCCATAAAGCTGAAAGCAGAGATAAAATTTTCGACAGAAAGATGCTCATCTTACACAGGTATTTAGCAACCGTCACTGCACTTGAAATAACCGAACTAAAAAAATTATAGCTACAGCCACCGGGTTGTGCTGTAGGAATTTCGGTGATGTAGCACCGGGTTAGAGACAGGGAATCGGTGAGGCGCGATAAGTTGCATTGGTCGATGTTTGCTTAGCGTTTATTTTGTGTCATCTGGTGAAGTAATAATGAACATTGTTTATTCTAGCACCCTTGTGCACTGATAAATTTTTATGTTGGTTAGAACAGAAATTTGTTCAGAATCCGCCCCTCAAGGATAACGAAATGTTGAAGGTGGGTTTCGGAGAAAGGGGGGGGGGGGGGGGGGGGCGGCAGTGCAGTGCAGCGCGAGCGAAAACTGGCCGGCTGTGTATCCCCGTAGGCCGGCTTCCGGCATAGTCCACTGTGAATTTCATTTGCCGCTGCAATGTATGAAAGTTTAGGCTGTGGTTTCGTTTCTTTTTTTTTTGGTCTTGCTCGGCTCGGGCTAGCGGATCGCGTGTTTATTTTGCGAGCGGAAGGTTATTTGACTACGGAACTAACCCGCTTGTGGTTTTCAAGAGATTTATTTCAAGAGCTGCCATCAAGCTATCAAGCTAACGCTACCACCCTGCTGCGAGGGCAAGTAATTGTCCCGGCACGGAATGCCGACACTATTCCGTTTACGTCAGCTCGCGAAAAAAAATTATAAAAAGAGCCGCTAATAGCTAACCAGCTGTAGTTATTTTTGGTGCTATCATACTGTAATATGAAAGACACGTTTAAACTACGCGACGACAACACGTTAAAACATAGAAACACACACATGAAGCGCGGAAAACACACACCGTGCGCTTCATGTGTATGTTTACTTCTGTGTTGTCTTCACCCAGACTGAACGTGTCTGCTATATCTGTGAAACAACTAGCCGAACAACATGCAATGGCTACAACAAGGACTCACTATATATTTATTGTGCGAAACGAGCAGTGTACGTAAGGCGCATCAATGTGTTCATTACCTAAACAAAGCATTTATATTTTTAATGATGCTTTTTTAATGTTTTTCAGAGTCTTGGAGAATTGCATTTCTTTGTAGTCACTTCAAATAGAGGCACCGAGGGAGAACCGTGACGCTGTTGGGAAGGTTTTCTGCTAGGGTTTTCTGCAGAAGCTGCATGTATAGGCAAACGAGTAAGAAAAACACCAAAAAATGTAGAAAAGTGAATAAAGTTATTCACTGAGTCAGGCTGTTCCTTGATTGGTGTAAACAGGTATATTGTGCCTGTTTCGCCTGATAACACATTTGCAACACAAGTCAACAATTTGTTTTCTGTGCTTAACTTGTGTGCCTTATGTAACAGGGAAGATATGCTTTCAGTTGTAACAGAAAGAACATTGAGAGAAAAATATTTCATTGACTAATATGCCCGCCATTTCGTACCTGCTACATACCTTGTACACAGCATACATTCTACTCACCTAAAGTACTGTCCACTATCCACCCAGCATCCAGTATCCACTATCCACCCAGCATCCACTATCCGCTATCCACTATCCAACCACCATCCGGTATCCACTATCCACCCACCATCCACTATCCAGTATACCACCCACTACATTAATCCACTATAATGGTGGATGGTGGTTTCCACTATGCCCACTATTTGTGTTTTTCCAATTGGGCACAGACACTTCGAGTCGACACACATTTTATTTAACACGAAAGTGTTTTATGCCGGGGTCTACCTAGACTTCATTAAGGTATTTCGGCAACGGAAATGACGTCAGAAAATATACACGATCGCATCGCAAAGCAAAGCTTGCAGAAAAAAAAAGTTTCATCAGCACAAGTCGAACCCGCGACATCTCGCTCAGCGACACCAGAAGAGGGGCATGATAACACTGTGCCACGGCCTTTCACTCAGGATGCTTTACAAACGCGCGTTTTATATCGCACACTTTCCTCTCACAGTACTCTTGGTCAGAAGGTTGGTGTCGGCATCTGGAACTCGTCATGCTTCCTGACTCGGGCTTCAACGATTAGCTCCTGAAATGAGTCGCTCCTACGCGTCCGCACAATTCGGCGCGTTTAAAATAGGTGAAATGCTATTTTCTCCACGTGTTTAACACACCGCGATGTGGCGCCCTTGACCCAAGCCTCGTATTCGATAATAGCGTTCACCCATATTAAAAGCTCTGCGACGCGTGCCTGCCTCTCCTGGCTGCCATACCGCGTTCCCCGCTTACGCTCGCCCCGAGAATAATCGCGGCCGGGCTAGAGATCAGACACGACGTGCATTACGGTTCCCTCTAGTCCGGCTTTGGAGTTCAGTGCCGCGCCATGGCGACCTTAGTCCAAGTTCTGCGTTTTATCAGCGACACTCTTCTTGCTGTCACACCACTTTCTCTAATTACGCTCTCGCCGGTAAATACTACAATTACAACAATGCTTTGCTTATACATTCTCATGGACCTTCCATGACGGTATTTAGGAGCGCGAAAACAGGCAAGATACATTTTTCAATGGGAGGTGAGGGCACCCTAGCAATCTGCAACCATCGTGAACGTGGGTCGCCAACGGGGACAGTAGCCGTGGTCCAAGCAACTGTGCCTGTGAACGATCAAAAGGCAGGAACAGCAGCAGGCAGGAGCAGTAGTACTATGCAATGCCTAGAGCCCATTTTTCATGAGTCTAGAACCACCTTTGTCCCTCACCTTCAATTTCATCACCTGCATTCTATTCTATTTATTCTACTACATACGCCAGGGAACGTTTCAGCAAGCTATTTGGGGCGGTATTTCGCAAGTGTAACGTCTCTGGACACTAAGCGAAAGAAATATTTCCATTTTAGGGCACCGGACCACTCTATTAACGTTGAGATTCAATTGAAAAGTTCAGTTCGCCGAAGAAGCTGGGGTATATAAAATGTGCTTGCTTGTGCGTGTTCTTAGTGTGCAACCAGACGGGTAATTCATAGCGACTGAAGATACGAACAACCCCGTTTCTGAAAGTCAGCTGAATCTGTTGAACCTCGTTGTTGAATCACCTTGTTCCTTCGCTCTGGTTATTTTGTTTTACTTTTTGTTGCCATAGTGTTTATGATCAGCACACAGTATTCTGAGTGTTGACACAATTTCTGACAAGGTAAACAGGCTGGTACTTTGTTCACGTCTTCTATTGTCGTCATTACAAGTGCACTGTTTAATTTTGCCATGAATCAATACCAAGTCGCCCAATCTTCAGTCCTAAACAGAACAGCTGTGGTTGATGAAGAAGCTAGTGCGCCATGTGTTCTAAGTGGTAATAACTGTTGGTGCGTAACGTCCCAAAACCACGATACGATTACGAAAGATGCCGTAGTGGAGGGCTTCGGAAAGTTAGACCACCTGGGGCTCTTTAACACGCACCTAAAGCTAAGTACGTGGGCCTCAAGCAGTTACGCCTCCATTGAAATGCGTTTAACTCCAAGGTTGATCGTACAAAAATTTGCACTCCTTTACACTACAATGCTAACTTCACTGACAGCTAAAAGTACTCGAATGATGGTACAGAGGACAAAAGTACACTTCTGGTGCTGTTTCGCATTTCATTACAGTTGTGTACTTTTTGCCCTCTCTACGTTAAGTGAAAAATTCACAAGAAACTATTTAGCAGCATCTCACTATTGCATTTGTTTCGTGTTCTGTTTAAAGGTCTGCAATAGTATAGTCAAGTGTGAGTATTTGACAAGACATTCATATTTATGGATATGGAAAGCTTGATGGACTTCTTTTCTATGATTTTCAGGACGACATATCTGGCAAAGCTGCAAGATTTGCTCGCCCACTTGTTTGTGTACAAGGCACTGTATTGTGGGAACACTCCCCTGTGCCTCACTCTACACTAACGAGGACCTGAAGTGTAATGCAAACCACAGAAAGATAAACACACTTAGTGCGAAAAAATTACAAAGATAAAGAACCATGCACTCACAGAATGAGTATGAACGTGACTAAAAACGCCATACACGTGTTAAATTTCAGTTGCTAGTACTGCATTGTCCTGTTCCCTTCATTTCTATTTCTATGTGTGTTGCTGTTTTGTTTTCACACTTTAACTATGAACTCAATTCCCGACTGCTTTACAGGCTGTGTAGATTCGTGGTCAAATTCTATTCAACCACGCGGCATAGCAAGCCCTAGAATCCAACATGCTAAGCCACCAGCCACTACTTGTAAGAAATTTTTAATTTTAGGCATGTGATTGCCTAATTTCAAGTTGACTTTGCAGCCATGGTAGTGGTATTAACTTTCAATGTGGTAATTATGCGCAAGCCATGTAGTGAGAAATTAAAGATGAGCAACTTTTTAGGTTGCAGATGACAGTGGCTGGCATGGGAATATTGTAAACATAGCTGTAGTAATTATGTATAATAGAAGTATTGGTATATTTCAGTTGTGTGATAATGGCGACAATTTCCCAAGTATATTTCTAGAAAATTGCGTTCATTTTCAGATATTTGTGAGTAAGTATGTGCAGCCATATGTGAATGCAATGTTGTCATATTGCTGTCATGGCTGAACGCCTTTACGAATTGTGGTAAGTGGATCTACAATCAACACCACAGGTCTATTTTGGACTTTTCTGCAGAAAACAGAACTGTATGATGATGTGTGACATGTCTTGATGGCATAGGGCAAACTAATTTAATTAAAATCTACAACATGCCTCCCTGCATCGTTGCATATTTCTTAAAAGTAATGCTAGCCTTATTGTACTAACTTAGTTGCCTTCATGTGCAGGCTGACACCAAGTTCCTTGTAGATCCCATTTCTCTTGGATTCTGTTTACATACTAGCACTGTGAAGTGCACATGTCAGTGTGCATTATGATGAGATTTGCCACACTACTTTCATGTTGGCTTTAATGTTGTCAATTATATATAGTGCTTGGGCTGTACTGTATACGTTCTTAGTGTTTTGTATTGGGTGTAGGTTCTGTGCAAGAAGATGGAACTATAAATATGCCTTACACTGACATGAGAACTGCTACTGTTTTGATTCCAATAAAATATTGCGAACACTGTTTTTCTTATCATTCTTATCACAGCTTATTCGTTGGAGAAGACGGCAATACTACATTTTTTTTTTATTCTTGCTACATCATCTGTGCAAGAGGCGTGCCACATACACATGGACTTTCACAAGGGCGAAGTGCATGTATATTAACTTTTTTATTTTACGGGAGACCTGTGACCGCTAATTTGTGGTGGTTGTACTTGACATTGGGGCATGCTTACGCATTCGCTTTAATGCATTTGTGTGATGTTTGACAATGAAGGTTAATTAGTAAGATTGTAGGTAGTAAGATTGTAGGTAGTCTCCGAGTGTGAAAGCGACTAAATACTGAATTTGAGTTATAGAATCGCTGTGTGCCCCGCGAAAGTGCGAGTTGCGAATAAGTGCTAATTGTGGATGTAGATTATCGTTCAGCTACTCTGAAGGCGCTGCTGCACCTGCGTTTGGCTCGCGACAGTGCGCGCAATAAATGCACTTATTGTAGGCGCGTTACAATGTCCTTGTAACTCGGGCATCTGCATAGGCGTGCACACGGGGAGGGGGGGGGGTGGGGGGGGAGTCTGCCCCGTGCATTGACAGGGGCGCAGCGACAGGCCTTCGTCTCTCGCCCCCTTCCACCTGAAGAGGCACCCTGCGCACGCTTGTGGGCATCTGCGTGAGTAACTTTTATATGCTATGGGAGTCGTAGCGGTTAGCGCGCCGGTGGATGACGAGAACGATGGACACAGGCACGCTCGCGGCAGAGTTTTGAAATGATAAAGATGTGTTGCTCAGTGTTTCGTCCTCGTGTCTGAGGGCTTCCGTGCGGCGTGAGGCACAGACCCCATCAATGGAAACACAGGCGGTCTCGTACAGCTCAGAACACGCCGCTGCCATGGGACGCGTGCAGCTCGCGGCAGAAACAACGAAAATAGCTCCACATCATACGCCCATGGAATGCGCATATGTTCGGCCATCTGAGGATACCTTTTGTCACGCTGGTATCCACGAATTGCGGGCGAGTGAAACAGTGTCGAAGTACTCAAGAGGGCACACGTTTACAATTTTTGTAGCGGCACGACACGACGAACCGAATAGTTCGAAGCTGAAGGTGTTTACCTTGGCCTTCGTGACGCCCCTGAGTTAATGTACTGGCCTAGCGAAAGCGCTAACACATGCCGATGCTACAACAAATGTTTGAGGTGTCGCCGACAGGTTAGTAGCCGCTTTGTAGATATATACCCCCCGTGCAAAACTACGCAAGCTAGTGGTGGCGCTGTGGTGTAATGGATATGATGTTTGCTTTCAGTGCGTGTGGTCGCGAGTTCGATTCCTGTGTCGTGCGTGCTTGTATGCATATGTCATGTTTGTGCATGAATACATCAATGTTCCATTTTCTAATATGTCCTATCGATGATTAGTTGCAAGAAATGTCTCTAAAACGCTATTATAGTGCCCGAAATACGTTTTTTTTCTGGCCCTCTCTCGGGCCGCGTATAAAGGGGCGTTTTAAAATCTCTCAAAAGAAGCAGAAAAACTTGCCAATGAACTCCGTTCAAGCCCCCGAAATGAGTTAAATAAAAACTCCAAAGTTACCTCGCTAATTCCCTCTTTTGACTCCGTTTACTTTGTAAACAAACCTTGTTAAGCCTTCTGCACCGCAAATCGACTGTGTATCTCGAAAACGGAGCTGTTTTATCGCCAGTATACGCTTAGCGAAGCCCCATTAGTCAAATCTAAATCAAATACCAGCATTATTTGGGAATGAATGAGTTTAATAATGTAGGCCCACGGCTAGAAAGATTCGAAGTGGACGGCTGTCGCTTCAACAGGCACCGCCATATTGCCCTGCGTACCCCCCCCTAAAACCTCCTTTGGTAGGGGGTTTTGCGTAGTACCTTTAGGATGCAAGATAAGAGCCGGGCCCAAAACTCCCAAAAAGGCTCAAACCCGTTTGCTGTGTACGCTGCTTAGATTCCAGCACGCCCATAGGAACGAGAAGAGAGCAAAGGTTTAAATCGTGCGACAAATCCATGTTACTTCACTCGTTTTTGGCAATTTCAGGAAACTTTTGCCGCAATAAATTCGCCAGGCAATGAAGTCCGATAGTAAGATCATTTGATGGACACATGGAAAAGTGCTACACATTACTTCGAAAGTGAGTCTTTAAGGCGCATTTTGTAAATGGAGACCGGGGGCTATTTTCTTTGCGATCTGAAATATGCGACGCGCTGTGAGTGCGACAGGACAACCTAGCAATCTGCAACCATCGTGAACGTGGGGCGCCAACGGGGACAGTAGCCGTGATCCAAGCAAATGTGCCTGTGAACGAGCCAAAGGCAATAACAGCAGCAGCCAGGAGCAGTAGTACTATGCAATTCCTAGAGACCCTTTATCATGCGTCTAGAACCACCTTTGTCCCTCAGCTGCAATTTCATCACCTGCATTCTATTCTATGTATTCTACTACATACGCCAGTGAACGTTTCAGCAAGCTATTTGGGGCGTATTTCGCAAGTGTGACGTCTCTGGACACTAAGCGAAGGAAATATTTCCATTTTAGGGAACCGGACCGCTCTAGAAACGTCGAGATTCACTTGAAAAGTTCAGTTCGCCGAAGAAGCTGGGGTATATAAAATGTGCTTGCTTGTGCGTGTTAATAGTGTTCAAACAGACGGGTAATTCATAGCGACTGAAGATACGAACAACCCCTGTTTCTGAAAGCGGGAGTGTGCGAGGCTGACATCGTGATGGCACTGAGCACAACCGGCAGAAGATTCTGTACACTGGCTCTGGTCGGCGACAATGCGCAGCGGCTCAACAGATCGCGAAGACTTTGCGAATACGAAACATATTTTTCTTCATTGTTGATATGTACTACCAGTTGCTGTGCAATTCTGGTGGTACCCTGATATAATGAACTCGGCTTCCGTCAAGTGTTTTAGAAGTCAGTTAACTGTCCACGGAGTTGTACCTTTGCCCGGAGTATTAAGGGCGCAACTAGAATTGATCTCAATACTAATTTTAAGGTTTATTGAACCTGTAGTTCACTAAGTGTGCTGTGAAAGTAAACATCATTTATTGTGAAAGCAGCGGAGTTTTCTTCCTAAACTCCTGCGGTCAGTATCAATAAAGTGTGAACACTGAAACTAATTGTAGATAGCTTCACATACCTGGTAGTTTCATTTCTAGTCATACGCACACCTGGGGACCTGCGCTGCCTAATGTGCATTGTTATGGCCTACCATGTTTTTCGCAATAATGGCTGCCTAAAAACTCTTTACTTCCAATATTTACCCACGGAAGTCAGCGAACAACAGGCAGGCTATTGTGAGCAGCACTTTGTCGCTACGTTTTAAAGTTTGAATCCATTGTGCCGCTCATTTTCCTTTGGAGGGAAAAGGGGAACTGCAGTGAAACTTTCGTAGAGTGGCCATTGCTAAAGTTAAGTGAGTGGCAGTGCATAAATTGGGTATCAGGCTATTCATTCTTGAACACGCGAACCAGCTTTGTAGCCTTCCCATCACATTACATCAACACTGACTCCGACTATTCCTTCTCAATTCGAATCACCCTTTCTTTCACTCCGGCTAGTTAAGCCTTACAAGTTAAGCGAAAGGTATCACTGGACGTTGACACGTTAGTATGTTCCTTCCTGACAATCCAAATCGATATTTCATTAAAACTAAGCTCCCCACAAAACTTCTCTCAATAGTTTAAAGATTATCTGTCATTATATGGCTGAAAAACATGTCTGGAAGGTTAAAGTTATGTTTATTTAAAAAAGTAATACCGTCATCAAAATAAACTCTTGGTAAAGTGAAGTTCTGTGATTGATTGTATGTTTGCAATTGAATGTTTCTTTTGTTAGCCGAGGGGAGCATTGACGAATCTTGTTCTTTTGAAGAAAAGAATAGCTACATCAAGATAAACTATAGGCATGGAGGAGCCGTGTTAGAGAACACATGCTTGCATTTGAATTTTTCTTTCGTTCGCCGAGCGAACATTGACTTCGTAGTAATACAATGAAACTCAAAGCACATATTGTTTCCCCCCTGAACGCGGGACCCGAGAGTGACGCACGCGACAAATCCATCTGTAAGCTCACTAGCTATCGAGGGTTCCTATTCGAACAGTAGTCACAGACGAAAATCATTTTCGTAAAGTATCTTACGTCAAGTGATTCGTCACAGAAATTCCTGATTTCGTTGACATTGAACTGTGTTGCTTACGTACAACGGCGGCGACGTACAGCCACCTCAAAAAAATCGTCAGTTGTCTTGATCTCATAACATGTGTGAAACAATGCATATTATCAAACTGACAAATTCTATCCGTAACCGAAAATCTCCTCCTTGGAAAGACCCCAATAAAGATCCGAAAAATAGCTTGGCCTATTCCGTTCGTACGGTCTCGGACACCGTACGGAAGGCGCGAATGCGCACGCATCGCCACATCGTGCGCTGCCCTTTCCGGACAACATTGAATCCGGTTTAAATGCCCTCGCTAACGCCTCCCTTCTCCTGTTTACATGAACGTTCAGAGAACTTACTTTGAAGCATATGGGTTCTCAGAGCCGCATGCAATAAGTAACGCGATTAATTCCTTGGGAATTGCGGCATCTAAGACAATGACACTGTTACATTTTTACCTCTGTTAATTACCACCATTATATGTACTGAACAATACAACGTACGAACAAAAGAAACGGAAAACCATGTGCAAAAAATGCACTACCTCATTTTTATAAAACAAATTCAATTGGTTTGTATTGCCCCTACATCAAAACAATGCAATGATAAGTCTAAATTTCAAAATTTTTTTCTCGACTAAAGCAAGTTACTTTCATTAAACTTTCTCTGGACAAAGTTGTTATTTCTGTGGACAAAGGACACCGCCCCAAAATGTCCGCCCCGATTTGCTGGAACAGTCGGCGAGGCAGTTCGATCGGCTGAAGAAAGCCTGCCGGTCATGTTGGCGGTGTGTTGCATCGCTGACAGTCTCGGCACGTCTTTACGTAGCGAGCGACCTCGGCGGAAAGGGGCGGCCAGTAGTACTTTGCGTGTATTTCTTGCGAGAGTGCGACAAACACCGAGGTTTCCTGCCTCGGGATTGTAGCCTAAGGTGTGGAGGACTTCTGGTGGCAGTTCTCACGGTACCGCAAGAAGGTAATTTGCTCGAAGCGGCAAGAAGTTCTTGCTTTGGAAAACTCGTGTCGAATGAAAAACGACGCAAATGGCTGCTTGAACACCTTCGGAACAACGGCGATCCTGCTGGCGAGGTATTTTATTGGTGCCTAAGTTCCGGGTCGGCTCGCTCTCGTGTAGCAAAGTCGTCAGCACTTATGGTTGCGAACAGACGTCAGATTCTGCCCAGGCGGCGCTGCGTAAAACACCGCCAACAGCGCTCTCATCGCCGCCCTTTCCATAACTGGACAGTGCAAAGAGAGCCGTCTGCAAGTGAATGTGCATAGGCCACTATAGAACGCCCCTCTATTGCTGGTGTTGAGTCGCCGGTTTTCTAAAAATCAAGTACCTGGAAAGCTTCTTCCGTCAACCCACCCTCGCTTCAGAAATGTAGGAAGATCAGCAAAGTGAACGGCGGGTACAATGCAAAAGGGTTTCAGTTATTTCGGCGTGCTGCAACTCGCCAGTGCAAGAGAGCATCGCATGACATCGAGTTCGAGGCACTCCCTCGTGCATTCTGTAACGCCTGAATGCGTGATATTTGTGCACGAGCAATGTATCTTGCAATAAGTGGTAAGACGCTCGCTTTATCAGGCATGAATTACCCCGGCGATTTTCGCCTTGGTAGTTCCATTCTCCATCCATCTCTCGCTTCTTACGCGTTGAACTGTTTTATTACGTATCCTGGAATGTTCTGTTGACGATTGTCTTCCGTTTGTATATGCAAATGGTATACGTGCGTGTCCACTTTCTCGGGATACAACAATAGTCAAAACCGCGGCCTCCGAGATAGCTCCGGCAATCGCGGAGGGCACGGACAAGAAAAACCTCAAGGTGGTTACGACCAACATTTTCCGATTTACTTGCATGATGTACTTGTTAGCATTTGCTAGTTGAAGCCGGAACTTTGAGCCTTAAATGCGTACGTGCGCGATGCTGTGTTAAGACGACCAGTTCAGATTATGGGTGGTCGCGAAGTGCGGGATGTATCGCGCGCTTCAACTGTTTGTATGTAACTGCTGCACGGCGTGCACTGCGGTTTGAGGCTCTGCTGAGCTTCAGAGTCAAGGTTTCCGCGGTTCTACGTCAAGGCTACCCATAACAATAACAGGAGACCCGACATTACCAAACTTTCTCATGCCACCGGCTCTAGAAAACGCGAGTAATTCGCTTACCCAATACGTTCGCAAGGGCCCGTATCCAGTGCTCTCGCCGTTCTGCTTCGTGCAACAGCTACGGAAATCAATAAAACTGAAGTCCTTTACCTCCGTGGCAATACACAACGCAGCAGTATACCGTCGACTGAGGCCTTTCTTCGAAGCGCGCGGAGCTGTTGCGTCTGCTCGTGTTTTCGCCGTCCTTCTGGCAAGCACTTCATGAAGCCTTCGTTGGTGTCTGACTGGCGGAGAGAACTTCGTAGCTCTTTTTCTGAGTTCCGGCAGCAAAGGCGTCTGTGTAGTCCAGCCGACTTCGGCAAAAGTGAACATATGTGTCGCGTGACACAAAGCACTCCAGGCGCGAGATATTTCAGCGTGCGCCGCATTTCTTTCATATCTTTCATATTTTAGTATTTCTCTACTACGAGTACCATGTAACGCCACATCGCTGGTCTGCAATATAGGCTTAGCATATGCGTTAAAATCCTGGAAACGTGCAATGAGCTGGTCTCCTGCAGAAGTGACGCCCACGCCGGCAGTTTCTTTTTGCATATGCGCTGAGGAAGCTTTCAAACCTTTGTTTTGAAACCACGACAGTATCACTGTAAAACGCCACAGAGGGACTGATCAATATCCCGAGAAGTCATTTTAGAAGAGAAGTTGCAAGCACTACCTATCTGTTTTGCAGATATTTCTGCAAACTGCCGCAGCTCCGTTGAAGACAAGGTAGGGGAGACAGGCACCGGCTGAGAGCGCTGACATAGAAGATGCTCCTGCTCACACGCTTGTGTGCTTCATCGGTTGCTGCGTAGGAGTAAAACGGAACTACGCTGTGCCAGATGACACTTTCTGCAATGATACCAAGCATTTATCTAGCTATGCTAACGCCACATGATTGATGAAACCGTATGTCTGTCTGCAGGTTCACTTGTCCGTGATGACCTTAATTCACCCTCCGAGTTCCTTTATTGAAGGTGGAATGATAGGCAGCTACCAGACGAAAGTTTTGTGTGGTCGGTCGAATCGCCACGCTGTTTTGTGTAATTGAAAGTTTTCATTAGGTCTTATCGCCACAGGTGCGCAACACCTCCTGGTATTATGGAGAAACATGCGGAAGGGGGGCGAGGGTTCGTGAATGTGAATGCTGTTTGGGAGCAAACCCACAATCTGCCGTGGTGGTGTGTGTTATTTCAGGAAAATTCTAGGTAAGGTAACGGCGGCAGGTAAACACGGCCGAGGAACACGTAAACCATGAAGGTTTTACCGTTTCGCGCCTCTTAAAAGCCACTCCTGAAGGGCCCGTTGCCCTTGTTTAACCGAGAACAGATGATTGAATCAGTGGACAAATACCGTGGAGGAAATCCTTTTTTTTCGGCGACGGCACTGAATCACGCGACAACGCGCCGCGATTTCATGTCAGCCACACCTCGTCCGCGACACCTCAAGGATGGCAAACGATGAAAGAAAAGTTCGTGAGCCCAGGTGACCACATTCTGTGGGTCGGAATATGGAGCGAAAGGCTGACAGCCGCAATCCAGCGAAAGACGGATGAGACGACGTCCTAACCGCTCCATTTCCCCTTTGCGCAATCTTGTGGGTAATGAGCTGCCCGCCTTTGTCCCTTTGAACCACCCCAAA
>JALIZH010019161.1:0-84509 GCA_030522465.1 Rhipicephalus appendiculatus | reverse complement strand
AGCAGCGGTCGGGTAATGGATTCCATGATCGAGGAAGCGTGGACGGCGTTCCTAGAATGGAGAGACCCGCGCTGCCGACAACCCCCGTTGACACGTGGCTTCAGCTTCAATGTTCGGGAATCGTTGTAGGCTGCGCCATTCTAATGACACAGCACCCGTTCCTGGGCCAGCTGTTGTAATCTGGTCTTCGTCTTCCTCTACTGCGCCCTAGACCCCCGCGGGCCCAACCTCAGCGTCGTTCTTTGCAGCCAATATATATATATATATATATATATATATATATATATATATATATATATATATATATATATATATATATATATATATATATATATATATATATAGTTTGATGACGATGAGCGCCAGCGGAGCTTGGGCCTCGTGCTCAACCAGCACGAAGAACCATCAACCACCTTCGGGATGCAGCCAAGGCATGGCACCGCTACGAAGGCGTCCAACAACAATCCTGGCTTGAATGGTGTGCCCGACTGACTACCGTTTTTCGGCCACTTTCACACGCCTGCAGTCCCATCCCTACTGACCCAATGTGCACCGCTCATGGGAGCTGTGAGACACAGAACCTCGACGGTACTGCCCGGACCCCTACCATCCTGCCCTCCCTCGGTGACCAAGATCAAGGGCGCCGTCACGAGGTTGTAGCTGCTCCCTGCACCGACGTCCCAACTCTCGGAATTGGAGCTTCTGATGAGCCCCGGCCCGATGGTATAGTGTCCTGCAGCTCCCTCGCAGCAAGCTTCGCGGAACGCCCCGCGACAGACACCGACACAGACACTGCCACAATTCTCAAGGCGGGCTTCGCGGTCCAGACCTCAGACTCCGCGTCTGGACCACCCAACTCACGATATTTTTTGACAGAGACGAAGACCACCACTGAGCAACTGAAGCCAGTGCCGTGGATCCAAGGCTCATCATCAGTCGGACACGTGGAGAGTCCGCTTCCTCTAATGCTTGACACTCGTGCTGTCCAGAAGCCGAACGAGCCCATGACAGCAGATGATCTCCTTGCACTGAGTGGGAACCAAACGGCAGACACAAGAGGACTGTCAGTACAGCCCGTGTGTGCTGGTGGCTTCATTGCTGGCTTCCGAAGCCATATCTCCACAACCACGACTCCTCATACGACGGTTACACCCTCTCTCAGACCACCAGAATGCTCGGCAGCTCAGCAGGAGAAGTCGCGGCGAACACAACACCGACCACCGCGGCATAGTCAGTGCCGTCCGCCAGAATTATGTTTGGCACCGCAACCCAAGTCATTGCGTGGCCGAGATCGGCCACAGCGATACAGCCAGTCTCGTCCTCCAGATCCACTTCTGGCAGATCATCTAACCGAATCGCAGCGTGGCCGGGAGAGACCACCGCGATGCAGTCAGTGCCGCCCACCAGAGGCGCCATCGGCAATGCGCTAAGCCAAGCTCCAGCGTTGCATCGACCAAACACAGCGACACCACCAGCATCGGCCACCAGAGACACTGTCGGCGGCCGCGCTCATTCGCAGTCATGGCCGAGTGTGATGACGATGAGCGCCAGCGGAGCTTGGGCCTCGTGCTCAACCAGCACGAAGAAGAGAGAGAAGACGAAGAGCAGACTAAGAACAGCCGGCCTAGTGAACAGGCGATGTCTCTTGTTTCTTTACAATATATAAGAACTAGAAGCATTACACGGCAGCTATGCACAGGAAAGAAGATCGACACAGACAACAAGAAGATACTTCAGTACGATCGTCATAGGCCTTGTAGAATTCGATAACGCCACATTCTGTTGTGCGCCTATTGAATGATCTAGCTAAAAAGGACGTATCAATCAACTATTTTTTCCCTTCGCTGTGCTGTAACAGAAATGTGGGAAATGGTTTAGTAGCAAGTGTGTCACAAACATTGGCCAATATGTAAGCATTTGGGGACTCACTGGCCCGCATTTTCTAAGTCTAAACAAAGGAAGCAAGTGACTGCTGTATGGCAATAACAGATTGAAATAGATACATTGCGGATTTTCTAAATAGATTACATAAGTGACGTGCGGGTGCTTTAGAGAGGTAATTAGCTGCAAAAGAACTAAGGGCCTAGCCTGAATGTTTTTTCAGGAAACAAGGGGGTGGGAGAGATTAATATGCGCACGTATATGATAGAAACCAAGTATAAATAATGATGCAAAAAGGCAGTGCTAGAACGAATACAGCGGATGAGAACAAAACAAAACTTCCGCTGTACTCACAACTGGAAGTATATTGGATAGAGAGGGAAGTGCATTAACATAAGGCTGCCACAACACCGCCGTTCGCTCCCCTGCTCTACAGCCACCTCCTATCATCTGGCCAATCATCGTCATCCAAGAAAATGCAATCATATTTTTATTAATACTTCTATCATTTCACAGCATCATAATAAAATAACAAGAGAATCAGTTTAGGCCTGTCACACCACCAGACTAAAACGCAAAGGCATCAGCCAGGCATCTGTAACCCCCTCAGCAAAAAATTTGAATACCTCATCAACACGTGTGTAGCAGGCGTCAATTCACAATCTATTTTTTTTACTGTGTATGTTTTCCTCTTTTCTATGTCACTCCTGCTGATATCATATTGATGTGGTTCGCTTTCTACTTTTTGTAATATTTAGTTTTGTGTGTGCCGATGCTGGCTACATATAAGGGGCATTTTTATTGCGATAGCAATTATATGGACACTCGCGGCTGGTTTTCGCCGTCGGCGTCGGCGTCATTTGCCGTATATGTATATGTATATATATAACCGGGCCTGCCCGTCGTTCGTGAGCGTGAAAAGACGCGAGGGGGGGGGGTACCTCGAGCGACCTTCGATTTTACGAGCGGGGGCGCGCGCGTTATCTCCCCTTCTCGGCGGCCGACAGCGGGCGGGGGGGGGGGCGACGTTCGATTTTACAAGCGCGGGCGCGGGCGCGCGCTTTATCTCCCTTCTCATCTCCCCCTTCTCGGCGGCCGGGCCGGCGTACCCTTCTACGTGCTGCGCTCTCAACGCGAAGAGAATTCTCTTAAACAAGCGTTTTCTAGAATTGCGTGAGATCGGATCCAAAAAAGAGTTAGCTGCCAGCCTCACTTCGTATAACATTACAATTTTTTGCTATCGCATTCATTGCTTCACCCTTGCGGTGAAACTGTGACTTTTTTTTTCAATAAAAATTCCGTTCTGAGTACAGCGGAGGACACCGCTAGGGGGCCACGGAGTGTGGACGTGCTTCGCACCGGCTCCGCAACTTTCCTGTGTTTTTGGTGGATTATCAAATTCCTCGTGGAATAATTTTCTCACCATCGAACAGCGGAAGTTTCAAGGACTTCCCTGACACCAAGTTTTGTCAGGTGGGCCCACTTTTCGGCCGCTTTCGGCGCCTTTTATTCCGCCACGCAGGCGAGAACGCCAAGTCCAGCGTCTCTACCTACGCCGCCATAGCCCGGCCGCTGCGGCGGTGGGGGCCCGCTAGCCTAACGTGTCGCCGGACCTCCTCGGAGCTCCCGATCTCCGGCGGCAACGTACCAGGCCTTTCCAAGAGCTAAATGGATGTCGTAGAGGTAGAAGGAGAGGACATTCGGCCGGAAGATTTCGGCGAGGGAGCAGGATGGTGCAACGTCAGGAGAACGAAGCAGGCCGACGGCGCGTCCGAGTCGGCGTAAAACCAACATGCCAAGACGCAGCAACAGGCGGCTGCCGCGTCGACTACGGGGATCGTCCCAGCTGCCGCCACGGCGGCGCAGTCCAAAATGAAGTATGCCCGTCACTTGCAGCACCTTGCTAAGGCGAGCCGAATGCCAGAGTTACCGCCCGATGATTACAAGATCATCGTACGCCCCAGAGGCGGATTCAACGGGGCCGAATACCAAATGGATCGCATTTATTTCTGCCTACGCAACGCGGCGGGTATAGGCAGAGAAGCGGCTAGAGAAGATAGCATCTGCCTCAACGTTAAGCAGAACGTCGTGGTACTCAGCACGCCGTCAGAAGACAGAGCCAAACGCTACGGAGCCATCAGCAAGCTTTGCATCGGAGACAGAGAATTCGAGGCGAACGCCTATCAAGCCGCCCCGGAAAACACTTCCAAGGGCCTGATTAGGAACATTTCCAAGGACGAGAGCCCGGCGGACATCGTTAATAACCTAGTGACGCAGCGCAACCCCGGCGTGCTGCACGCTAAGCGCATGGGCACCACGGACAACATAATCGTACCGTTCGACGGCTTCCACGTACCCAGACACATATACTACGGACCTATGCTTGTCAGATGCTCCCTCTACAGGAAGCACATCGACGTGTGCTATGAGTGCGGGAGGCTGGGACATCGCTCCGACGTGTGCCCCAACCCTGACAACAAAATCTGCCGTGGATGCGGAGGCAACAACCCATCGCCTGACCATCGGTGCGAGCCGCGTGGTCAACTGTGTGGCAAAGGTCATCTCACGGGAGACCGCAGCTGCAAGGCGAGATACAAGATTCATACATAGTCAAGCGTCGCCAACTAGAGCGAAGACGACGAGAAGAACAGGAAGCGGCCGCAGCGTACAGCAGCGGATACAACAACAACATCAGCGCAGGAGGCTACAGAGGTCACTACAATCATTATCCAGCGTTGGACAATAATTCATGCAACGAAACTCCAAGAGGACGCTCGACTAGCCGTGACGCTAGCGGTGGCAGGGGGGAAACGCCGGTCCAGCTCTCGCAGTCGGACTCCGACGCCGAGAAGCACGTCGAAGACGCGCGGTGGCGCCAATCCAGGTGCCGCAGCTTTCAACCAAAGCACTCAACAAAGTCAGCAGCAGCAGACGTGGCGGCAGCCGCAACAACAGGGGCACATGGGCACGGGGCAACAGGTGAGGTGGGCAGATGTAGCCGCTATTCTCGCCGGCGGCGTCGCTTCCGCGGATCGTCCTCTTGCTCCCGCCGTCGGTGGCGCCGGTGGGAGCGAGCTCGAGCAAGCGATAGAGCGAGCGCTAGAACAACGCCTAGGACCGTTACAATCGATGATTTCCGAGCTTAAACGTGAAAACGCCATCCTTAGAGCGGAAAATTCAAAATTGAAAGGCGGGGCTCCACGACCGCAACAATCTCAGCAACAGGCGACGATGCCGCCACCTCCGTCGCCTCAGTCTTTGACTCCGTCGCCTCAGTCTTTGACTCCGTCGCGACCCGAGGCGGCGGGAATGGACACGGACGACGAGAGCAGTTCGGGGGGGGAAGGGGCGGACGGACGCGAGGACCGGCCGTGTACCGCAAAAAGGATTGCACTAGATCCTGCAAGACCCGAGCCTGCACGGCGACGTGGCCGTTATGAGAAAGTCCAAAAAGAAATAAATAATATCGAGAACAGCCTCGATGAACGTTTTGAAAAACATGTGGCCCAGATGAATGACATGTTAAATGCTGCGATAGCTAAGCTCTCTGAGCAAGTGACTCAAATGCTCGCCGCGCACGTGGCGCGCATAGAAAACATAGAAGCCCGACTCCCGCCAGCTGCGGGCAGACCGATTAGAACAATCAGCAAGCCGTACGCCAGACAGCAACAGAATCAGCAGCAGCAAAACACGCTGACAGACGCGGAGACGCAGATACAGCCGAACCCAAGTCGCCTCGACGGCGATGGGTTAAATTAAACACAAGCATCACCATGGCTAGACACGCACACATTCACACTAACACTAGTAAACAACAGTACAAGATCTGGCAGTGGAACTGCCGGGGATATCGGAGGAAGCGGGGCAATCTCGTACAATTCATTCGCAGCCGTGAAACAAAACCGGATGTTATCATTTTACAGGAGACAAACTATCCTGAAAAACTAGCTGGTTACAAAGCCATAAACGCGGCGCCGACGTTTCGGGGGAAGTTCGGGGGAAGGGGCGGACGGACGCGAGGACCGGCCGTGTACCGCAAAAAGGATTGCACTAGATCCTGCAAGACCCGAGCCTGCACGGCGACGTGGCCGTTATGAGAAAGTCCAAAAAGAAATAAATAATATCGAGAACAGCCTCGATGAACGTTTTGAAAAACATGTGGCCCAGATGAATGACATGTTAAATGCTGCGATAGCTAAGCTCTCTGAGCAAGTGACTCAAATGCTCGCCGCGCACGTGGCGCGCATAGAAAACATAGAAGCCCGACTCCCGCCAGCTGCGGGCAGACCGATTAGAACAATCAGCAAGCCGTACGCCAGACAGCAACAGAATCAGCAGCAGCAAAACACGCTGACAGACGCGGAGACGCAGATACAGCCGAACCCAAGTCGCCTCGACGGCGATGGGTTAAATTAAACACAAGCATCACCATGGCTAGACACGCACACATTCACACTAACACTAGTAAACAACAGTACAAGATCTGGCAGTGGAACTGCCGGGGATATAGGAGGAAGCGGGGCAATCTCGTACAATTCATTCGCAGCCGTGAAACAAAACCGGATGTTATCATTTTACAGGAGACAAACTATCCTGAAAAACTAGCTGGTTACAAAGCCATAAACGCGGCGCCGACGGACAGCAGGCAGAGAAAAAAAACGGGCTACACCCTGCTCGGCACATGGTGTGACGTCGGGGGCGGCCGCGGGGCGCCGGCGGCGGGGCGATCCGCTCTCGTCGTCGGTGCGCCCGCGGTCGCTGCCGTCGCCCTCGCCGCCGTGCTTGTTAGACGTAACGTCACCGTGGCGCAGCGCGAACTTGAGGTGTGTAAATATACCGCACGTTTTCGTAGAATTAATTCCTAAGCGCGGTCGAGGACTGTTTGCCCTTAACGTATACAGTAAACCCACGCTGCAGCACCGATTCGGGGAACTGCTCCGGAGGGCGAGCGCAGCCGCCAATGGTGAACCTCTTCTCGTCGCGGGAGACTTTAATGCGCCGCACGGAGCCTGGGGATACACGCGAGAAACGCCTAAAGGCAAACACCTTTGGGAAGACTCGCAAGACCAACGGCTTGAACTCATCGCGAACCCCGCCGATACAACGCGTCGAGGAAACAGCGCGAGCGCAGACACGCTACCAGACCTTGCGTTCGTATCGAATGTAACCGCAGCGTCTTGGCTAAATATGCAGGAGGACTTGCGGAGTGACCACTCGCTGATAGAGATAACGATAGATACGGGCCCGAGCGTTCGTGGAGCATTCTCAGAAGGCAGAGGCCGGAAACTCAAGCTGGTGAGGTGGGACGCGTTCCGCAAGAAACGAGAAGATGGAGGGCGAGGCGCCGAGTCGATCACAAACATAGACGAATGGACCGCGACGCTCAATAGGGACGTAGACGCGGCAACGTGTGACATTCCGCCCGAGGCGAAGCTCGAAGTAATCGACAGCAGGCTCCTACACATGTGGGAAGCAAAGCAAGCCCTGCTTAAGAGGTGGAAACGCCAAAGACACAATCGGGCATTGCGGAAACGCATGGCACAGTTAGACAGAGAAATCGAGGAACACGCATTCAAAATATGTATGGCACAATGGGAAGACATGTGCAATGGCCTAGAGAGGCAGATGAGTGGGGCGAGTGCTTGGCGTCTGTTTCGGCACCTATTAGATCCGGAGGAGACTCGGGCCGCCCAAGGCCATAAAACTCGGAGACTTGTCAGAGATTATAAAGGCAATAACATCCTCGCCGCGATACGTGACCGTTACTTTAAGACGGGAGACAGAGTCCAACACCTAGATTACGCTGGCGCTGCTAATGAGAAATTAGACGCCGACTTTAGCGAGGCAGAAATTCGGGCAGTCCTTTTCGAACTCAACTCACGATCGGCGCCAGGACCAGACAGGGTTACCAACAAGGCTCTCCGAAACTTAGACGACGAGTCAATCTCCCGGCTGGTCACTTGTGTCAAGTGCTGGCGAGACGGCTCCCTTCCGGAAGCGTGGAAAAGAGCTCGAGTTATAATGATTCCTAAACCGGGCAAGCAAATTGCGCTCGATAATCTAAGGCCAATTTCGCTTACGTCTTGTGTAGGAAAAGTCCTGGAGCACGCAGTTCTCACTCGAGTGACCGATTTTCTCGAAGACCGCGACGCATTCCCGCACACCATGCTGGGATTCCGCCGCAATCTTTCCGCACAGGATGCTTTGCTTCAGCTAAAGCATCACATTGTTGACGACACTACCAGCTCCACCAAGGCGATTCTCGGTCTTGATATTAAAAGGCCTTCGATACCGTGAAACACGAAGCGATTTTAAAACAAGTTGAGGCATTAGGACTAGGTCGAAAAGTATACAATTACATACGTGATTTTCTTGCAGGCAGGCGAGCATGCGTCGTCATCGCCGACCAGGAATCGCAAGAATTTGAGATGGGCTCGACGGGCACGCCGCAAGGCTCCGTAATTTCGCCATTACTTTTTTAATTTAGTACTATTAGGGCTACCCGAGAAATTATTAGACATACGCGGATTGTATCACAGTATATACGCAGATGACATCACCCTCTGGGTTCCCGGAGGAGGTTGTGACGGTCACGTCGAGCGAACGCTACAGGCGGGAGTAGACGAAGTTCAGGAGTACTTGCTAGAAACGGGCCTCGAGTGCTCAGCAACCAAATCCGAACTTTTAATCTACAATCCCACGAGTAGAGGCCGCAAGACCACGCGCGACGAGGAAAGGGAATCCTGCAAAATACACGTTCTATTGGAAGATGGTACTCCCATACCACACGTAGACAAAATTAGAATTCTGGGGTTGCACCTACAAGCAAACGGCCATAATGGTGAGACGGTGCGCAGACTACGCCGTTCGGTGGACAACACGATCCGACTCTTGCGTCGTATCACAAATAGACGTAGCGGTCTGCGCGAACACTGCGCGATCCGTCTCGTGCAGGCGTACGCGATAAGCCGCATAACATACGCTGCCCCCCTACCCCAAGTGGATGGGATCAGAAAAAAACAAAATCGAATGCATGATACGAAAGGCTTTCAAGAGAGCGATCGGCCTTCCACTCAACGCGAGCACCGAACGATTTCTAGCGCTCGGACTTCACAACTCACTCGACGAGTTAATTGAGGCCCATGACGTTGCGCAATACGAACGCTTATCAAAGTCGAAAGCGGCTCGACACATCCTTGAGTCGCTTGGCATCAGATATCACACTCAGCAGGGTGAAAAGGCGGAGGTTCCTGCCTCGGTCCGCGACCGCTTGATCGTTCCGCCGCTTCCTAAGAATATGCACCCGACGCACCACGTCGGGCGACGTAACGAGCGTGCTACAGACCTTCAAAAGAAGTATGGCACTAGTACTGACGTTGTATACGTAGATGCCGCGAGATATGGGGAATGGAGAAGCGCACACGCAACTGTGGTCGTTGACCATACGGGCAAATGCCTCGCGAGCGCCACGGTGAACACGGGACAAACAGAGGCGGCCGAAGAAGCCGCGATAGCCTTAGCACTCGCCGCTGCGCCGAATGCAGAGATCGTGATAAGCGACTCGCAGGCGGCAGTCCGCGGTTTCGCGCGCGGCCGTGTCTCGCGGGAAGCGGCCCGAATTCGTCAAACGTGCGGAGATAGCGACTTGGCGTCACGCTCGCAACCCCAAACTCCGACAGTCTTCCTCCTATGGACCCCGGCACACACCGACGTCCCACTCGCGGGAAACGAGGCAGCCCACGCCGCGGCTCGAGGTCTCACTCGCCGAGCCGCGGCCCATTACGTGGCCACCGCCTCCGACTCCGAGAACGGGACTTTGGGTCTGCTGGCTCGAGACACTTCGACAGGCACGCAGCGACAAGAATCACAATGGTCGTGGGGTGATCGTCTAACAACGTTCCGAGACATTACTCAACACTATAGGCTCGAAAGACGTAAATTCCCGCCACCACACGATAAACTAAACAGACGCGATGCTGTAAGCTTTCGCTTGCTCCAAACCCACTCGTACCCTAGCCCAGCCATCTTACGCCACTGCTACCCGAACCTCTATCCCAACGATATGTGTAAAGCGTGCGGGCGCAGAGCAACGCTGAGTCACATGCTCTGGGAATGTGCTGGCGACAACTGCCGCGAAAACGTCGCCGTTCGCGATGCGCCTATAACGGCCGTCAATGTCAGACCAGAGGAAGCCTTGAGCTCACTCGTTCCCACCACCACCCCGGCTGCGGGAGCCGCGGGGACCTCCTTCGTCGGCGCCGCAAGCTCGGAGCTGAACGACCAGCTCTGGGCCGCCCGGCAGGCCGAGAATGCCGCCCGAGTCCAGGGACTCTGAGCCGCCACCTGAAGCCACCAAGATCGAACTGCCGGATTATTCTGTAAAATAAAGTCTGTTCTCTCTCTGAGTACAGCGCATGTCCTGACCTCGTTTTTATAAACGAGGTGGAGATTCCGTGTACCTACTGACGAAGGACAGTGTGTGCACAGGCTTCCCAGTGCCTGTCGCGGCCAGCAAGATCTCGCGTCTCGACATGGGTACAGCAGATTAACGTTGACTAGCCCCGCTACGCCGGCGGCCTCGTTCACTGGAAACCATGCAATGACGTGATGACTAATCAATGTACCCCAGTTCTCCAAGCTTTTCACAAACAGCCATAGCTGTTAAAACTCGAAGGGCTTGTCTCGAGTCCGTACAAATATCTTCCCTGTTCGACCAAAGGAGCGCCTGCTCCGCCTTCCGAGCCTACAACGTTCTGATTGAGGCGGCCGGTAATACTAAAAAATACAGAACACTACGATAAATATAGATAGCCCCCTGGCGTATTGACGAGCAGGGAAGCAGCAGCCTCCTCAATAAATCTTGCCTTCCCACAACGCAGGATCGTCCCCCCC
This sequence comes from Rhipicephalus appendiculatus, assembly GCA_030522465.1. NCBI lineage: Eukaryota > Metazoa > Arthropoda > Arachnida > Ixodida > Ixodidae > Rhipicephalus > Rhipicephalus appendiculatus. The sequence continues at coordinate 73,736 of JALIZH010019161.1, read as the reverse complement.
CACCCCCCAAGAAAAAAAAAGAGAAAAATTCATGAACACACCAGTGTGAACAGTTTAGTCATTCTATATCACTGGTACCATGGAGGAAGGAATACTAAGGAGAGGCCCTGACGTCACATTCGTGAAGCCTCCACCTCGCAAACACCCGCATCGCCTCCTAGCGAAGGAGCAGCTAAGCATTTTGCGATTTCCGTCGCGTCGTTTGCAGCGCATGCGCGCACCGACCGAGTTGGCGAGTCGCGAAGCTTTTGGAGGTTTTTTTTTATTTTTTCGCCGTGCAAGCGGCGCAGTGGATTCACTCGTGCTTCTCCTTCTGTGTTTGTTTTGAGGAAAGCTACGCAATGCCCAGCTGTTGCATATACCCCGTGCAAATCGCGTGCACTGCGGAAACCACCGGGTGTCACTTTTCACGTGTACGTACGATCGCTTCATTGCTGATCACTAATGCATGGTACTTGCATGCGAAGAAGCTCTCAGATGTGCGCTCTGTTGGTTCTTACGTATTGTGTCAACTCAGAACACACGTGAACTTCTGTTTTTGGTGTCTGGCGCACCGTACATAACACACGCCGTAGGCATCGTACCACGTGTTTGGAGGCTGTGTAGTTCGTACGGAAGGGCAATGAACTTTTACTGTCGTTATCGGACTACGTGGTGTATGTATTTTGCGGTGTTTGCGCGCTGCATGGTAGTAGTTGTGTGCGCAGTGGAATTACAAACTTTGCGTGTACGATCGCGTATGCAATACGGCGGTGTCCTTTTTTCGACGTAAAGTTTCGTCAAATACTAATTAAGTTGGCATTGCGCCGAATAGGAAGAAAGCCTAACGCCCAGCAGAACGCGTAAGTCACTGCCAGGTGAGTTCGAACAGAACGATGCAGGGGCTGAATGTTTTGGATTACGGCACGTACCCGTACATTCTGTACTGTTGCACAAAAACGCTCCTCGAAGAATTTCAGCACGCAGCGCGCGGGCCTACCACACACGAACAGCCTGGTAAACGTGTACCCGCAACATTTCACTGCTTGCAAACCGCACAAAACGCGCTAAATTCACGTCGGTACAACAAATCTGCGCATAAGCGAACCAGCGTGGAGAGCACGCCGCGGGGCGTCTGCTCTTTTGTTTGCCCCATATCGGTTTGCTTGCCCCATAAATCTGACGTCACTTCTGCCACACTTTTCGCAATGCATTGGGATACAATAGGGCATCTCCTGAGTTTTCCTTCCTCCATGACTGGTACCCACGACCGCTACACCTGCGGATGTGCAACAGCTGCTTAAAGAAAAAAAGATGTGTCTGGTAGGCATGACCATAAAGCACTACTATTAGAATATACTGACCATACAATTTGCATCCCCTTTTTCCTTCATGGTCCAATTGGAATGAAAATGTTAAATACCTTCTGTAAATGATGACTGATGCGTAATTTATGTGCACGCTATTGAATCATCTTGTACGTGCGTACCTAGGATAAATACTTGCATCAAGCAACCCATTGGTATGCGATCAGGCGTTGACCTGTACCCTAAATATCTTTGATAAAACATAAGCAAACTATAGATTATTGATGCCATTAGCTATTACATAAGGTCATGTAAATTAAAAGAAGCCAAACGCGACGCCCTGGAACTCTCCTGCCGGGCGACCACTACATATCATAATTCTGCCCCCTTTAGAGAATCTACAGGTTGAATATAACCAGCCATTCGATGGCTCCAACGGGAAGACACCGTTCCATCGTTTTAGGAAAATTTCCGTTTTTGACGTTGTATGCAACAGTATTACTAAAATAAGTGCCAAAGTGTTGTAGGACTTGCATTAGTCGCTGCAGAAAGGAACCCGCTCGAAACCTGAGTTCCAGTACTACGCAGTGAAGGCGAGTCAAAGGCAAACTTCACAGAACGTTGTGCCTGTTGAGTTCGAAATTTTGCATGCGTTGGAGTAATATCATTGACTTTTACAAAAATTTTAAAACCAGACCAAATTTTACAAAACATCCTAGGTCAAAAGAAAACTAGGTGTACTGTTATAGGTTGATGGAACGTACTAAATAAAACAGAACATCGTCTAGTCTTAGTCTCTAAGTTCCCGCAATTGGTACAACAGCCTTTGAAAACATAGGAAAGGACAAAAAATAAGATCCAATTACGAAAAACGATTACTTACCAAGGACATTCAGTGCAAAATTGTCTATATGACTTTCATGATGAGATTTTGGAAGGTTCGAATAAAATTCAGAAAATTTATTTAATTACACATGATATTGAGTTCACCTTATAACTGCGCTATAGAGCGTCAGTCTCGTTTGGGTCCCAAGTTAAAACCAGGTTTTAGGGATTAATGTTCGTTAACCGCATTGTCTTGAATTTTAACATTCCGTGTAGACGTGTTCTTTCCTTTTCTAGGATTTCGCGTTGGATTCGCAATGTACGGTATATTTGCATGATTTGTGTGCTGCGTATGGCCTTCCTGCGGAGCTGCTTTTAGAGGAGAAGTCTTTGTCATGTCGCACGACCTTTAGCTTCCGGTGGCTTTCTTTAGGGAAACAAGACGAATGAGTTCATAACTTCCCTCGCTCATTATTTCCACAATTCAAAACAAAGGTAAAGGGAGAGTAATCACAACCAAAACAAAACACTAGCAGGCGTTTTTGTTTTGCGTGAACGCATACGCGGAAGAAGCGATCGGTTCAAATGAACCATGAAGACCTAAGAGACTGGAAATCAAGTTTTTATTTCAGAGTAACGAGTGTTGAAGTGACTGAACTCTAGGCTAACGTACCATCGGGGAACTTTTTTAGCAGCGTTCACGCTATGAATCGCGTCAACTGAGGACAAAGTTATGCACGTCATGAAGTTTGTAGTTCATGTCTTCCCAGACACGTCTTCAATTTTTGTCCCGTCGGCTTAATACAACCTCGCACATTTCATCAGCGCTAACGTCACCTTGTCACCTGAACTGCAACATTCGTATCGAAATTATGTGGTAATCTAGATCAATGGCCTATCCCTGCTTCTATAGTTTAGATAGAGCTTTTCAATGCGTCAGTATTCTAGATGTTTAGGTGTACTCAAGTTTTCAATGTCTTTCCTGGAAAGAAGGGGTATAATGTAAGGTACTCGACTGTGTGGCTAAACACTATTCAGCATTGGTTCTTTCAACATTGCCCACATGATAGTAAATTTATCAACGCTTGACTTCAAAATTTGATGGAATCATAAATGAAAGATGAACATAGGACAGACGTCTCCCATGTTGCGGACAAATGAATAAGGCAAAGCGTTATAACTATAATTTATTTCAGTTGCAGAAGTAGCACCAGAAAACTTTATTTTTGCCTTCTTGCCGAGAAGTCTGACGGGGTGAAGGACTGAGACGAGAGCCCCATTGGCCCTGCGATTCAGCTGTTTGGTCAGTCATACTCTGACGTTCGGGAGCCAGATTAAACGGTAAGATGACAAGAGCCGTCGTAGTGCCTATATAAACTTTGACAGGCTGACAAACACTTTTGGTAGTTCTTGTAAAAAAAGCAACGGAATCTTTCTCTGAAGAATAATCTATGATTGCAAAAGAAACAATCTACGCTCGTTGCTTTCTCTCGCCAAGTCAACGGGGTCATCAGGGTTAATCTGGAGGCAAAAAAAATGAGACAGAGCTCCGACACAACGCTGCGTTTGAAGCTTAGGTGTCGAGAGTCACACCTGCGTTGCCTAATTCTTCGAAGAAAATTTTAATCGCGCAAACACACGACGCGGTGCATTCGTAACGGGCAATTTGTTGAACATTCGGTCGAGGGATTAGGCTACGAGCAACCGTAGAGAAATGCTTCTGAGCGATGTCAAGCCCTGCGTATCACAGCACACGGGCTAATCTTTTGTTGAAGTCTCCACTGTGTGGTGTCGACACACTGCGCCGTTGTGGTTTGCCAGTTACCGTCATCTAGTATTCTCTTTTCGCAGGTGGCGAGCCGGTTGACTTAATGTCTGTGGAACCGTTCATAGCCTGGTGACGTATTGCAATGCGTTTTTTTTAAACAGCAAAGAAATGAAGCTCTCAGCCCACGCTGCAACTATAGGTGACGTCCAGTGAAGATTTAGAAGTACGACAGCAGCGGAAGAACATGCACCCTAATGAGCATACCTAGCCAAGCTTTGCCTGTCTTCGGAGACAACCGAACGACATTGTCGCGTCTCCCACCTTGTCGTCCGTTTATGTTTTCCAGGCCATCGCGATAAGACCACAGTGGGGCACACCTCTAAATGTAATTCACACCTTTACTAGGCTGCTGCTCCCGCGAATGCTGCGAAAGCGAAATGGATGAAGTAAAGGCGCAGCCCGAGAGATTACATTCTTCTTACATTTTTTTTCTTCCGCGATGCTTCAAATAAAATGTTGACGAAGTAATTATTGCACTTTCTTTTGTGTGATTTTCTTTTCTGTTTCTTCATTAGTTAAAACAGAGATATAAAATTTTATTTCGCCAATTCTTGGCCAATCCCCTCATTGTGGCATGAGCCATATGTGTTGATACCACAACATACGAGCATATGACGCGCTCATATTTTTCTGTGACATGGCCATGAAGTGTCAGGTCCATTCGTTTCATCTGTACATTGTGAACCATTTCAGGATGGCGCCGCACTCCGGCATTCGCTTCGCGAGTTCAACATTGCGGCGTCGGCACCACGGTATTCGTTTCGAAAAAGCAACCGTCGCGCATTTGCTAGTTTACGAATTCGCTGCACCTACTCATGATGTAGTGCCGATTTTGTGCAGTACAAGATGGCTGGCACTGGAGCAGGCGAAAAAGCAGGCTGCATACGTGTCCATATTAGCGGCGTCTTTCAAGTACGTTATAGAACGTTTTCCGGTAGTTTCTAGCGAAGAAACGTAGGCGGCTTCTACATTTACGAATCACAACCTGGACAACTCGCGTGACAACCGACTATCGATTACGGTCGAAGCTTGGGCGTGTTGGTCAAACATTGGAGGGAACACAGCGCAAAAGAAAACGGGGACAAGGAAGGCGCAGCGTGTGTGTGAGTCGCCCTTCCTTGTCCCCGTCTTCTTTTGCGCTGCGTTGCCTCCATAGATTAGGGCTTCAACGACATCTCCACTCACGTATTCGTTTTGGCATCTTGCTGCTGCTGCACTTGCTGAGACGTTACCTGCATGACAACACTCAAACGGCACCGCCATAAACCAGCTCAGGTAGTGCAGGGTGAAATGTAGGCCTTTAAACATTTCTGTCTAAAAGCAAGGGTTTTGCTTCGAAAAATGAAACTTACAATCTATCGACCCCCCAGCAGACTACTTAATCATTATGCCACATCGAATGCCATATGCCACATATGAAGAGCTGAACGTAGCCTTATACATCGAGGTGCTATCAATACTCATGCTTATTTCTCGTCTTAGTGTGAACAGTATTCACTGTTAAAACCGAGGCACGTGTTATCGCTAGACGCACTGCATGCAAGTCCCACCAGAATGAAGCGGCCACTGTATTCAGGCCGGGCCTGAATGCAGTACAACCTTTCTGTGTGTTAGCGAATAGCGCACTGAGATTTTACACCTGATGCATGTGATGCAATTGATTTTATAACTAATGTATGCTCCAGCTATAACACGGGCATGTACCATCAGACATGCAGAATAGCCGACGTTCTAGCCCTACGATCAGTTTCCGGGTGCGGTAACGAAACAATTAATGAAAACAAAAAACAGTCAGTCAGATAACGAAAAACACAGACGGTGACAGAGAAAAAGGTAATGCTTCACTTGCTGATGGAGTTCTCAAGCATTTCATGATTTACAAAAATATAGATATAATGTCACTACTGGCGGACCAAAACGGGCAGGAATATATTATAACGAATGGTTAATTCAATAAATCAAAAATGACCCTAGAAAAGTTTCGAGTTGAGTTAGATACCTAACTTCCAAGTATGTAGAGAACATTATTTGGGTGCATAAGAATCATCATCCCGTTTTTGTAGGGGTAAAGAGTGCGGGCCGCTTCCACGTTAGAGCTGCAAGGCCGAGAGCCAGCGCCGCCTAGTGGGCCTTCTTGACAGCCTGAACTTGATCAATCCAGCCGCAGCTCTGGAGCAATGAATGAAATGCTTCCTCCGTCAATCCGTGGTCCCTGTGGTGCTGTAAAGAGGGTCACCGCTGGAGCACATGCTTTAGATGGCTAACCCCACCGCAACGGGACACACAGTTGAGACCTCCGTTTACTTACTAATGACGCAGAGTGTGGGCACCGGCTGCCCTGTGCCCGGCGCGGCCAGCAAGATCTCGCGTCTCAACACGGGTACAACTGATTAACGTTGACTAGCCCTCTACGCCGGTGGCCTCATGCACCCGAAACCATGCAATGAAGTGATGAGTGATCACTTTACCCTCAGTTGTCCCGGCAATTTCTCACAAATAGCCCTAGCCGGGAAAGCTCGAAGGGCTGATCTCGAGTCCGTATTAATCTCGTCCCTGTTCGACCTAAGGAGCGCCAGATCAATGGCCAGCTGCGCCGCCTTCCAAGACTTCAACGTTCTTATTGACGCGGCCTCTAATACCAAAATATACAGAACACTATGATAAACATATATAGCCGCTGGTGTGTTGATGAGCAAGGAAGCAGCAGCTTCCTCAATAAATCTTGCGTTCCAACAACGTACAATCGTCACCTCCCCCCGCTACAAAATAAAAAAGAAGGAAAATTGATGGCTATGCTTGCGTGAACAGTTTATTGTTTCTATCTCAGTGATGGCCACACCTGTTACCCATGCTCATGTGCAACAATTGCTTAAAGAAAAAAAGTATCTGGTAGGTATGATGACAAATCACTACTATTCAATATACTGAGCATACATATTCCATCCCCTTTTTAATCATCCAACAGGAATGCAAATGCTAAACGCCAGCTGAAAATGTTGACTGATGTGTCATTTATGGGCACGCTATGGAATCATCTTGAACGTGCATACCTAAAATAAAGAATTGCACCAATCAACCCATACGGTGGCGATCAATCATGCGTTGACCTGTACGGTAAATATCTTGAAAAACAACTTAAGGATACTATAGTTTATTCAGGCCTTAATTATAACCTAAGGTGATGTGAATTATCAGAAGCCAAGCACGATGCCATGAAGCTTTCCTGCAGGCGGTCGAATATATTATAATTCTGGCCCTTTGGACTATCTAACGGTTGAATGTTAACATCCCTTTGATAGTCTAAACTGAAAGCTTACGTTTCATCATTTTAGCACAATTTCTATTTTTGACCCTGTATAAGCCCCGTACAGACGTAACTACGCCACGGATGAACGCACCTTTAGCGGCAACAAGCGCAGACTTGACGGGATGCTCTCACATGATCGCACTGGGGTGTAATCGCGGAACGATGTCCCTTCCGATGTCAATGCCTTTTGTGTTTTCCGTGCTTGGACAGTGGTCAGGGGGACTATTTTGCAAGCGTTCTATCATAGAAGGGGGGAGGGATCAAACGGGAGAACAAGAGCGAGCTGCACTATATTGGTCGAGGCTAGTCTGACGGTCAAGACGTGAGAATAGCCGCAGAATGTGCGTCGAACGGGCGGAGCCACCGTTCTGTCGACAGAATGGATGCAAAACGGTCTCCTAACGACTTGAATTGGATCGAAACGTAAGCGCTCGAGCCCGGAGAATCGAAATTAGCTTGTTTCGTGCCTGGTTTACCCCAATCGCGCGCCGATAGCTTTGAAAAATCAGCACCGAACAACTCGTCCAAATGCTACGCCACCTAGCGTCTATTCAAGACATTACCACCAATGAATTGTTAGTCATGCCGCTTTTCAATCTCAAGTTTTGAAGAACAATGTCTGCCAATATTGATGTTGAGCTATAGTAATTTTGTATTCATGTGTTGAAAGCATGTCTGAATTCTCTGAGCTCGCCTATTGGCTGTTTGGTACATTTCGTTCTTCGGTTCGATCTCTCCCCCCGTTCTGTAATAGAACGCTTACAAAATACCGTCCCAGAGCGACGTTCCGTCCGCATTATCAACGCAAAACACGTCCCCTGACGACAAGCTCGGTTGCACAGATTGAAATCAGCGCACTGAATGCAGTGCCAAGGCCGCTCGATGGAAAACCCTTTTTCATTCAGTGGCCGTGAGAGTGCAATCGCTGGTTTCGTCTCTTTCAAGCTGCCGCCGAGTTTACTGCTGCAGTAGCCCGAGGTTGATAAGCTATGATCGTTTAGTGAGCGAAGCGGACCGCGCACGTCGTTTCGCCCAACGGCTTCTCCCCTCTGTTGACATCTTACTCCAGCTCATGAATTTTGTGTTGCCGCGTTCGCCTGAGGGTGCACGAGGTCTGGCGAAAAGAAGCGCACGTGCTAGCACTACGGGTCTCTGACGGCTGCTAACAATTTAACGTCTTTTAAAAGTGTGGCGCGCTAGGGCGGGTCATAAGAATCCGGCGTGTGACCTCTTCCAGCCAACATGTCACACGAAGCTCATAATGGCCGGCGCCTGGCACGGGCGGAAGCCTTGGCCCGTCATTGTGGGAACAAATTAGGTGTATACTATGTGGACGCCTCCGGCCCTCACTATGGGGAATGGTGCACTGACTGCCGCGGTAGTTCACAAACGCAAAGCAGTAAACGACCTCACCTTGAGAACTTGCAATGCAACATATGCGGAAGAAGTCGCTATTGATCTCGCGGCCTCACATAGAAATTAAGAATACCTAGTCACCGACTCTCGAGGAGCCTGTCGGAACGCTGTACAGGGCTGTACCCCTTCCTGGCCTTTGACGCCTACAAAAACCGGCAGATCCCACGCATTGTGAGAATCGATGTAACGCAAAGCAGCCAACGAGGAGCAATTCATGCTGTACATAACATGCAAGTCATGATTTACATGCTAGGTCCTGGCATTCATGTTCGTTATACAGTGACGTAAAGCAATATCAATTTTGGTGTATATCAAGCTAGCGAAACGGCCCCGAACGCACCATCAGCGTGGCATGTAAATCATGTTCTGCATGACATGTACTTCATGATTTTCATTTCACGATCAGGCATTTATGTTTGTCATGCAGTCACGTCAACCAATACCAAATTGAAGAGGTGCTGTCCGCGACAGCGCGGACAGCACCTCTTCGCACCTAGACGGTAGCGTACATTCGTATCAAACTAAGCGGAGTGAAAATCGGCTCGCAACTAACGTACTTCATTACATTGCAGGCTAATGGGCCTTGGCCTGGACCAAAGAAAAATTCGTATCACCCCGAAGTTCGTATGAGCTGTGATCGTATCACGAACTTTTGACACTCTCTCTCTATATATATAAAAATTTTAAGCTTTTTTAGTTTCATGATAACATCGTTAAATAGAAAGTCTCTTAAGTACTTGTGTTTTCGTGACGAACGACACCGCATTGAACACGAACGGGAGGACGCCCCCTTTTTTATTCGTCCAGTCATATAGATACACATGTATCTATATAGCGCGTATGCGCAAGGCACTGCCCCCTGCAGGGGTGGCATGACGAGAAGTTAACAAGATAGCACAAGCACGATTATGCCACATCTCCCCTTTCAAGACAGATCAACATTCAACCACAAAAAATATAAACATAGTAACAGGAACCATATCGCGTTACATTCACAAATATCGAACCGAGTTAAAACAGCCAAAACGCAGTCAAAAGAAACATACTGCACTACATTCAGAAATATCATAACGGTCTGTTTTTTTTTTACAATCCTACCAAATCGTGTGACATATTCGCCTGGAACCCACGGCAACGACATGTTACTGCGATCTTCTGGGCACTCTCATTCGAGGGCTTGGGAGTTAGGCTGGTCACTAGTAGCTGGATTTTACAGGCTAGAAGGAAACTCGTACGACTCGTCGTAGGAGTCTGGAACTCTGCTTGGTGTTTGCTTGACTTTCCTGTGACGTTCTATCTGAACGCCGCTTTCCATATCGACGACATACAACCGCGGCCGTCTAGCCCGCCGAAAGATGACGCCTTTCCACCTAAAGTACTTGACCCAGACGGTGTCACCAGGCGCCAATGGGACAAGGTGGCGGGCAGCGTGGCGGCGATTATAATTTTGTCTATGCTGGTCCCGGACAACCACATCCTTTTTCCGCACCTCTTTCGGGTTGGGCGAAGCCGCCGCCCCGTGAGCAGCTCCGCTGGTGTGTTGCCAAGTGGTCCTGGGGTGTCCCTGTAGGCTAACAGAGCCAAATAGAGATCATGACGCTTTAGCAGTAGCCCTTTCGCCGTTTTCACCATTCGTTTAACCACCCATTTGCCTGCGGGTACGTAGGGCTACATGTTACACTTTTCAATTCATATGCCTTTGCGAACGCCATAAATTCCTCGCTGACAAACTGAGCACCGTTATCTGTCACAAGCACTTCCGGTATACCGTGCCTAGCGAAGACGTCTTTGGTATAACTAACAATGCTGCTGCGGGTAAGAGATGTCAGCATACACAACTCTGGAAACCGAGATAGATAGTCCACCAAAAGCAAATAGTTACGGCCATTGAGATGGAAGATATCTGCTGCGACCCTTTGTCATGGTCGATTATGTGTCTGTTTTGGGATCACTGGTTAACTTGGCTGCTCTCGAAATTGCGAACAGACACGGCAGTTGACAACGAAAGAAGCAAGCTGAGAGCTTAAGCCCGGTCACCGAACAGATTCCCGTGCTCTCGCCCTGCATCTCACAATACCCTGATTGCCCTCGTGAAGCAGACTCAACATTTTTTTCTGGAGCGAGTGCGGTAGAACGAGGCGAGTGTCATGCATGAGCACCCCTTTACACACGCTCAATGTTGCACGATCCTGCCAATATGGACTAATTACTCTTGACAGCAAAGCTGGGCCCGGCCATCCTTCACGAAGGTAGCGGCACAACGTACAGCAGGTCTCGTCCTTCGCCTGCTCATCGGCTACCAGTCGAAAGTGATCCGAATCGCCCAACTATGACAACACACCCGAGACAAACGAGTTGATTTCGTCAACTGAAATGAAGTCCTTGATTTTTTTCTCTCGTGCTGGGGCTCTAGAAAGTGCGTCAGCAATTTCCAATTTTTCCCCGGAACATATTCCACCTCAAAGCTGAATCGCTTCAGACGCATTCGGAATCGTTGAATGCGGGGCGGTAGCAAATCTATCGGGGTCTTACCTAGCAATGTCACTAGCGGTTTGTTATTTGTTTCTAGCGTTATCTGCAGCCCACGCACGTAACTTTCAAGACGTTCGGCGGCCCACGTTAGAGCTAGGGTCTCCTTTTCAATTTGCACATAGCGCATTTCAGTTGGGATTAAGGATCTGGAAACAAACACAACTGGCCGTCTCTCTTGTTTGGTTGTACCTGAAGCAGAACTGCCCCCCAAACCGTACGAAGACGCGTCTGCAGAAAGAATAGTTTGATTACGTGGATCAAACTTTGCCACACACCTATCGAAACAGATAGCATGTTTTACGCTGTCAAAAGCCATCTGCTGAGGCGTAGCCCAAATCCACTCCTTGTTCCCTTGCAGCAACTGACGTAACGGCGCGGTCTTATCTGCCAAGTCTGGAATAAACCGCGAGCAATGATTTGCGAGACCAAGAAATTTGCGCACGTCACCGACGTTTTCCGGCGGCTTCGTATCAGTGATCGCCCTAACTTTTGCTGGGTCCGGCCTTATGCCATCTTTGCTCACTTGGCATCCCAAAAAAACAAAGCTCTTTTGCACTGAACTGACACTTTTCTTGATTCAAGGTTATGCCGGCTTCTGCTAAGCGCTTTCAAACCTGGAACAGCCGCTCATCATGCTCTTTCTGAGAAGAACCAAAGACCAGTACGTCGTCCATTAGGTTTACGAGTCCCGGCTTTTCATCAAGGATTTCACACATTTGCCTTTGAAAATATTCTGGGGCAGAGGTTATGCCGAACGGCAGACGCTCAAAGCAGCAACGGCCAAAGGGAGTAATAAACGTTGTCAGTAGCTGACAGTCCTTGCTTAGCTTCGCTTGATGGAATCCCGAGTTCGCGTCAAGTTTCGAAAGCACCGCTGCTCCGCTAAGCAGCCCACGTGTCTCATCAACAGTGGGAAGCACGAACCTCTCACGTTTCACACTCTTATTCAGCTGTGCGAGATCAACACAGATTCGAACTTGCCCAGATGGCTTCAACACGGGTACTATGCCAGCACACCACTCGGTTGGCCCGTCCACTTGACGGATGACTCCGTTTCTTTCCATTTCCTCTAACTCGAATATCACACCGTCCCTCAGCGGGATGGGTATACGACGAGCGGTGTGAATTGCATAGGACACCGCGTCTGCTTTGAGACTAATACAGTATTCTCCTTTCATGGTAGCCAAACCGCCGAACAGAGATGGAAAGCGCGCTTGTACAGCTTGATGGACCGAAGCTTCGTTCACGAATTTCACAATTCCCAAAGCCTCTATTGCTGGCAAGCCTAAAATGACATTAGTCGCCGAGTCAATGACAAAAACATCCTGCCTAACCAAACATCGTTTCCACAGAATCTTAGCAGTGAATTTCCCTTTTAGATCTAATAATTCGCTGCCTGGCCCATTCAATATTACGATGCTGTAGATCTTTGGGCACCCCCGGGAAGGATGCAGGAACAATGTTTACTTCTGCTCCAGTGTCAACTTGAGCCGATACCGTCACCCCGTTAACATTGACTTGAACAAAGCGAGCTCTTGCACCCGCGCCAGCTAAAGTCCCAACAAGGTGAACTACACACTTTTGGTTCAATGGCTCATTCGGGATATCATTCCGGTGCACAAGGCCCGGGCCTACCTCGGATGTCCTTGCTTCTGCAATCATGAAGTCCTGCTTTTGTGGGCACGCAGCGGCGAAATGTCCCCGTCATTGGCACCTGTTGCAGATTGCCCCTTTTGCAGGGTACGAACACGTCCAATGACGGGCCCTGCCTCACGCCGAACACTTCTGGACGTCTTCCTTGCCCCCGTTGGTACCCTGAACGCCCCTGACTTTCTCGTCGATGAACTGCGTCGACCTCCATGCTGGTTGGTTGGTGGTACGGACTGCTATGAAGTTCCTGTTGTTGCTGTACGGCTTCCCTCATTCTTGCTTTTGTCAGTGCAGTTTTCAGAGTCAGTGCAGCGTCCATTTGAAGGGCTTCGGACAGCTTTGTATCCCGTAGTCCGACGACGAAGGGGTCCAGGATCATCCTCTCTTTCATCACGCCATAGTCACATTTATCTGCCAACGTATGTAGCGCCGTTTCCGTCTGCTCAGCCGATTCACCTGCAGCTTGGTGGCGACGATGGAAGCACGCGCTTCCGTAGACCAGATTCCGTGTGGCAATGAAGTATGCGCCGAACCGTTTTTTTCACCACTTCATAGTCTTTTGACTGTTCTTCCGTTAATTCAAAGGTGCGGAATACGTTGCGAGCCTGTCTCCCCATTGTATACAGCAGCATACGTACCTGGGTATCCTGAGTTCGCTTGTTAAGGCCGGAAGCAAATCGATAATCATCGAATTCTTGAACCCATGCCGACCACTCTGACGCCCTGTCAAAGTTGAAGCTCGTTGGTGGCTGTACCGGTAAGAGCTGGCAGGAAACACCATTTTCTTCCCGCGCCATGGCTCGAAGCTCTTGTCCCGCTATCCTGTCCTAGCCGAGTGCGCCAACGATGGAGGTGGTGGTGGTGGAAAACATTTATTAAGCTATATACAGAGGGAAGTGTGGACGGGGCGAGCCGGATGGGCCCGCCCTTCTCAAACACTAGGAGGGATCCCTAGTCCGGTATCCCTGTAGCTGCCGTGGCGGCCCGGGCTCTTACCACCAATGCCTGTTGGGCTTGGAGGTCGGAGCAGCCGAGCAGGACAGCGTCCCAGTCCTCCCGGGTGGGGTGGGGGTGAGGTGAGTAGGTAGGATTGGAGGGGCATGCCCACAACATGTGATAGGTGTCACAAGACTCCTCCGCACAGTGTGGGCACGCGCCCGAGAAGGCCGAATTGAAATGTTTTAATACTGCCGGGCACAGCACAGTATTGGTGAAAAGGCGGAGAAGCCAGCGCTCCTCCGCCCTGGTGAGGCCTTTGCAAATGGGGGGGGATAGAGGCCATGGGAAGATTGATAAGGAGAGGTGATCTCTCTAAAGGTGGTGGCCGGATTGAAATCGGGTTCCGGATCTGGCTGCGGATGAGGCGATGCCCGGTGAGTAAGCGCGCGGGCGGCAGCGTCGGCTGCCTCGTTTACCTCAAGACCCGCATGAGCCGGAGCCCACACGACGGTACGACGGGTTGGATACCCTTTATACTCGCAAGCGTGGAGGATTTTGAAGGCGCGGTATGGAATATACCCTTGCTCAATATTGCGGCAGGCGCCCCTGGAGTCAGTGCCCTTCCGCACAACATGGAGGTCAGCCCTCACGTCTCTGCTCACATTGTTCGTGGTTCCGAAGTACTTCCGAAGACCACTTCTGACACCATGTCGTGTTTCCGTGATGAACGACACCGCATTGAACACGAACACGAAGACGCCCCCTTCTTTATTCATCCGGTCATATATATACACATGTGTCTATAAAGCGCGCATGCGCAAGGCACTGCCTCGGCAGGGGGTGGCATGACAAGAAGTTAACAAGATAGCACAAGCACGATTATGCCACAGTACTGTGATCTAATGAAACGCACAGTTCTTTTTTCTGTTATGCTTCAGATCGCTGAGGCACCTCTCCTTCGCAATGTACCCGCTTACCATTGCGAGGCAAATAATTAAGAGTCATTCACGTATAGAGCCACCCATTAGAAAGAACGAACGTCTATGCAATGCTGAAAACGAAGTACAATCTTTGGGACGCATTCGCGAAATTACACATTGATTAAGGGGTAATCTAGTCCTACGGAAACATAACGTTGCGCTATTAGTTCAACTGACACGGCGTTGCTGCATAACAGGTTCCCTGACAAGGAAGCTCTCATAAGTTTCCTCTGAAGTAGTTCACCTCAAAGATTAGTTCCATTAGGGTTTATTATTCGCCACAGTCTTCAAGCACTTTTTTAACTCGAAAGTGTTTTATGCCGGGGTCCACCAAGATTTGAGTGACGTACTTCCGTCACGGAAATGATGTCGAAAAAATACGCCTGATCAGAAGACAAAGAAAAAAAGTTCCGTCAACGGGAATCGAGCCTAGGACCTCTTGGTCAGCGACAACAGATACCGTGCACGCTACCCATTGCGCCACGGTCACATACTCTGCAGCTTTTAAAAACAAGTCTTTTATATCTACCAGTTCCTCTCACAGTGCTCTTGCTAAAGTGAAGTACTGCATTATGACCGTGAAATGCACGATTATAGTTTTTTCAAAGCATCGTTTCTACGCGTCGGTCCCATTCAGCGCGTTTCGAATAGGAAAAGTGCAATTTTGTCGACGCGTTAACACACTGCCAGGTGGCGTTCTTACCCCTAGCATCGGCCTCACTCATAGCATCCGTCCATTAAAAAAATAGCTCTGGGACGCACTTGTGCTTCACGTGGCCGTAACTCCGCGTTGCCCGCGAAAAATCGCAACCGGCCAATGGGGAAGACACGACGCGCGTTGCGTTTCCCTCTGGTCGGGCAGCGTTGTTCAATAACTCCAATATGCCGCGAGCAGACGACCTTAGCCCAAGTTCGGCGTCCAATCAGTGACGCGCTCTTCTAGCTGTCACACCGCTTTCTATGATTCCACTCTCACCGTACAGCTACCACAAGCACCTATGACCACAAGGGTTTGTTTAATTGATCATGGACGTTAGTCATCGGGATACAGATGTACCACCAAGCGTCAACGTGGATGCATCCACGTTAAACGGTGCTATAAATGTCAAACACCAACAGACATTGTGGAAGCTCTCTTATATGGATGTACAGTTAACATTCAACTACTTCTGTAAGGACAGGTTTCACTTTCGTGTTATACCGATTCCTATGGCAGAGAGATCAACCATGTTTTTTATAATTACTGGACATTTATCTGATATAAAGACTTCGAATACGAAAGCTTGTCTATATTTACGTTACCATCGCTAGATCATTCAAGTTCCGCCAGGTCAATAAGCCATTTGTTAAAGATAAATTCATTACTGTAGATAAGAAATTGGAATGAAAATAATGGATGCAGAACATCTTATAACAGCCTTCATTGTGAAAATCAACTAGCACACATGTGCGTAAGATCTATCAGTGGCTTCGCCACAGTGCAACTTGCGACAAATTAACAATGGATAGAGCAATTAGCTCAGCGCATGAATGGCGAATCTCTAACAGATCAGAAGCATACGCTTACTATAACATAAGTTCAACAGTAAATAATAGCTGGCGTATGGATGACCATGCAACGTTGATAAATTCCGAGAACTCGAGCAGTCCCGCAGAGCGCTCGGGGAGCCTGCTTCCGTTGGACAGCGCTGTTTTCCCCTGAAGTCAAGTTCTCCAAGCGACTCTCATGCAGTGACTGAGTAGATGGCGCGAAGGAGCTCATTATTGTCGCCTCAGTGTAGCCGGAATCTGAGGCCAGGGATCCTAAGAAAATGAAACCCTCGCAGAATTCATCGACGTACTCAATTTTCTGCCTTTTTTGCACCTTTTCAACGAAGGATTCCTGGATGCTGCCGTAACCTCTTTGGCGGTATTGTAAGTATGCATGACCCATCAAAAAGTACGCTGCCGGGATCGATTTCGCTTTTTTAATAGGCTCTGTGTTATGGGACTAATGGGTGACACTAACTTCTAGGTACCGCTTCTAGCCATGCTGGACTAGACTAGACGGCTCAGCAGAACGATGGCCGGCCCTTAAATATCTCAGCATTTTCTCTACCTCGGTAAGTAGGGACCTCGATATTTTTCCAATCACGCATATTTCGTACTCACCAAACACCGCTACAAAATATATTTCCCGAGCCCTTTTTAATCAGAGACGAAAGTGACGACTGAGTTACTCACGTCTCCGTCGTCTAAGGAGATGTATACGCATGTTGCACCTGCGATTTCCTCATGGGAATGAAGTGATGTCTCGGTTTCCAGCACGCGCGGCACGCAGTATTTCATCGTTAGAAGTAAGAAGATGGTCGTATCTTTCCAAAACTACTCTTCGCTTCCCGCATATGTGCAAGAGAACCAAACATCGGCGGTAACCAGTAAAAGAAAGTTATAATCCTTTCGTGTTGGAGACGTCCCCGCCGCAACTGTATTGGAAGTACCGTTGCTTAATCCCGCAAAAAAGCAAGATTTTCCAGAAGCCAGGTGAATTCATGATTGAAAAAGGTCTACTACAACTTAAGACAAGTATCAACAAAATGCAGAGCGCGCAGCTAGTCAACAATAGTTGCTCCTTCGCGGCATGTCTCAGCGTCGGAGAGCGGAGCCCGTTATTCAGCGTCTCGCTGCATTGCAAAATGGCAATCCGTGGCACTGCGCCTTTCTTTACAGGGTATTTATGACGGTATGATGCGCTGCGTAGTCAGATACAGGGCTGCTAGAGGTCTGCAATGTTCACGCCGGGGTGTAGTGGACTGAGAAAAGGAATTCTAGAAAAAATCCGGGACGATTTCCGGAGCAGGTAGCCATTTTGGTCGGCAATACGGAAAAATTTGTGTGGCTGGGGCTGAAGCGCCATAAGCCCCCTTCTGGCTCCGCCATTATATATATATATATATATATATATATATATATATATATATATATATATATATATATATATATATATATATATAGTGTGTTGTGTTTGGCACGTGAGCGAGTGAGTATGAACTGTTTTGAGCTCTTGAGGATAATGAAAGCGGTGCCGAAGGGCCCGCCAATCAATCCGGCGGCTGTTTGAAGGACAGAGTCCTTTAAACAACCCCCGCTTCTCTATTATGTCCATTTCCTAAACCCAGATGATCAGGTGCACGCCCCATCTTTCATTGCCGACAATGAGTACCAACCGACATGGCAGGCACCGACGGCAACCCGTCCGCCGGTATGTGACGCCAGAAGAAACCTGCGATGCTGATGAGACAGTTATAAGCGCATGGTTTTTTAGCCTTCATCTACATCAAATGCACCCTGTCATTGTACTTACATACAGGCACTGTTACGATACATGCTAACTTACATAGAAAGACGCCTTTACTGATACTCTGAACTAACAAAAATGTACTTGTCTGTGTGTGTGACACAGAGAGAGAGATTTCTGAAAAAATCACTATTGCCGTTGTGCGCACATTGTTTCTTCTAGCAATTTGTTTTCGGGTAGACTTGATGGATGCCAGCACGTCATCGGGTGCTACGCGTCATCATGTTGATGGCAGAAGAGCTACATCTTTTAATTTGTGTTCAGGCCATGTATGGAATATTGTTTCTAATCAAGGTATTTATTTGTGGTCTTTCTTCCCCGACGCTCAATTGTCATCGCTGAAAGAAGGACTTGGCGGAGCGCTTAGCTGTATTTTGGGCTCTGCAGGCACAGTAAGAGGTAGGTTTCCTTGCAACTTTCTTAAAAATATTTTCATAGCAGGAATATGTTGAGCTTGGAATTTTGCTCACTCGATGTTTTGCTCTAATGCGTAAGCTTTAATCTGTGAAAATCATCAAAAAGCGCAGATCATCATGCCTCGTTTAGGACTGGTAATGCAGCCCGAGTATTTGTTAAAATTGATGCTGATTCAGTGATGTATTTCCTTTAATGAATAAAAACTAGTACATATTTAAAGGTCTCATTGCGTTACAGTATTCACTGATCATTTATGCGTCCTTACGTTTACAGCTGCGGTGACAACTTCAGTACAACATTTCAAATGTGAAGCATTTCTTTGCGTACTGTAAGCACATTTGCGTTTCTATCTATCTATCTATCTATCTATCTATCTATCTATCTATCTATCTATCTATCTATCTATCTATCTATCTATCTATCTATCTATCTATCTATCTATCTATCTATCTATCTATCTATCTATCTATCTATCTATCTATCTATCTAGCCGCCTACGTCTGGGTGCTCTCGTGATAGCCTCCTTCCTTAACTTGGGGTAGAGCGAAATTTGTATAGGAGGGTAAGAAGTATTCACGAATATGCCTGGCTGGTCACGACATGAATAACTTGAAAATCCTGTCGCATACGTTGTCAAACCCTTTCCTGCAGACACGTGTGCCACATACCCGTATACCATAGGCCGCGGTATGCGCCACTGGTGTTTGACAATTTATATCTACCGAAGAACGTCGAGGACAGACATTAGTAATTAAAACGCGAGAGTGTTCAGAAAAAAACTGACATCGGCAGAGTTGACTCGAGGAATGCAAATAATAAATACCAGGGTCTAAACAGTGATCGACCCCAAGCAATCTGCGTGGCAATCAAGTATTCTACCATAGAGCCACGCCAGGTCTCGGGACTGCTCTGGAAAAAGACTCTATGCAGGCGTAATGTTAGTGAACCGTCAATTGTGGTTGCAGTGCTGGCTATCTGATTTTATAAACATTACATATGTACTCCTATGAGGCAGGCGTCATGTCGGGTTAACGTGAATTGTATACTTAAGTGCCATCCACTGTAGTTGGTCCACAAAGCACTAGTGCTACATACTAGCTTACTCCACTGCAGCGACATCCACTGTAGTTGGTCCACGAACGCGCAAGTGCTACATATTAGCTTACCGCTTGTGGTGTTGGTAATACCTATGTTTCTGTTGGCATCGTTACGAAGTTGTAAACAACTGGTTACATGAAACATATGCGACTGTTCATCATATGTCTGTGCGTACATTTGTGCATATCTTTAGCGTCATTTCGTAACGTTTCGCTCAATAAAAAAATGTATGTGGCTTCGTGATACAAACGGGTGGTTGTCTGTTTTCCCTTTAAAAAAATTACAACCCAGTCGCCTTGCATCCGCATGCTTCGCATAACATCGATTCCCATGGTACTTGGGATCTGCCAAATTTTTTTATTCTAGCCAAAATATGAGCTGATATTATTTGCTACGTGAAGGGCGTGCTTTGTTTTCTCCGCCGAAACGTTTCAAGGGAACACTTTTCTGAACCGCAAAGACGCTTCTGCACAGTTTTGGCCAGTGACATTTTTCAGAGATAAAAATGTTAGTTGAAAACTTCTTCCAGCATTGCATTGAAAGTGTTCAATGAATATTCAAAATCAATATCATTGCTGTCCGCGGTGCGCGAAAGTGCTACTTCATTAACATAAATGTAGTGATACATGCAAACTGATATACATGTATGCCACCTGTTCCCCTTGTCTGGTATAGCATGTTAGCCTATTTATTTGTCAGCTGAACCGAATGAAAACTGCACGGCTCAGTCTGAAGCAAAGTGAAATGCTTAAAAGCAGTGGCATCACCTTTACACACATCGCGTTTCCTGCGCGAAGATGTAGCTATAGACGTTCTAGTAAACATTACCTACTAATAATGCAACGTAGGGGCAAATAAATATTTATAATATCGATTAGTAGGACCAGTATTGAGCGGGATTCAAAACGGGTGCAAAGCCCGCCAATTCGCAGCGCTCGCAGCGCTACCGCGCGGCCACCTCTCGCGGTCATGCCTCATCTGATCACGTGGACACACAAAACGGTGAAACGAGTTTCCGCTGACATTTCGTCTGCTATGTGCGCTTGTAGCCATGCGTTCGTCACCACCACCGTCGTCGCCGCCGTC
Organism: Rhipicephalus appendiculatus; assembly: GCA_030522465.1. Lineage (NCBI taxonomy): Eukaryota > Metazoa > Arthropoda > Arachnida > Ixodida > Ixodidae > Rhipicephalus > Rhipicephalus appendiculatus. The sequence goes on along the minus strand of JALIZH010019161.1, from coordinate 53,035 downwards.
ATCAGTGTCTACAAGGGGTGAAGAAAGAGTTGAGGATCCTATTGGAAATCGCTGGGATTTGCGACGACACGAATCATTTTAGCTTCGATCCTTCGCAAAGCATCGATTCTGAAATCAACGCCGGTTCGAGAAGCGACGAGAAGGCACCTCGAGACGCAAGCTTGGGCCGTGCTGGCTGGTAAGAACACAGAATAGGAATAAATTGTGTGGACAGGACAGGGGCTCCTATTATTTCCACAAAAGAAGCAGTCCAGTGGCTAACAATAACAAACGATTTATTAAACGCAATTGATCGATTGTCTTAAATGCGAAATACGTCTACACTCGTTATTTCATTCGCGCCTGCCGATTCTTCCATTACGCCGAGCTTCGATTACGCCGAGAAGCACTACTACGCTGTCCTGCTCACCGTCTAAACGCTCATCTTTCTATGTTTCATAACATCAAGTAGCCTCAGCCAGCGATCAAAAATGCAAGTCCTCCCTGCTAGGGATGGCAGGCTTTCTTTGTGGGGTACTGAAGGACCCCATAGCAAAAGCTACCAAAGTTTACCCTATGTGCCCTCGAGGCTTACCATAACACATACATGCAACATAGGTGACAGAGAAAGAAAACTGCAGCCAGCAATAAAAATGATTACATGGTACATACAGATACGAGATTACATCCAAATGAAGAATATCATCCAAGTTTCTACGAAAACAAAATATTCTAACATGATAATAAAGAAGAAAACTCACAAGCCTACCCACTTGACCTTCCAGCCTATTGCTTGTACTTTTCAGGCTTTAGGATGAGTATGTCACTATCATTTGTTTCCCACGAGTCTAATATTTGTGGCAGTAGATATAGTGGGGTTTGTTAACCATAACTTGTTCTTGTAAGAGCAACCGTCTGCTTTTCATCACGCCTTGCCTGTTTTGCCTTTAAAGGTAAGAACAGCAAGACACTTCAGGAACTAATTTACCGCATGTGGTGAAAATCTAACGTAATACAGTAGCCAACAGTCAAAAGTAGTCGCAAATAATTCTACATTGCTTACTCTATAACTAATGGCAGCAATATGCCACACGGTTTTCTTTAGCAACAACAGCAGTCTATTAATGTTCGTTTTTGATGCCGTGCCCCTAATCAAACAAGAATAAGTAACGTGCGATAAAAATACCATGACAGATTGTCAACTTTCATCGCATAAGAAAATCAAATCAACATCTCAAAAGAAAGCCAACTGAGTAATATGACTCTTCATTCTAGGCTACGTGACGTTTCGATCACATTGATTTTAAAAAGAAATTCCTAGTGACTTAGCAGATTCTGGTATATATCTATTTGCTTTACGCAGAACGTCAGATATAAGTAAAAACAACCACGAAATGAACACGTCAAAAGAAGACATCTGTTTCTTTTCTAGTGCATATATCCTTTACATTGGCCATGACCGTTTATTCAATGGTTTTAGAACAAAGGAGGATGTGTACGGATAAGAACGAATATGAGGTCTTGATCACCATTCCCGAATTTCATGGAATCTACGTGCGAAAATAACATCACAGTTTATTTCGCCAAAAAAAATTTGCCGGCCTAAAAACTTTATAAATCATGGCCGCAAGAAACAGTATTTCGGCGAATTTCCATTTTCTCAACTTTTAGCGCACCTCGCGAAGGAAGGGCATAGTTTTTTGCTCTCAATATTTATTGTTGTCAAAGAATCAGCAAAATTATATTCTATCAGTATTTAATTTCCTCTGCTGTAAAAGGACTTTTGAGGAACAAAATCAGAAACGTAAACTGCGCAAAATGCCTGTATTTAAGGAACTTCTTTCGGCCGGCAGCTTAAACTGAGGACAATAAAAGTCGACACATGTTCACTTTGGCACCTGAGCTTTCTTAAAATAATTTTCATGGGTTTCGCGTCCACCATTATACTTCAAAATTATGCTGAGACACATGTAGTATATCAAAAGCTTGAGAATAGTTTCCTCGAAAAGTCCATGTCTATTATATTTTTAAATCTACGTAGTGGAAGTCAAGGAATATAAGAATATCGGGGTTTAACGTCGGAAAACGACGATGTGATTATGAGGCACGCCGTTGTGCAGGAATCCGGAAATTTCATCCATATGGTGTTTTATAACGTGCACTGACACTGCACAGTGCGCGGGCATCTAACATTTTGCCTCTACCGAAATTCGACCGCCGTGGTTAGGGTCGAACCTTCGACCTTTGGTTTAGCAGCCGAGCACCTTAACCACAAATCCACCATGGATGATGGAAGCCAAGAACACACAGACACGTATATATATATGGCAAGGTCCCACGCACAGCGGGAATCGATGCAATGCGAGGGAGTCAGCAATGTACATATACCGCATTGTTTGTCTTACAAGAAAATCAAGGAATTCCTGTCACGACATTTCGTTGACTACCTCATGTTTGTCAAGCATACCTGCGTGCATGTAGTACAATCTGGGAGATGCCGTGCTGATGAAATGTATATCGTCGTATATAAAATGCATGTCTTGTCATTTATGTTCTTAATACAAATATATCATACCATGCCATTTTTTTCCAGATATCAAGTTAATGGAACAGCCGCGAGCGCCCTATGAGCGTAGCAGGAAAATGCTTTACATGGCATGATTATCATAATTTTTTTTGTTATGACCTGTCCTTTATGTTCGTCACACCGTCATGTCACGCCATTGCCACGGTTTTGATCCATTTGACAAGATCTAAAACTTTCATGAAGGTTCGTGATCCTCTTAGTTACCAGTAAAATATATGCCCGCGATTACTTCTTCTATGAGACGCCATCGGTGCGCGAAGTCGCATCTCGGGTTCAGCAAGGAAATTCCCCAGTAGCCGTTAGTATACTAAAGACAAAAAGGTAATTTACCGATATGTACCCTACGTAGATCTTAAAAGAAAATTGCGCGTCACAGCAATACGCACTTTTCAGTGCGACGCGCCTCTCATTCCCTTCTACGAGCTCTGGTGGCGGCGTCCCCTCTGGTGGCGGTGTGGCGGTCGCCCGACAAACTGCTCTTGCCACGCCACTTTCGTAGCACGCGGCAGGCCGCATCGCGTGCGCTTCCATCCAACCGCCTTCGGTGCCACAATGCCAGCGCCTTCGCTTCAACCGCGTAGGGCGCGTCGATGTGCTCCTCCGGTACAGGGTGGAAACACTGCCTTTGTGGGCGCCATATTGGTTAAAACATTTCCGTTCGCAGGCATTGCCTGACATGCAGCAATGGATCGGTTTCAGAGAAAGGCACGGTAATTTGGTTCACTTTATCACTTCTGGTGGTAGGGCTTCCACACATAACGTTTGTAACCAATAGGGTAGGCGCTCATTAATAAAAGCGATGCATTTAATGGCGAATGAAAGGCATTTTGATCATGCCTATCGATCCACCTACCTAACTGGCAGCGTAGGTCTTCGTGCACTGGCGGCCGACTGATTAACATGATGTATACAAATACTGGCATGACATGACAAGAGCATATGAAACAAACAGATTACTGGTCATTACATGAAATTTATGACATGCCTGCAATGTACGCCATGATTCTTAAGCTCGTTCCATCTTGTCTGGAAGGAGCTTAAGGACATGGCCCTGTCATGGAGCTCTGCTTGCCGTTTGATTAACTTGATGTGTACGAAAATTTACATGCCATGATAAGAGCATATATGACTAACATAAATGGCCGTTCATAACATGGGAATCATGGCATGCGTATCATGTACGCCATAACATTCATCACCCGCTCATTGTGCCCAAGCCGCCGTTTTAATAGCTCGATACATACAAAAATTGGTTAGCTTGTGCATAGTTCGCGATGGAATGCCTGAGCTACCCGTAGTTTGGCGGGAATGGATAAGTGTCTAACTTCACACAGGTTTATCGGTGATACTTTCGTTGGCTCCTTTCATACTAGCTTAATCCAGGCTTATCCAGAATTGCCTAAATCTGGTTATACTCAGTCATAAAACCATCTATCTACATAACTTCAACTTACTGAAGATTGACTTGCTTAGGATTGGCTTAAACCAGCTTAATGCGCTTTGTTCTTTTGTGACCATACTCAGTTATCAAACTGGCTAAGCAATCTAAACTTACACAAAATTGTCTTGTTCAAGATTAGCCTAATTCGGATTAGCTTAATACGTTTAATTCTTGATTGGGTTACGTGGCCGTATTCAGGCATCCAACTGGCTAGGCACTCTCAATTCACTCAAAATTCACTTGTTCTGTATTAGCTTAATGCGGGTGAGCTTAATCCGGCCTAATCCACTATGGCATAATCTGGCCTTACTCAGTCATTCAACTGCATAGACAACCTTAACTTACTCAAAATTCACTTGTTCAAGATTAGCTTAGCTCGACTTCATCAAGATTGGCTTAACGTAGCCGTACTCAAGTATCCAACTACCTAGTTACTCAAATTACTCAGAGTCGAGTAGTTCAGGATTAGCTTCATGTGGCTTAATCTAGATCGGCTTGAAGTGGCCATACTCAGCCTTCCAAATGTCTAGGGAATCGCAACTTACTCAACACCGACTTGTTAAGGATGAGCTTAATGCGGATTAGCCCCATCCGTATTTTCCTTATCCGATTTTAACAGTATTCACTTAATCTAGTCGAATCTAACCGACCTCATTGCTAGGCTCTAGGACATATTATCTAGTCCGGGTTAGTGTAATCCGACATATCCACAATAATCCGGCCTAATCCAGCTCAATAGGTATCGAGCACTGTTGAATGGGATCTACTAGTGGTGATCTGCTTGTCCAGACCCAATAGGGGATACTACAACTGTACAGTGTCATCTGTCGAATATGACGTAAACTCGATCTGGCACGTTCTGTTGGACACGCAAACGAAACCAGTCGCATATCGCAGTCTTTACGGGGCTAGTCGCTGATTGTTTATCTTCGTTCTGCCATGATATCCCAATGTGTCGTGCGCTGTTCAGGCAAAAAGAAAATCCTGACAATGCCGGGAACAATGTAGGAGAAATTTTAATCGAATTTATAAGTTACATGAACGAAGAAAAGAACATACCGACGCGCGCTTGTTTCGTCAAAAAGAGCGGCACCGTGTTTAGGCTCGGAAATGACCGGCGCGCACGAAAGCGCTCTACAAACTCAATTCTTCTTTCTCCGTTCAATTTAATTTCTCGCCTGCAACCTAGCTAGACCTACATAACAACATATTATGATATATGCATTTCAAAACAGACGACCGACATCGCCCACGCGCAAGAGAGCATGATTGATGAACATCAGCTTGTCGGCCTTGCAGATCGACGAAAGCAAGTAGTTATTAATTACACATGTATAAGCAGTGCCAGAGACACTGCTGCGCGCGTCCTCGGTAAATCAGTGCCGCCACAGGAGACCCGATCGCAAAGATTCACACAGCCACCTCATTGCAAGCATCGCAAGGCAGTGTGTGCCCACCTTGTGTGCGCCAAAGTACCTAGTGCGCGCGCCGCGTCGGCCCTTCGCTTAACACTCCCTTATCCCTCCTCTTTTATTTTAGGGGCGAAGCTCCTCAGGACCTAGCCTTGTCTTCCGTTGTGGTGATGGTATAGAACCGTTGCTATAGTCGAAACATATGTGAGACACAAAAAAAAGAGGTTTTACAAGAGACTTGGGCTAAACATACGCATGGGCTAATTATAAAGTAAGAGATCGCTGTTCCCGGCGAAAATAACCTATCGAGAAAAGTATTGATGACTTGATTTCTACTAAAAGCTAAAGGCTTCTCAAGGAATCCTGTAACACAAAGGCACACGTCGAGGCTACATGTCCCAACAAATTACCCATATCAAAATGGTATCTTGCCACCGGTAAGATGGCGGGTTCTTGGATTCACTTTCGAGGCATATCCTCCACTCCTGCAATTTTCGAAATCCTCCTTGAATTGCCTAAGACGACTGGAAAGCGAAATAAATTTACATGTCTATATACATTCTATGTCACTGAATTTATATTATATGGGGCAACAGTCGGGTAGTGTACGGTTACTCACCGATACAATTCCCAGATCTTCGCCCACTCGTCATGATCCACTTCTGCTTCCTTCGGTCAGCGTGCGCTGGGAACGCGCAGCGCTCTGTTACGGAGCCGTACTATAGATGGAACTATTTGTTCGGTAGGTCTAGAGTAGCTGTATATGCTGCCTTTAGGTAGCAGAGTTGCGCATCTGTTTCACAAACGGCTCAAGCAACTGCGCACTGCGGAGAAGCGGATGCGCGGGCCAGATATTGAACTGCCCGCCACCGCTTCAGCGAAAACCGATTTAACAAGAGGGCTCCCTCGACGCCGCGATATTCCCTTAATAGGCATGACCCCCCGAAAATCCTCTGTCGAGCTCTGCCTTTGTACTCCCGTGGCACAGTCCCGAAAGGGGGTGTTTCCTCTTTCATCGACGGTCGTTGACTCGTCAGGCACGTCAGTCGGCGACATGCTTAAGCATGTCGCTTGAAAGAGGAGATGGCGGCTCCGCCGCATAGCTTTGGTTGCTAGCCAGACCTATGCGTTACTCTGTTCCCGTAGGGAGCGTATACAGTAATTCTAGGTAGACCACCTTTCCGCTGATCGCGGGGACTTGCATGCTTCAAGGATGTTCGCAGTAGCGCGCGGCGCGCCATAATGCATGCCTCCGTGGCATGCGAAACTAAGAGCACGATATTGTAAAAAGATAAATCAATGAACACACACGTTTAGCGTTCAAGAAAACCAGAACAACAACACTAAATCCACGCACGAGGTTACGATCACCGGACATTGTAAACAACCAGTGTGCATTAAAAAAGCATCACTCGGGACGCTCTCTCTGCATACAGTCGAAACGTGTGATCAGTACTTTTACTTGGTTTGCAGCGCACCAATCATGCACATATCAATGGGTTGTTTATTATGAAAAACTACAACACATGCTAGTGCGAAGGGTGTAGTGATACCTGTGGCTAAAGAAATGAGCCGAGGAATGCAGCACAGCGTTGCACAGGTCGCGCAGAAAGAACGTGGCCTCGATATATCACGCGTGTTAGTATCATTGCAGTGGGAAATACAATGGAGATGTATTGCTGCGCATGGTCACCCCACAAGTTTGAAAGTCGCATCTCGTCTCCAATGAACACTTTTCTTGAACACCTACCTCACATCGGAAGCACACGCCACTAGAGAACAGCAGTTCGGCTTAGCGAAGCGATGTGCCTCGTGCAGCTGCCGCCCGGATGAGTTTTCAAGCGCGCGGAGCTCCGATATTGCGTTCTCGTCGATTTGTGGCAGCACAGTGAGGTTCACTGACCGTTCGCCTCTGGATGACGAAAGAAAAAGCCGTATTTTCTCAGTCCTAAAGCTCCACCAACGACAGCGGCTGAGCCTCTCGCTGACCACTCCTTATGTAGATGCTAACAGACGATTCCGCAACGGTGCTCAACAAAAAATGGTGGAGGCGCCATTCTTTCCAGAGCACAAAGCATTATGAATATCGCTTATTATGCAGGGATATATTTGCTTAACTGGGCTTCATTTCAGCTTAACGTGGCTTAATCTGGCGGTACAATTGGTATTGATTACAAATGACTGATTATCTATCAGTGTTGATTAGTATAGAATAGCATTGATTTTCTTGACTACGCCTAATTAGCTTCAGATATCATTGACTTCTGTTCACTAGGCTTATCTCTTAAACTGGCCCAAGTAGGCATATGCTGGCTTGGCCGAGTTTCTGTTCACTCCTCACTAGCCGAAAGCTTGACAGTTCCTTTAAAATAGAAGTTTCACAAAATTATGCTATGTAGAGATACAGCGAGACAAAAAGTAACAGTTTCGCACAAGGCGAAACAATGAATGCGACAGCAACAAATTGGAATATCCAGCGTCAAATGGCAAGCAGATCGAAACGTGCCGTGCGCTGTTCACGCACACATGACGCACGAAAACAACACGCACAGGACGAGAGCGAACTAACAACTTTCACAGCTCGACACTTAACGCGCTGCTCAAACAAAAAGAAAAAAATGCCCCCCACCTCCCCGAAGGGAAATCGTGAGGAAATGCGAATGCATTTCGCGCGCGCCTCACTCCATTTATATATGGTGGTTGTGGTTCGAAGAAGGAAAAGGCGCCTAATTTCTGCAGCCCGGTCGGGAGCACGGCGGAGCGCCTTTTTTTTTCTTTTGCTTTTTTTTCTGTTTTTTTTCTTCTTTGTTATTATTTTTATTTTTTAAAATTTTTTTTCCTTTTTTTTCTTTTTTTTTCTTTTTTTTAATTTTTTTTTCATATATAGCTCCGCCGAGCTCCCGCGATGCGAGCGCCCTCACGCACCAGAGCGCGCCCCCTCCTCTCCACTCACTATAACACCTGCCGAGGCCGCCGCGGACAACGCCAACGCCGGATGCCTGACATAGCCCTGACTAAGAAATGCATTCGCATTTAAAACTGGGGATGCGTAAAGCACGCAGCGATGGAGCGGTGTCTCCTACTGGAACATGCCAGTCGCTGCTAATGTGCAATGAGAGACAGAAGACTCCGACTGGACACAGAGACTCGCAGTCCGCTTTTAGTTGACGCGCACGCAGCGAATTTTTACTGTTCAACAACGCAGAGGAGAAATCTCTCAAAGGCACCACCTTGGAGGTCAAGATCCATTGCCATATATACGGGGTGCCCAGTGAACGGTTGTGCAGCGCGAGCAGGCGGTTGTGCAGCGCGAGCAGGCGGTGAGCGAAAAATCATCCTCTTGTCCGTGATTACACATAAAATAACTTCCTCTGCTTGGAATTGCAGTGAAAATAACTTTCAAGCTTTACAAACCCACGCGCCCTGTATACAGGCGTCACAATACAACTTGTAATATCGCAGTAATATTGCGTGGTACAAGCGTGTATTGCCATCGGGCGTCAGAAGATGTGAATATCATAACGACATTGTGGTTCAAAGCCGTGCACCCATTACAAATGGCCCACACATTTCTGCGGGTATTCCCTTAAGACCACGTAGTGGGTGCATAGCAAGTTCAAAAACATTGCCGCATTTCCCGGGCATAATTGCTCGTGGTTTAAAGCATGTTACCCATTACATAGTATGCACTAAGTGATTGAAGTAAGCATTAGGGACAGGATATCGCTATCGCGTTCAACTCTTAAAGGCGAAGCTTAAGGGTCCCCCCAATTTTTCTTTCATTCGACAACCTTTGCGCTGCATATTATGGCGTTTTGTCACTCCGAGACGGTATATTGGAAGTGGAAGACAACTGGGATGAAGATATTTGGCGCCGCTTTATTCCTTGAACAAGAAGCGATCCGAAACGGCATGAAATCAATTCAGCTATGAAGAAGACGAAGAAGAGCTGAAACAGTTTTCAGGCTGAAACAAACAAATAAATAAAGGAACGAAAAAGCAAAAAAAAAATTGGACCATCTCCCCGAAGGGAACCCTGATGGGATGCGAAGCAGCAGCGGTGCGCACGGCGTTGACCCGGTTGAAACGGGCGCCGACGCGGGTGCTGGAAGAACGGTTTGAAGCGAAACTCGGTGTAGCGTTTACTCGAGTAAACGTTTGTTTGAAACCCAAAGACACGGGAGGCGGGTCAGAGGTGTTGCGAGCGGGCGGAGCAGCCGGCAGCTGCGGCGTGACCTACTTGGCACCGCTCCAACACCTGCGGCGAGGGGAGCGCGTTGCGGCGCGTTCGTCCGTTCGCACGGAGGGACAGCGTTACACAGCCTCGTCAAATAGCTGCTTCGCATCTAAAACAAACAACCAAGCATTTTTTTGAAGGTCCTCAAGATGCCAGGAACGACAAAACGCTGCCGGCAGTCCAGAATGGTACGCATTTTCACTGTACCACTCGCTCTCCTCGCAGTAGGCAATGCGCTCCGTAGTGACGTGCGGTCGTTGGAGTCGTCGATTTTTTGGTGCCTGAGAAATCATCGTGGATATGTAAAACGCAACGAATAAATCTGCATAGATGCATACTCTGTGCCGAAAAGTAGGGCAGAGAACAAATGTTTTCTGCGAGACATGCTGCGCTAACCAGTGCTTCACCGCATTACACCACTATATAGCGTGGTGGCACGATAGCCACTAGGATTAATGTTTCCGTTTGTTTCTAATTCACGGCTACATATAGAATGCTTAAATTTCAGGGATATTACATGTGACATTTCTGGTCAAAATGTACGTTTGCAATGTTTTAAGGGCGAAGCTTTTGAAGCTCGAGGTAAAACTTCGGGGGTCCGCAAAAAACCCTCTGTGTCGTTGCTTAACAACCGCGGCCACCGACGGAGGCAGTCCGCGCAGCCGTCGCGCCGAGTTTGCCTGCTACCTGAGCCGAGTACGAGCGACGAAAGGCCCGTACTTCTACCGGGGGTGCCACAGCCAGCTTTGAACATTAGTTCTGGCGATGGAGTTTGGACATTCTTGCGTGGTCTGCGACAGACTGTCTTTCGGTTCTACCTTGTCTACGCCAAGGTTGGCCACATTAAGCCCCAAAGATCAACCACTTCGCAGTTTCTTAAGCGTTAGACGGCTAGTGTATTGTGCATCTCATTAAGTTTATTTACGATACTTGCCACCCTCTCAATAACCGTTTCCCTCCTGTTGACGAGTATAGACCTCAAGAGATTTCGTACCAAAATGACCGATGAATGCTATACTCGTCATTAACAAAAATTGGTAACACAAAGAACCAATGGGGACAATACTTGTCATAGTTGTGTTGCTTGACACTAGATTGTCACTCTTGCCCATGTTGTGCCATAAGTGCCTCGGCTTTCATTGTATTGCCATTAGGTGAAGCCATCCTTGAGCTATGTTTTCTACGCATATAGTGAATAAAGTTAAATAATGGTGCCGTCTCGTTCAGAAAAAAAATCGGTACAAATTCGGCGAAAAAAAATTCGCTATTCGGTACAAGTTATTTCTTTTTTTTTTCAAGGTACGGAAAAGGTTCATGCTATAGCATTCCTCTATTGTAATTGAACATGTGGATACCGACCGAGCGAGACCAGTAAGAAGCGTGTTTCTCAGAGCTGGTACGGTTGAAAGTGAAGAGAATTATTCGGTCAGCATTTTACATACTGCTCCGAAATTTAGAGGAGTGGTGAAACAAAAGGAAGGAATAGGTCACAATTGCGTAGACATGTTAGGTAGTGACAGAAAGCGCTAGAATCCCCCTTCTCTAAACAAAACGAGACGCCTTAGGCAGGTGAAAACAGCGAATAGTTACGTGTGCAGCAACTTTTCTGCAGAAAGAAGCGAGAGAACCTATTGTACATCCTAATTTCGCATTTTTTTTATTTTTTTGGCTCACACTAGGAAGAAAAACAACATCATTGGAACGTCTTGTGCGTTATTCAGGGTTTTGGCTTTATATCCGCGCCTGGCGGCGACCACGAGCCCTTGAGTTATGACGACTGCTTCTGCACACGAGACCGCCGATCTTCGAGGACAGAGTTCAGCAGCACAGTCTCCCAGCGCGTTTAGTTTGAGGCTGCGTTCCCGTCAGGACCCCCCCCCCTCTTTGTTAGCACTCCCATAACATGCGTTCCAGGGTTGCTCTGACCTCGAATAACTTGCATTCGTTTGCCCAACTTGCTTGCTCTGCCCAACAGAGATTCAAGACGCCATGGTTTACAAGCGCTCTTGTTTGCATTTGCATAATGCGACTCTCTGCCTATTGTTCAGTTTCCCTTGCGGTGGCGGAAATTTGCACCTCGCCAGCGTGTAGTGTAATGCGATTTCTCTTTAGCTCTGATAACGAACATTTCACTCATCGTGAGACGTCGTTGCGAACGTGCTAACGAAAGCAACGATGGTAGCGGTTTGGTCTGTAAGCGCTCGAGGTTCCCGATGCGCCTCCTCATTCCTAGCGAACAAAGCGCTGTGGGCGGGCGCCCTCAATATGTAAACGTCAATATTCTTGATTCTGTCGTCAAAAAGAATTCGTAACGCCGCAGTGGAAATTTAGCCTTTGGCGAAGTTGCGAACTGCGATCTGGGAGTTGCTGATGGCCACCTTGGCCACGGTGGTAGCCACCGCGAACATGATACCGACCTCTTCCGCCGTCTCCACGTACACCTTGCGTGCCCAGGAGGTGGTGTACAAGTGTTATGATCTGCGAGCGTGACTGCGAAGCCGCACATACGCGCGAACGCGAGTGCTGACTCTTGTGCCAAGCCATGGTGGTGGTGGTTTCAGAAGCTGGAGTCAGGCGTCGCTGCATAGCACACTAACGGCTCTTCCAGCACGTGAAACAGCAGCCCTGTTTGCTGCTTTTGCGTCCAGTGTGTGTGTGTGAAAAACATTTATTCATTGAGAGTTTGCAGGCCCAAAAGGACCCTTTACATAGGGGGAGTCCTTTTTCCGGGACCCCGCTAGATAAGGCCGCTACCCACGCCCGTTGGGCTAGAGCTCTTTCAGCCTCCAGTCCTGAGTTATTGAGTAGGGCTGCATCCCATGCCTCTCTAGTAGGGGAAGGGTTAGGGGGAAGGGAAGGATTCATCTGACATGCCCACACCATGTGAAAGTTATTGGAGACTTCCCCACAGTGAGGGCACCACCCCTCATCGTTTGGGTCAAAATACATTGTTATTGCAGAACACAACAAGGTGTTGGTCTGCAGGACGCGCTTCGCGACGTATGCACAACCTCGCGTGTTGCGTACATTCGTAGCTACGGACGCCCCCACCTAAATGTGTCTAGTTTATGTAGCTTGACCGGCAACTCCATTAGAACGCATGCGCTTGTATGCAAGAAAGCATCGAAAAGCACGGGTGATATCAACGATTCCTGCGGGATACGGGCTCTAGCAAACTCCATTTCCTCGCAAGTAAACCTGGTCAATGAATGTTTTGCCTTCTCCAGGCTTTGTTGTACGTCGACCGCCAAGGCCAAAGAGCGCCTTGGTGCACCTGGCTGGACTACACATGAGCTGGTTTTTCATATGTCGCAACGCGTCCTGCACAGACACGTTCCTTCTGAACCCCAACATCCCGGGAAGAGGCGGTCGCGGTCCTCGAGGTAGTTCGCGGTTCTCGAGCTGTGCGTACCGCGTTCTCTATTACCGGCTGCGTTGCCGTCGGCATCAGCGTAGCCGTCATGTCCCTTATATATATATATATATATATATATATATATATATATATATAACCACCAAGGAAAGTAATTGAGAATAATAGTTTCCGACGCGCGGAACCAAACGGGGGACCTCTCGCTCCTCAGCGCGCGGCGTCAACCGCTAGGCCACAGAAGCGCACGTCCTTTAGTATACTAACGGCGAGCTATTTATGTACTGTCGGCCGCAAATGTTTGCGGGATCTCCAGCGCGTGGCGGAGCGACGGGAAACTGCATTGCTGCGCCGCCTACCGTGACGCGGCATAGTGTCGAGGTTATCTGTCACGGCTTCCGAGATTAGATCCAGCAACGGCGAATTGTCTAAACGCGCCGTTGCCAGTCGCCGAGGCCGCGGACGATAGCCTCAACACCACGCCGCGTCACAATAGGCGGCGCAGCAATGCGGTTTTCCGCTGCTCAGCCACGCGCTGCAGATCCAGCAAACTTTTGCAGCCGACAGTAGACCATTCACCGCTGTTGGTACGCCGATCTCGAGGGAATATCAGCGAGGAAATACCAGCCACCCAGCGAGATGGCGCGAAGTGCGCGCGAGGTGCCCCACTCGTTGCGAAGCGTTGGGTCCTCAACCTGCACTTTTCCCAATGGGGTGTAGTCGCACGTACCCGTGCGCGCTCGCGTGCGCGCGCTTTTCTTGGGATGGGGGATGTGGGCCGTTTTGCGTCATGTGCTTTCGCCGAAAACATTGCGTTTAGGTTACACAGCGCACAAAGGTCACTTCGCTCGCTGCAGAGGCCCCGTTTGCGAAAGAAGCGCGCTGTTCAAACGGTGAAGCCACAGCTGTGACGCTTGTTAGTTCGCGCTCGTCCTGTGTATACCTGTGCGGATGTTTCGTGCGTCCTTTGTGTTTGAGCAGTGCTTTAAAAGTCGAGCTGTGAACATTGTTAGTTCGCGCTCGTTCTTTGTGTGTTCTTTTCGCGCGTCCTTTGCACACTCCAAATTTTGATGTGCTGGCGTTTCTTCGTGTGAAATCCCAATTTGTTGCTATCGCATTCATTGCTTCGCCCTTGCAGGGAAACTGTGACTGTTTTACAGTATAACGTTTTATGACGTCGCGACAACAGCCGGTTTCAGTGGTACTTTTCCTTTGCGGCTGCTGCCGGTGTATGTCGAAACTATCGCGCGCTTTGATAAATACCCAGGTTTCGATGTGAATTAGAACGTAGGCCTTGTGCGTTGCAAGGAAATTCTCTGCACGAAGCTGCGTCAGTGCTTGAGTCTTTTTCTGAAAAAAAGCACCGCATACATGCGTCATGTATGACGAGGAAACGCACTGACAGCTATATATTGGGTGGCGGAAGAGTAAAATTGCACCAGGCATCACGACGGGAATTGCCTAACAAGTGGGTGCTATTGGTCTTCTCACTCGTAACAAAGGCCCTGCAATAATTCTGCATCATCATCTTCATGCTGTACCAGAGCAACATCAAATCTGTAAGTGAGTATATTGCCTTATAAATGCGTTATAGGTTCATCGCTACTTTTAAAAATGGGATGATTTATTTTATAGCAGCTACCTCCAAACCCTTGCGGACGCGAGAGAGTTTACAATGGGCTCTATGCTAAGACCGCTTCACCAGATCACGCTGTGACTGTTCTGCGTGTTCCGCTTAGGCCGGAATTATTTTTTTTCTTCCAGATTGCAGACTCCTGGTACGAAATCTATCAGGAAAGCATAAATATATATTACGTAATGTAGAATGTGAAATGCTGCAAATGGAAGTGCGCGCGCAGTAATGCAGAAAGGAAAGGGCAAAAACAGGACGTGGGGCTTCTCAAATGACCTTGACGTGATCACTATCCAGCTGAGCATAAAACAGGAAACCAGAATAGGATATCGTTTACAATTTGTAATGACTATCAGTTATCTGTCCTTTCCATGACGTGGCTGGGCAAGCAACATTTATACAGCGAAGGTGTAACAGGCTAGGATCAGTTAAATTGTTTGACCGCGTCGAAAGAAAATTTTCCCCATGGCGTGCCCACGCCACCGCACTAATATTAGGGATCCTGATCAGGCCAACGATGGTAAGTGCAAACGCATCGCATGCCAGGATCCTCTATTTGGCACAGCCGAAACTGGCCGTTTACGAGTTGGTTAGAATCCAGAAGAGCCCTTCCTGGTAACCTGGGAAGATTTGAACGTGCGTTGGACACATTTCTACCGTCGCCGGCGTGATACTGCAGCTTTACTGTCTCCATACGTTGCCTGACGCACGGCAGCGGTAAACATGATATCACAGGGAAAGTGAGGAAGTTACGAGGATCGGCTGTTTTAAATAGCAAATTTTAAATATAATTAAACACAGCAAAAGTCCTCGGTGAAATTACATATTCGCATAACTGAAGGGCTCTGAATTTTTTGCTCTTAAAATGCACAGCGACATTGATTATACTTGTTTTAAGACATCCATCCTTTGCGTAAGTAGGCTTCCCTGTCAATATTTGCCCTAAATATGCACGCACTTCTGCGCATTCAAAGGCCTGGCTGTTTATCACGAAGTGTCACTCTGTAGCATGGCCACCTAGTCTTACGTTTCTTTTGCGTCTTCATTGTGAGCCCTACTTTGGCGCCGTCTCGATTTAGTATTGCTTAAGGGAACGAATCAAATGAAGCCCAAATCACTGACAAGCTCACAAGCTTCATCGCTAGGTCGCCAGGGTGATACGGTGGCTAAGCTGCGCGGCTGCTGACACGAAAGCCATTGGTTCGATCCGGGGTGTGGCGGTCGCATTTTCGATGGTGACAAAAATGCTGGACACCCGCGTACTTATATTTAGGTGCACGTTAAAGAACCCCAGATAGCCAAAGCTTCTCAAGCCCCACTCCCAGGATTTGGGGATATTTATACGCGGCGCTATCTCTCGGTGGCAACAACTGCGTCATGCGCCTTATGTGAATAGGAACAAGGCAGAAAAATATTATATCTGACGAAAAAAGGCCAGTTATCAAAAACGACTCCTGGTTGTATGCACTAGAGACCCACTCGATTATTCTGGTGAAATTGCAGTACCGCACTACAAAGCATGTGATTTCCCAGGACAATCGAACACTACCCCTTGGAAATACATGGCGCCCAATAGTAAAATATTAATACTCTAAGAAGCCAGGTGGTTTCCAGTGGGAGACCGTAATTTTACTACAATGTTCCAGTGGGTATCTGCTGCATATAATCGCGAGTCCTTGCTTGTTTTTTTTTTCTTCAGCAGTTTTTATCACCTATTTCCTATTCATGTACTACAGGCCCCCACTTTCACCAACAAGAGATGGCGCTACTTGTACAAGTCTCGAAGTCGCGAAATCCACGTCATGTTCATTAATGAGTGCATTGTACTTAAGGCACGTAAAACCCCTGAAATAATTAAAACTACGTTGGTTAACCATCCTTCGGCGCATGGTGCCTATAATAGACAGACGTTGCTCACGGCAGACATCATCAGCCCCTAGTTTTAATGTTTTCCTAATCACAGCAGTCAATAATATTTATATACGTAGAATTCATTAATCACTGCTTGTTATTGTACTTTCCAAACAAAATCCCTTGAATGTGCTGCAGCATTTTCTTTCAAGCGTAAATACGCTAATTCTGGGCTCATATGAAATATTTTCTGCGTATGTTTGTATTTGTTTGTGTGTGTGTGAGATATGTGTGACCATCTAAACATCTGCGTTATTTAGTCATTGCTTCTTCTATCCGCTTCTTTCTACGCAGGCCTGATGGACACCAAGGCGTAATTAGGTTCTAGACATCATGTAGTATAGGTGAAATAGCCAGCTGATAAGAATGATGACGATATTTAAAAGATTGCGGAGTTTTGCAGCTATATATAATTGTAGTCTCCTCTTCCGAAACGCTGCATCCTCAGCGCTGAGGAAAAGGAGTTCTGGCGCCTTTTTTTCATTGTATTTATTATACTCTCAAGTAAGACAACAGGAGTATATTCGTCCTAACTATCTGGTAAAACTTTTTTCAGCATTAAAATTATGAAGCTCGGAAGCTTTCTCACTTTACGCTATGCAGCTATGGGTAAGTTGAAATATATTGTTACAATCGTAGTTTGGGTGTGTGCACCAGTGTGTAGTGGGTCTGGGGAAGAGAGAGGCGAAGAGGAAGAAGACGTGCCTTGGGATAGCGACAACCTCGGTATGATCTCAAGGCCGCGGAGGCCATCGTTGCGTCGCGTCTCAATAAACCCCGATCGTGCACGTGACAGAGTGGTGGAGGTGCTGGGTACGCGACGTCGACGTACCACGGGGCCACAACCGTTTGAACTTCGCCGGAGCCGCCACCTTGCCGGTCTCTCACCGGCGACTTTCACCATGATCCAGAACGATGGACCAGACTCAGTTCCAGCTGCAACCGCGCATAGGTCAACACCGGATGCACCTATTCGCCACTACATGGAACCACGCCCGTTCGCTGGAAGAGGAGGATAAGATGTGGACGAGTGGCTCAAGTACTACGACAGGGTGAGCCGATACAACCACTGGAACTCAGTCTCCAAGCTCGAGTATGTAGCGTTGTTTCTGAAGGAAACCGCGCTGATATGGTACGAGAATCACGAAGAGTCTTTAACAACGTGGGATCTCTTTGTTGAAGAAATGAAGGAATGTTTCGGTGATTCTGACAACAAGAAGAAACGCGCGGAGAGGAGAATTGCGCAAAGAGCTCAGACTCCAGGGGAGACTTGCACCACATATATCGAGGAAGTCCTCAAGCTGTGCAAGATTATAAACCCGCGGATGTCGGAAGAAGACAAGGTCGGACATCTTCTCAAAGGTATCGCCGAAGATGTTTCCTACATCCTAATAGGTAGAAAAGGTCTTACCTCTGCCTCGAATGTTCTGCGCCACTGCTGTACCTTTGAGACGCTGAACACACGTCGCATTGCGCCGAAGTTTGGGCGACTGGCTAATGTCACAACTGTCGCCAGCGTAGATGTGAGTCCGCCCGCCGATATTGCTTCAACTATACGGCAAATCGTGCTTGAAGAACTGCGGCGACACGACGTCACCTATTCTCCGCACCACTCGACGCCAGTAGCACCATTTGCTCCTTTGCCACCATCAGTGTGCGTTGCTGACCCCACCGAAACAGGAAGAATGTGGCCGCGTCGAGACACATTCGCCTTTGAACAACAATATGGGCAACGCTTTCGTTCCGGTCGCGGTACACATCGACAGGCAGCTCCAGTCCAGACTGCTGAGCCCCCGCATTCGGTTTGACGACCCTTCGTGGCTGGGCGTTCTCAACAGCATTTCTTTGAACGTCCTCTGCCCGTGTGCTATAGGTGCGGCGTCGAGGGCCACATTGCGAGGTACTGCCATCGCCGCCAGTCACCACGGTATGACCGACCACCGACATCTGACCGACCTCGTGTTTCAAGTGCCTACGTGATCACAGGAAGCTCGGCCAACCAAAGATCAGGGATGCTGCGAAACCCCTCTCCGGCCTTTGATCACAGCTTGACACCACCGCCTGCTCCTCGTGGAAGCCGGTTGCCGTCTCCTCGGCGCCGATACCCGTCGCCCCCTCCGGAAAACTAGTCGACGCGGCCGTTGGAGGTGAGGTTGCTGGACATCCTACGATTTCGACAGAAATACCTCCGTCAATTTGTATGTTCAAGAATAAGGTTTGTGTGTGGATAGACAGCGTTTCAACTATGGCCTTAGTGGACACGGGAGCGACCATTTCAGTTATGAGTTTCGCGTTCAAACGCCTCCTTGGTCGAAAAGTGATGTTCTGCTGGGACCGTACCGATACGTTTCATGGAGTGAGTGGTGAACTCCTACATCCTGTTGGTGTGTGCAGTGTAGAAGTTAGCTTGGGTGGTCATGTATTTAACGCAGAGCTCACAGTTCTACCTCATGCAACGCATGACGTAATACTCGTCCTGGATTTCCTGAAGCTGTGCGGTGCCTATGTTCATTGTCGAACGGGAGAAATTACCGTAGATTCGAGCATTACGTCTGCGTTTATGGAATACCCGCCTTGTCATGAAAGTTCCCCTTGCGTATGCATGGATACCGTTGTCCCGCCGTTGTCAGCAAAGTGTGTCCCAGTCACATGCTCTCCTACAACCGACAAAACATTTGACGCTACCGTAGAAACCATTCACGTCAGTTGCATGAAGAATAACGTTCTGATCCCTTATCGTAAGCTGTCAGTTGTTCAAGGGCGCACTAGCTTATGGACCATCAACTGTTCCGAAGAAGCCACGGTACTGCCGGAGGGTCTGAAGCTTGCGGTCGTTCGTGAACACCAAGCATTTTCTCTTGCCAACCTTGCCGAGAGCCGCGATTCCCCGGATGAGTCTAATTTTGATAATGTGCACGCCATAGACGCCTCAAATATGGCTATGACCAACAACGCGCTAAGCAAAAACCAGAGTCGTGAATTGGCGAGTATTCTCACGAAACACTTCGGGGTGTTCGACTTTGCCCAGAAGGAGGATCGACCATCATTTCCTCCTTATCGTATACAGCACCGCATTGATACGGGATGTTATCGACCTATCCGACAAAAGCCATACCGTGTGTCACCTTCGGAGCGCAAGGTTATCATTGAACAAGTTCGTGACATGCTACAGAAAAACGTTATCCAAGAATCGTGCAGTCCGTGGGGAGCCCCAGTAATCCTGGTTAAAAAAGAAATACGGTTCCTGGCGATTTTGCGTTGATTACCGTCGCCTCAACGCCATCACCAAAAAGGACGTATATCCCCTTTCACGGATCGATGATGCTATAGATTGCCTTCAATCGGCTTCTTACCTTTCGTCTGTCGATTTGAGGTCATGATATTGGCAGATACCAATGCACAAGGAAGATAAGGAAAAAACGGCATTCTTAACACCAGACGGACTTTTTCGAATTTAATGTGATGCCATTCGGGCTGTGTAATGCGCCAGCCACGCTCGAGCGCTTCATGGACAACATCTTGCGCGGTTTGAAATGGGAAGTCTGCATGTGCTACATGGATGATGTAGTGATCTTTGACCGCACGTTCCGTGAGCACAACACACGTCTCGACCTTGTGCTTGATTGCCTGAGCAAAGCACGTTTGGTGTTAAACTCAAAGAAATACCATTTTGGAGAGCGCCAAACACTCATTCTAGGCCACTTGATGGACGAAGAGGGCATACGACCTGATCCAGCGAAGACGGCTGCAGTGGAAGCTGTTTTGGTTCAACGCGTCGATACCAAAGAACATGTGGCGTACGCGAGTCGCTCCCTAAGCAAGTGTGAGCGTAACTACACCGTTACGGAACAGGAGTGTCTTGCAGTGGTCTTCGCAGTACACCGCTTCCGGTCATACCTCTACGGACGCCCCTTCACCGTCGTGACAGACCACCATTCTCTGTGCTGGCTGGTCAATCTGCGCGATCCATCCGGTTGACTTGCACGTTGGGCACTTCGTCTACAGGAGTACTACTTTACGGTTTCATATAAAAGTGGTCGCCGGCACGCTGATGCAGACTGCCTTTCGCGGCTGCCGCTTCCCACGACTGACTGCAACGCGGACAACTTCGACGGCTACGTCGCATCATTGGAGCCAGGATTACCCGACAATAATTCATTTAGGACTGAGCAGCAAAAGGACAGTACTTTACAGCTACTCCTTGCTAACGGACGAAATTCATCGGCCACTCGTTTCTGCATACGGCACGGGCTACTCTACAAGAAGAACTATTCTACTGCACGTTCGCGATATCTTCTGGTAGTCCCGAAGAGTCTCCGCGTTTCCCTTTTGAGAGCCATGCATGACGATCCAACATCCGGCCATTCAGGAGCAACGAGGACGCTCTAACGCCTTCAAGAAAGGTTTTACTGGCCCAAGATGCGTCAGACCACGCAACAATACGTATCTAGCTGCAACGAATGTCAACGTCGCAAGCGTCCTACAAGTACTCCTCCTGGTCGACTACAACCTGTGCCGCCTCCAAGAACTCCATTTGAGCAGGTTGGAATTGACATTCTTGGTCCCTTTCCGCGGTCCTCCAACGGGAATCGTTGGATCGTCGTGTGCGCCGATCATCTGACGCGATACTGTGAGATGGCAGCTATACCATCGGCTACTGCACATGACGAGTGGCTGTTTATGCTACGCTTTGTGATTCTCCGACACAGACCTCCCAAAGTCGTTATCAGTGATTGTGGACGCCAGTTCACGGCGGACGTGGTCGAAGAGATGCTTCGTCTATGTGCTTCAACGTTTCGACACTCTACGCCATGTACCCTCTTAAGCCATATCACCCTCAAACGAACGGTCTTACTGAACGCACGAATAGAACACCCGCGAACATGCTGTCCATGTACGTGTCATCAGATCACAAAAACTGGGACGATGTTCTGCCTTTCATTACTTACGCATTCAACACCGCACAGCATGAAACTACCAGCTACAGTCCCTTCCTTCTTTATGCTCGATCGCCACGCTACACACTCGATACAATTTTCCCATTTTTAGACCACGATGATCTCTGCATTTCCGAGACTGTGTGCCGTGCGGCAGAGGCCCGACGTATTGCTCATGTGCGCACTCTTACTTCTCAACAACGCTCGAAGGTACGGTTCGACCGGCGACACCCACACGTCACATATGAACCCGGTGACTTGGTGTGGCTTTGGAAACCAATGAGAAAACGTGGATTATGTGAAAAAAAACCGCCAGGCCTGCGCTGAAGGCGCAGCACAGCCACAGCGAAAGCTGGAAGTGCGGCCGTTAGCCTTTATTTTAAACACTCTTGGGGCAACTACTACAAGCCCACTTGCATGGTACCCACTACGCTATATATCATCATAATTTTTGTGTAGTGGGGAAACGTCTACTATGCCATTCTTCGTCATTCTTCAGAAAAGCGTGGTGCCCGCTACACTCTTGTAACGAATTATGTGCACTTTGTTGATGCTGTGGCTGACGACGATGAAGAATTATGCTACAGGCTTTTGTAATGGGTTGGAGCATTGAACGCCCCACTCGTTACGCAATTCGCATTGTGTGACGCCTGGTTCTTACTTTACTGCTCTAAAACGCTTTACAACACACGTTAACGCGATTCCTTACCCGATATGAAGCCTGCCTAGGGTCAGTTTGCACCGCAGTTTGAAGCAGTGGCGTAGTTCAGTGGTAGAGTGCTGGGCTGCCACGCAGAGGACCCGGGTTCGATTCCCATTCTGTCACAGGTGTTTTTTTATTTAGTAAGTTTTTTTTCTTATTTCGTGCGATATTGGTTACGGACACCGGCGGCGGCGGCGGACAACTACGGCGCAAAAACGACCCTTGTTGTGATCTCATAACAGTTTTCGCTATAAGACTGCTGGCACACTGTGTTGGACCCTACGTTGATCTCAACCGCATAAGCGAAGTGACTTACCGCGTTGCTCGCCTCCACGCCAATGGCCAACGTGCTGCAAAGACTGAATTTACACATATCGCCCGTTTAAAGCCGTTCATTCCTCGAGAAACTCTCTGACTCGCCCGGTGGGCTTCGTCTGCGCGCGTAGAGATGTTACAATTGTAGTTTGGGTGTCTGCACCAGTGTGTAGTGGGTCTGGGGATGAGAGAGGCGAAGAGGAAGAAGACGTGTCTTGGGATAGCGACAACCTCGGTACATCTCACCTAATATTTAAGATTTTCTTGCTAAACCACCTGGTTCTTGGCCAATCCCCCAGCGTGGGTGTGTGCCACGGTCCAAAGGATCTACTCTACTCTACTACGAACTCAAGGCCACTGATGCTACCGCTGCGTCGCGTCTTAATAAACCCCGTTCGTGCATGTGACAATATTAAAGTCACACTACGCTGCAGACATCATAACGGCGAAGACGAGGTCACGTAAAGTAAATTTCCTTTAAAAATCTTGTTTGGGTAGCTGCCGTTCATCTCTGCGCTTAACTATATATGCACAAACCTAGCGAAAATGTCACACTCTCTGTGAGTTTCCCGCTGTAATCGTTAGTTTGCGCAATTATAAAAGAGCTGTAGCGAAGTTGTTTAGTGCTACATTCTTAGTTCGATCATTGACTGAGATCAAAATGTAATGCTAGGACGGCAGTTTTTGCTGATGCGGTATTGACTTTTGAGAAAAAGCAATTTCCTCAATTGCAAATATGAATCTTAGCAATGCTGGTAAGGGATATTTTCAGCTATGAAGAAACTTTATTTCATAAATTTTCCCCCGGTACGCTGCAATGATTGGGAGATGCCTTAACTGTAATATTGTTGCTGCCTGTGGCAGGCGCGAGTGATTCGGAATTAACATAAAATTCGTGAAACATAAAATAAGAAGTGCGTGCCATTGGCCCACTTTGTGTAGTCTACCATGTTTGCCTAAATTCGTCGGCGCAATTGGATGATCAATGCACGGCTCAGTTTGAAGCGAAGTTTCTTATTTAATCCCAGGAATCCTTTATCTGCACGAGGAATGTAGGATGTAAAACGGCAGTGTCTGCCCAAACATGCCGCAGGAGAGAAACACAGCGCAAATTTGAATGACCGTCTTCGAAAAGAGGTTTGCTTTTCAAGATGCGGGTTCCATTCCTCGCCATTGTGGCCGCATTTCGATGAGGCAATGGATAGAGCACCAATGTGCTTAGTTTAGGTGAACGCTAAAACAGACACGTCATCAAATTTATTACCGAATTTACCACTACGGTTTTTCTTACAATTACGTTCTCGCATCGGTATGTAAAATGTCAACGTGTATTTCTTAAAATATTAAAATAATTCAACAGTCGGTTCGTAGAGACGTAAGGTATGTAAATTAAAAAGAAGTGTACGTGTACCTTGATATTTCAATGTGCTTGCGGCAAGAAAGATGACAAGACAAATGTGCGACAAGACAATTGTGTGTGACCGCTGCTGCAGAGTACGCTCAATCGTTGTTGCCTCACTGATGAACACGGCCACGGTTTTCAGTGCATTGCTTACGAGTCCGGCGAAGAGCTGTTCTTTTAGCCCACACATCAAATGCCGCACCTTCTTTTCTTCGCACATCGCAGGGTTTGCGCGCCTGAAGAGTTGAAGCATGTCCTCGAGAAACATCGAAACTCTCTTGTTCGGTCGCTACGAGATGACCTGTTCCGCCCTCTCTCTCCTTGAGGCGCTGCGGAACGCATCGCGGAGCTGTCGGCTAATCTTTTGTCATGTCGCAAAGGAACCCTTGTGGTTCTCGTACCATGTTTTGACAGAGTCCTTCAATGCGAAGTAAACTCTCCGAAGCTTGCGAGCCTCATGTTATTTATTGATGCTGCCCACTCGATCGAAGTGGTCGAGCCAGTCATCAACATCCGCAAAAATGTCTCTCTGAAAAGAGCGTGGTGTCTGCGGTGCATAAAAAAACATGCGGGAGAAGAGAAGAATAGGCATCATTGGTTTGAGTCGTCTGGCTTGTAGTCGAGGTTGTCATGTTGTCAAGCCTTGACAAGGGACCGAATTCGGGGGTAGTCCTCGCAGGTGGCGGCTGCTTTTTGCTGTGGGAGCTGTAGCTGTGTCCAAGTAGCTCGGTGTGACGGCTGAAAATCGGGCGCCAAGGTACATTTCCCCAGCACCTCTACCAGTGTCGAGGGCGAAATAATACAGACAGCCAGGAGTTCACGTCTTCCTCAGAACCAAACCAGCAACAACGTTCTCTTCTAATAAAGAGACAAAACATGACAACAAAAACTGGAAAAGAGAAAAAGAAAGACTGAGAGGAGGAAAGAAACAGCACACAGAAGAGAAACAAATAAGGTCGCCCAGCTCTGCACTTTCTTCAGGCTAGGCACCCCCTAGTGCGAAGCTGCCTTAATTTTTGCCTTTATCTGATAGTTCGCATGATAGTTCTTTTTTTTTGCGATGCTTTCATGAAGAAGCATAGCAAACTGCTCAATATTTAACCTATTTTTAGAAGAAGCTCGGGTTTTCTCGCGAAATCACGTTTTGGGCTTTATAAGTTGGTGGCTTTACTTTCGCAGAGTAACAATTCAACTAAAACTATGCCTTTTAAATCATTGTGTAGGATGCTTTGATAGCATTATATACAGAAACTCTTGAATTAGTAGTTTTCGTTTTAGGCCAGAAAAAAATTGCGCGCTTTACAACCTCAAAGTTGGGCGAAGTTTCCCCTTGCTTCGTGTTCATCCATAGCATGTTAGGAAAGAATTGCACAAGGGCCTTTCAGCAGCGTTTAATGCAAGACCCACAATTGCTTAGTTATTGAGGCAATGCCATTATAAAGAACACCAACAGCGCCAGTAGCGCTAAAATTCTAGAACACAAGGTTGGGTCCTAGTGGGACAGTATAAGCCTCAGAAGAAACTTTGACGGCTTTTTCTTGATGGTCCATGTTGGCTGAAAGTGTTCAAACTGGTCGGTAATAGTAACTGATGTGTCATTTGTATGCACGCTGTCAAATCATCTTGAATATTTGTACCTAAGATATGTCTTTTTATCAGGCAACTCAGCGGTAAACGGTACTTTAAATATGCGGTAACTATTACGCAAGTCCTAATTAACAAAATAATCGACCGAGTCAATGTTAATTCAGAGAAGCCTTACACGAGGCAACAGAACGAGCAGAATTACAATTCTACTCGTTTCGCCCATAGAACCGTTGAACATTACATGCACCTTGACGGTTAAATGGGTAGCATACCATTCCATAGCGTTAGCAATATTTGGCACTCGTGGACGCTGAGATGGAATATGTGTTGTTCAGCGCACTTAAAGTATGTATATATATATATCCGCATCAACAATGCTCTGCTGTGACACACTTGGTATTGGTGAATACGTCGCAGTCACCACAAGCTAAGTAACCTATGAATTAGAAGTCAATGTTGGTATTGCCTAGGGTGGATTCTTACCATGTTGTTGGACGCTAGCTACGACATGCTGTACATAATGTCATCGTGCTTCCGATCTGTTATGTATTGTGATTGATAACTTTTAGGCTTCCCTGTTATCATACAATCATTCTTGGTAATACAGCAGCGATCGGTACAAATATTTTCTATTGCAGCGCTACTGATAATCATCGAATCTGTGGCAAGTGAGTATGGCTACATAAACATCCATTCATATTCACCACGTCGCATTTGCTACTGGGGATGAAGTCTGCAAACCAACAAATTGCACAGTTGCAAAAATAAATTGCGAGTAACAACTACCCACCAGCCCGCAGTTGTGAAGAAGTTTTAGCCCCATGTAACAAAATTACGCAAGGCATTTATCTCGGCAGGTGAGACTTTCCGCTTGCTCACAAGAAGTTAAGTAGACAGCAGTAATTGACTCTCAGATTATTGCCGCCGGGTTCGTATCCCAGCCAGGCTTTACTAAATAAAATTTATCCCGACAATTACCCCAATAGCTCTTGCAGGCGTCGCAACAAATTCGCTAGCCTAAACCATATGCTCTGGCGTTGCCCCTCGTCACGACGCAAAGACGAAAACAACAAAGAGAAGTGGCTATGCGCTATCAAGAGGCCCGGTGTAGGCGCTCCGATATGAGCTATCCAAAGGGCCCACGATGGGGTGGTCGGGCTTGGCCTGACTGTTCCCACGTGGGAGCGGCCTGCTGCGCACTGAGTCGAGCAGCTCAGGATTTTGTGTCGACTATCGGGAGTTGAACAAGCACACCATCCCCGATTCATACCCACTTCCCCGCATCGACGACGCCATTGACACTGTGCGGCATGCTAGATTCTTTTCATGACTTCATCTTCGTGCGGGGTATTGGCAAATTAACGTTGCCGAAGAAGACATGTGCAAAACAGCGTTCCGGACACCTTCCGGCCTCTACGAATTTAACCGCATGCATTTTGGGCTACGGACAGCGCCAAGTACATTTCAGCGCGCCATGAATATTACCCTCGGCCCATTGAAAGATCACGCTTGTGTCATTTATCTGGACGACATATTGGTCGTGGGCGCAACAGAGTAAGAACATCTTCGGAACATGGATGAAGTCCTCCAAAGGCTATTCGATGCCGGATTTCGATTGAACCGAGAGAAATGCCAATTTCTCTCGGACACGATTTCCTACCTGGGACACGCCATTTCGGCAGACGGTGTTCAACCTTTGCCTGAAAGAGTAGTAGCAGTAGCAAACTTCCCTACGCCAACGTGTTTGTAACAGCTGCAGGCATTTTTAGGTCTCGCGTCTTACCTGCGCAAGTTCGTTCCCAACTTCGCAGCGACAGCAGCTCCACTCACGAATATGCTCAAGAAAGCGTCGACGTTTGCGTGGGGCACTTCCCAAGATACCGCCTTTCAAACCCTAAAGCATCGTCTGTTAGAGTGCCCCGTACTGAGTCATTTCCAGGATACGTGGGACACTGAGGTTCACACTGACGCAAGTCAGGTTGGTCTAGGAGCGGTCCTCGTTCAGCGTGACCCAGACGGAGTTGAGCATGTCGTAGCTTACGCCAGCCGCAAGCTATCCGACACGGAACGCCATTACCACTCGAACGAGTTGGAGTGCCTCGCTGTTGTCTGGAGTGTGGACGAGAAGTTCCGTCACTACTTGTTCGGCCGCAAGTTCACGGTGGTGACGGACAACACCGCGATTGCGTGGATGTTTGCCAAGCAACATCTGAAGCACAAGTTCGCCCGCTGGATCATCCGACTGCAAGACTACACCTACGACGTGAAGCATCGAGCAGGGGCCCTAAACCAGGTTGCCGATGCACTGTCGCGGAACCCATGCGAGGAAAGCTCCCCACAAGCCAAAGAGGGCTGGATCTGGTTCTCGCAGCAGGATGTTTCGAACTCTCAGCGGTTTGATTCAGATTTGGCAGCAATAATCACGTCCCTCGAAGACACGCAGAGTAATTCAAATTTTGTCCTCCGCGGAAAAACGTTGTATCGACGCCATTGGACCAGTAACCAAGAAGAACGCCACCTTTTAGTGATTCCATCGACCATGCGTTCTGAAGTCCTGCACGCCATCCATGATGTCCCCGAAGGCGGACACATAGGCCGGCGGGATACTCTTCGGAAGATCCAGGAACGTTTCTGGTGGCCGAGAATGGAGAGAAGCGTTCAGTCGTACGTCGCCAGCTGCGAGGTGTGCCAAAGGCATAAGCGTAACCCGGGTTGCCAACCTGGACTACTCACGCCTATTCCACTCCCTGATACTATTTTCAACACCATCGGGATTGATCACGTCGGCCCATTACCAACTACAGCCGCAGGGAACCGGTACATCGTAGTCGCAGTGGACCACTTGTCGAAGTTTGTGGAAGTTGCTGCGGTGCCCTCTCTCGCAGCTGGCTTCGTGATCAAATTTCTACGGGACCGCTTTGAATGGAAGCACGGCCTACCTAAAAAGATAATTTCACACAGAGCAACTACCTACCGCAGTCATGAACTGCGATCATACCTCCGAAGTGCTGGGGTCGAACATCATTTCACTTCAGCATACCATCCCCGAGCGAATGGCTTAACGGAGAGGTACAACCAGACCCTACTGGCTCGACTCGTTCCTTACTGCAAAAACAACAAACCAAATGAAGCAGACTGGGATGACCACCTGCAAGCAGCCGCATACGCGATTAACACGGCGTTCCAGGTTTCTATTGGAACTTCACCTTACGAAGTGGTCTACGGGCAGATTCCAAAACTGACTGCCGTCCAGAATTTGAACACCCCCTTGAAAGTCGGACGCACGGCTTCACGACAGACCACCTGTCGCGTCATTCGGGCTAAGGCACACGATACAGCTACAAATGCGCAAGAGGCCCAGAAACGCTACTATGACCGCCGCCATCGACCAGCGCCAACATACAAGGTCGGAGACGAGGTGTGGATCCAACGATGCGCGCAATCGCCGGGCAAAAAGCTTCACCCGAAGTACGAAGGACCTTTCGTCATTACTGCAAGGTTGGGTGAGCACACGTGGCGTGTAGGCTATCCGGCATGTGAAACGAGTGCGGACAAACGAAGGAAAAACAATTTTTCTGAGCACGTTTCTCGTCTGAAGAAAAGAGAGCTTCAGCAGAACTGATAAGTCGCGCTTCGTGTGTTCGCTTTTTAGGAAGCGCACAGACGCAGTGTGGCCGAATGTGATGACCGAAGTCGACGAGGCCGAACTGGGTTGTGGACTTACGACCGGCTCAGAACAGAAATAGAACAGCGAGCCCAGCGAACGGGTGTTGTGTCTGTTTCTCTCTCTACAAAATAAAGTTTTACATCCATCCATCCATCCATCCTTGCGAACTCATCACATTTTGTTCCATGCGTCGTAAGTTGTAACCTGTGAAAGAAGCAGAAAACGTTATAAAAGAAGCTGAGGAGAAGGGTGGACTTGATGCCTGTTGTGATTGCGCGTGCTTTACGTTGGAAGGGGCACAACTATAAAAAAGTCACAGTTTCGCCACTAGCGCCGAAGCAATGAATGCGAGAGCAAGAAATTAGGATGTCACACGAAGAACGACAAGCAGGTCGATACTTGTAGGGCGGACTGCAGCACAAAGAATGACGCTCGAAAAGAACGGATAAGTATACACAGGACAAGCGTGAACTAACAACTGTCACAGTTGTTACGTCTTTGTGTTTGAGTAACACGCTGCAAGTGTGCACAATGCGGAAGCCGACGCTGTTTGATATTTCTTTTAGGGGCGAGGCTCCTAAGGGTGTGGGTCTGTCCCTCCTCTGTAGTTGTCGTAGTAGTAGTGGGTAGGTAGATAGCCACTTATAGTGGAATGTACCCACTCCACGTGATAAAGATGACGATGACGCAGTATAGTGAAATGTGCCCACTAAACGTGATAACGATGAAGTATAAGCGCGTTCCAGTATAGTGGAATGTACCCACTACACGTGATAACGATGACGATGACATCATTCACTTCGTGGATACGGCGTGATTTTAGGGGTGAAGCTCCTTAGGGTGTGGGTCTGTCCCTCCTCTGTAGTAGTAGTAGTAGTAGTGGTAGTAGTAGCAGTAGTAGTAGTAGTAGTAGGTAGGTAGGTAGCCACGTGTAGTGGAATGTACCCACTCCACGTGATAAAGATAACGATGACGCAGTATAGTGGAATGTACCCACTATACGTGATAAAGATGACGATGATGCAGTATAGTGGAATGTACCCACTACACGTGATAACGATGAAGTATAAGCGCGTTCCAGTATAATGGAATGTACCCACTACACGTGATAACGATGACGATGACGCTGATGAACATGAAGTATAAGCGCGTTCCAGACCACACATTCTCTTCCTGCCATGGATTAAAACGATCGAGCTTCGCCCACTCATCATCATTCACTTTGTGGATATGGCGTGATTTTTTTAGATGCGAAGCATCTTATGCTCGGTGCTATGTCCGTCCCGCGTCCCGCCACTTTCATGAAGTAGGGAAGCACCCACTACGCGAACTAGAACACTGTAGTACAATAAGGCCGTCAACCACCGATAGTCACCAGAGAGCGGCGACGTTTCTCCCGCGCAAGCTAACCATCTCCCCGCTGCTTCGCATCCACACATGGTTCCCTTTAGCGGGAGATGGGGAAGTTTTTTAGATACGAAGCATCTTATGCTCGGGGCTATGTCCGTCCGGCGTCCCCCCGTCCCGCGTCCGGCGTCCGGCCACTTTCATGAAGTAGGGAAGCACCCATTATGCGAACCAGAACACCGTAGTAATATGAAGGCCGTCAACCCTACGACATTCATCAGAGTCATGGCCGAGAGCACAGAGAGGCTGCTTAGCAGTGGCTAGGCAGGTGGTGTCTGTCGCCCAGGTTGACCCCCTTCCTTGAGTCATGGCCGAGAGCACACAGAAGCTGCTTAGCAATGGCTGGGCAGGTAGTGTCTGTCGCCCAGGTTGACCCCATTCCTTGATCTTGCTTGCATGTGTTTGGAGGGGGCTTAGTCCGTCCCTCCGTCCCGCGTCCCACACCACCACAGCGCATGCGCGTCCCCTCCCCATCTCTCTCTCTACTCTCCGACGCTCACCCCCTTTCTCTCCTCTAGGAATCCTCTACTCTACGGAGCGTCCCACACCCCCCCCACAGCGCATGCGCGTCCCCTCCCCCCTATCCTCTCCTACGCTCACCCCCCGCTCTCTCCTCTAGGAATGCTCTACTCCTACGGAGCGGCTCCCGCGTCCCAAAGCGCATGCACGTCCCCTCCCCTCTCCTACGGTCCCCCCCTTTCTTTTCCTCTAGGAATTCTGTACGGAGCGGCGCGCACGACAGGTGGTGTGACAGCTGCATACTCCGCTGGGGGGCGCCACGGTAGTTCAGCGGTATGAAAATGACGGAGCGCGCGCGCCTCATTCTCTCTCCTGTCAAGCGCCGCGATGAGCGCCCGGACCGCTGCGTTCCTCCCGCTCAAGCTAATTATTTCCCCGCTGCTTCGCATCCACACATGGTTCCCTTTAGCGGGAGATAGGGAATTTTTTTTATTTAAACTGGCACGCGAAATGACCCCTCTACGTCTATTTTTCTGTCTTCGTGGCTTATATATATATATATATATATATATATATATATATATATATATATATATATATATATATATCCGGGACATGACCGCAACGGCAAAAATCTGTGGAGTGCCGATATAATTGATGTCGCAATAAAACACTCTGCAAGAATGGTCCATTTCTCCAGAACAACCACGGTAAGATTTCGCATTTGTACAGCTAATCGATACACGATGCCCATGTCGTACCTAATAGTTAATCTGCTGCTGGTAAGGACTTGGTGATCCCAAGAGAACTAGTTACTTCGTGCATATTTTCCGCCGCACACATTGTTTTAGTTAGCGCAATGTAAATATCGTAGACTCGTTTAATGAAACCATAGTTGTTCGCTCTAGCCGGTGCTGTTTTGTTGCACCAGCATTTAAACAGTGGTTCTTGACGTTCATTAACAATGTTCTGTTTTCTTTATCTGATTTGCTCGTAAAAATGCATGAATTAGTAAGAAAATACCTACTAAAATGTGAGAAATTATAAGGCTGATTATGCGTTGATTGCTGTTGCGTAAATGTTTTATTGAACGGCACTCGGCGACGATGTACAACCGCGACAGTCATGACAGAACATGGACTCCCAGCACGAGCGGCGTTGTCTCAAAAAGGACCCGGTGGAAGGCGCAATAGAGGACGACCCAATTCAGATTTCCAAGGCTTCGCTACAATTATCCCGGATACGAAAAGGGAGCCGCCCGACAACATAAGTTTGTCACTATGAGCGAGTCATGGTAGGCCCTGAGGCACTCCACGTTCACAATGTCGCGCCTTCGACGGCGCATGTCCGAAGATGGTTCAGTGGGTTAAATCAAGTAATTGACCGGGGATGTGCGTTCGAGGATATGGTAGAAGCCTTCGTATTTGGTAAGTGGTTTTGAACATTGGTCGGTTGCAGTGGTAGGGACCGACAGCCGTACAAGCGCTCTGGCGAGGAACGTAGGCGCAGAGGTGGTTTTGTCACTGCGGCCATTCTTGGTTATGTGTATTGAAGGTTTTGGTAAGCTCGCGACACTATTCAGCAAGTGGCAGAAATAGGCGCACACACGGATTGTCCCGGCTTGTATAGCAGGACTGTGGCGATTGTGTGCGAAGGGCGCCTGCTGTACAATAAGTAAAAGGGTGAAAACCAGTAGTGTTCTGAGGGGCGCCACTGTAGGCGTAGGTGACGAAAGGGAGATTGACAACCCAATTTGTGTGATCGGTGGCGACGTACATAGAGAGCATGTCGCCGAGCGTATGGTTAAAGAGCTCGCTGAGGCCATTCTTCTGTGGATGTTCGGGGCAGGCGAACGATGGCTGGTCGGTAGACGGCGCCTGACGAAAAGGGCGTTCTCACAGAGAGCCAGAGTGACAAACAAGTGGTCCGAGCCGCGGCGCCCCTCCCGACAGGATCATGTGGCGGCGTGTTTTCACTGTAATTGTCGACAGGCGGCGGCACCTTGTCTCAGACAAACTCAAGACAGGTGACCGGCTGTCTAGAACAGGCTTGTTGGTTCCGCGGCGGTATACTTCAGTTGTACCTTGACTGAATGACTCATTGCTTCCTACCTGGTTTCCGGCAGGATAAGGGCAGCAAAGTGTGAGAACGTGGAGGTGGAGATACGTCTCTGAGAGAAAGAATGTTGTTTGCTTCATTGGTGGAGCATCAGAAGGGGGTTGGTCCCACATGGCGGTCTCAGACGAGACGGAAGAAATTTAAGGAAGAGAATAGGGGAGGGGAGAAGGGCTTGGTGCTCGAGGAGGAAATCGGGAAGAGCGGACAGAGGTCGTGCTCGGCGCCGACTCTGATCCAGGGATGAGAAATACATCGAGAACTGAGTGTTGATTTCTGCAGTGTGAAGAGCTTGGAAGGAGACGTCTGGCGTGGATCCAGCCCAGTTGTTATTGCGAGGTCGGTTTAGTGGCCGCCCCGGCCTTTGTTTGTTAATAAGTGTCAGCGTGTATAAAGTTTGCCAGGAACTGAGCAACCTGACCAGACCAGTCCTTCAACGTGTCGCCGTGATCATCCGAACCATCGGGATCACCCCCATCACCCAATGTTAAAGGAGCAGTGACATCAACTTTACACATGTCGCGTTCTTTGCGTCAACGTGTAGTTATCGATCCCCTAGTAACAATTCGGTACTCATAATGCAACAGACGGACGATTTAATAGATGTAATAATGATTACTATGACCAGTTTGGAACGCAATTCAAAACGGGAGCAAAGCCCGCCAATTTTCAGCGCTGCCAGCACTGCCGAGCGGTCACCACCCGCGGTCACGCCCCATCTCATCACGTGGCCACATGAAATGGTGACGCGAGTTTCAGCTGACATTTCGTCTGCTCAGCGAGCACGTGTAGGCATGTCTTCGCCACCCCCATCGTCGTCGCCGCCGTCAAGAGCGTCCAGAAGCGACGATGAAAACACCTAAGGAATATGGAATCGCTGCAATTCGCGACGTGGCGAATCATTTACGGTTCGATCCTCTTCAGAGTAGTGATTCTGATATCGACGCCGGACCGAGCAGCTACGAGGAGGCAGCTGGAGGCGCACACTTGGGCGATGCTGGCTGGCAGACATGTCACAACTTCGCATATGAACGCTGCGTGCGTGTTACTTGTTTGAACTGACATTTCTCTGAACCATACGTTCTGTACTGGTGCACTTTGATCGATTATTGTCGTGTTTTCGTCTACCTAAGCATAACCAATGTGTCGTCATAACTGGTCAGTTAGCAAATGTCGCCATGTGTGTCAATTGTAGTGTATACTGCTCACAGACTGAAACGCGACAAGAGAAAAACTGAAACGTGGAGGCCTGGCATTTTGATTCTGTGAGCGCGTTGCGGGGGTAGCGGTTCGCAATGGTTTTGAAGAGCACGATTGCAGCGCGCAACGGTTCCACGGCATGCTGGCACGTAATGCGATGGAGATCGTAGCTTCGAATAATCACATTCGCGCTCATGACTCCA
The DNA here is from genome assembly GCA_030522465.1 of Rhipicephalus appendiculatus. Taxonomy (NCBI): domain Eukaryota; kingdom Metazoa; phylum Arthropoda; class Arachnida; order Ixodida; family Ixodidae; genus Rhipicephalus; species Rhipicephalus appendiculatus. The sequence goes on along the minus strand of JALIZH010019161.1, from coordinate 18,470 downwards.
CGACAGAGCACCCGAAGCGGCACAACAAAAACACAGAACGCCGTTGCCAGGCAGCCTGGCATCGCCGCCAGGCGGTACCACACGTAGGCACCACGGTGACAACACTTAACTTGTTGACGTCAGCGTTGCTCGCGCATCGTCACTCCAGCCCCTGAGGCGTGGCCTAGAGCTAGCAGAACACGTCAAAATAGTGTCGACGTTGTATCGCATGAACGCGCCGTTGAGCCACTGCACGCTCTTTGCGCTCGATATGGAATAACTTCTACGTAACAGACGCAATTCATACTTCGCAAAAAAAAAAAAAAAAAAAAACTCATGCATACCAAGCAATCGAGTGAACGCCACATCTCGAGTTTGAAATTTAATGTCACTGCTCCTTTAACTGATGTTCAGCAGTAGTTTTGCGTTGAACAATACTGCACTGATTGATAACGTCTTCGACGACTTCCGACAAAATGAGGGGGGACCGCTAGGTGGCGTCGAGGAGCGGGGACATGAAAACGTTGGCTCCTGGTTTCCTAACTGTTTTTGGCCGTTTTTCTGCTCCAAGATCACTTGACTTTGTGCTTCTTCGAACAAGCAAGTTCTGCGCTCTCAGTGAAGACGCCATTTTTGGCGGAAAGTGAGCTCTTCGATATCCTATTGAACTGAAAAGTTGTAAGGCGGCGAACGGCCCCGCTAACTCTAACCACACCTAGTGTTAGTGAGGAGTACCATCGTTAGGCGTTGCCAAGAGGAAGGCCAGGTGTGGCAGCTGGTGGACCTTCCGTACTCCACAGCCGACAACCAGGCACTGAAAATGCCTCCCACCATAGCCGTGGAGCGAATGGAGGTAAGCGCGGAGACCTTCCACGAACCAGGATGGGCCACCGCCGCGGGAAGCCGAGGACAGAAGACTCCGCTGAGCGAGGCACTGGACGCTGGGGCGATCGAGCACAACAACCAACCGAAGGGCCCCAGGAGTCCCAAAAGGAGTTAATCGACACTACACCGGGTGGTAACCGCTTCCAGGCTACCCCGCCTACCGAAACACCAGATGAAGATAATCATCAGGCCGAGATGAGAATTGGACGTAGCCAGAGTCGACCTCGTTCTGCTGGCGAAAGCCGTCATCATGGCCGCCAAGATCACCGACTGAAAAGCATGGGAGGACACGATTTGCCCCAACAAGATGCGAAACATCATCGTTATTACTACGCCGCACAAAATTAATGCCACTGCGTACGTAAATGCGCAGAAACTTCACACAAACCAAGGGTCGTTCGAAGTTGCCGCATGCGTGGCAGCGCCCCATAATACATGCAAAGCCGTAATCAAGAATGTCGGCCTCTCCTTCAATGACGCAACGCTCAAACGCCTGATTGTACACGACTGAACTCCCACAGCCATCGATGGACGACCCATTCAAAAGACCAATGTCGTCGCAATCTTATTCGACGGGTTGCACGTTCCGACCTCAGTGATGTGCGGAACCACCATTGTTCCCCGCTCGCTCTACAAGCGAGAAGTCGACGTTTGGAGAACGTGCGGAGGAGTCGGTCCTCACGCCGATATTTGCCGTCACACAAACGCAATGAGCCAGAAATGTCACAACTGCGGAGGAACGCTACAGGGAGACGGTGAGCATTATTACAAGCCGAAATGCAAGCTGTGCAATGGCGACTACCCAACCGGAGATCATGAATGCAAGAGAAGCTTCCACATTCCATAGATAGTAAGGCGAACAACAAGACGCAGGAAACAACAGCAGCAAACAGAACCACGTCAAGATGAGCCAGCATCCGTCATGTTCAAGAAACCCGACCACGAACAGGTGGCGGGCTCGAGCTGCCATAGCCGTTTTCCATCCAGGGGGCGTTCCAGATCCGGAGGGCGTTTTGGATCAGGAGGGGGCCCCCCGACCCATTCGGGATCCAACAGACCGACAGACAAAGAACATTTATTTAGTCCTGAGAAGACGAAGAGTGCCCCCGTCAGGGGACTTCCGTCTGCGGGCCGCACCCGCGAAGGAGCCGGGAGGTTGAGATTCTCAGCGACGTCGCGCGCTCTCTGGACAGCCCTGAGCTGCTCTTCCTTGGCGGAGCTGGTGAGAAGCCGGAGCCAGTCATCCTCCGTAGATGGAGACCCTGAGCCCCCGTGCAAGTCGTGACACTGCCCAGAGCATGTGCTGAAGTGTGCACCTGGGATCTCCACAGCGCGGACAGCGAGGGTCGATGCCTTCTATAAATTTTGAATAAATAAACGGAGATGGAAAGGTCTCCGTCTGTAGCATTCGGAGGGTGATTGTCTGTGGTCTGTTCAAGTGCGGGTGTGGGAAGCGGAAACTTCCGACGCCCCAACTGATAGTGTTTACAGACCTCGTTAAAAGTGCGACTGCCCTCCCTCTGCCTCCGAGTGTCCACTTTCTGCGCGGCGGGTGAGACCTCGTGCCCGGGAGTGCGCAGCCACCCGCCGTCTGGGAGTGCTCCAAATCCCGATCGAGAACGATGCCAGCAGCCGCGCCTGCCACCCATTAGCAGCAGCCGAGCAACGGCTCCTGGGCGAGCAGGGTTGAAGGCGCATCACGAAGCACAAGCAGCAAGCCCACTGGTAAGACACAGCCAGAGCATGCTCCCGATTCCCGCATACGAGCGCTTGAGCACGAAAACAGGGCCCCCACGAAGCAGCTTGACGAGCTCCGGGACTCAATAGCAAGGATACAGAGCGGCCACGGAATTAGCCAGCCAAGCTCACATACGCTGCCAACACCACGCATACAACGAACGATCCACAACACACATGCGCAAAGCCATAGAACGCGTCAGCGATAGGACGCATGAGGTTGAGCAGGTAACGAGCGATAAAGAAGCCCCGCCGACAAAAAGAGTTTGCGATAAGCTAAACGACAAAATCAATACGTTGGCAAACACGCTTGCCAACTTTATGGAGACCTTCAAGATTTACGCTAAAAAATAGCAGTGACTTACCTCTGCTCAGCCAGGATATACGTAGCTTGAGCTACGGACAGACAGACAGACAGACAGACCGGACGGACACAGGCAAAATGAGTGGCTACCTTGGTCCGGAAGGACATAATGTTCGCCTGAAGGGGCACCCCCGCATTACAAAAAAGGCATGGAAACGGTCCTGGTGCAAATTCTACTAAACTGGGCCATTAAAAGAAGCATTTTTGTGCTCAAAGTATACAGTCCACCATCAGACAAGAAAAGAGATTTCAACAGACTGCTGACCTCCGCTGTAAAAATGGCGGGCGAAAATCCGCTCATAATAGCGGGTGATTTCAACGCCAGATGCACTAAATGGGGACACGTAAAAAGCAAAGGAAAAGGCGCCAAGTAAGCGGAAAGGACAAATGCGCTGGAGCTACAAGTTATATACAACCTCACCCTCCCCTCACGAAGAGGCAACTCGGTGAAGCGGGACACAATGCCTGACCTAACCTTCAGCAAGAACATAGAGCTACCTTGGATAACCTCTCCGACGATCTAGATAGCGACCACTACATCCTGGAAATCACCATCAACAACGAGGGCAAAGCGCCAAGAAAATTCAAAATCCCGGACTTGGACCAGTTCCATAAAATAAAGGAGGAGAAGTGCACTACGGTCATATCGTACGAAGCATCCCAACACGAGTAACAGAAGGCAGCAAGCGAGGCCACCGAAGAAGTCAAGACTGATGAATCCATCCAGCCATGGACTCCCATCTTGCCAGTTTGCCGCAGAAAAAGAACGGCTTGAAAGAAGCGTGGCGCAAAAGCAAGCTGAACAGACACTTACGCGCAAAAATCGCGAACCTCGGCCGTGAGACCGAATCTCACGCCAAAAGGCTCTGCGCGCAGCAATGGAACAACACTGTGATGCAAGTTCTTTATATGGTTGGAACAGCTCTCTAGGGCTGAACCCCTGAGAGTCTTAACTGAGGACAAAGTCGTTGGTCTCAAAAACAGACAAAACCTTTAATAAACAATTAAAGCGGAAAACTATATACACATAATTAGACTAAAAAAGGTTGACTGCACGCGGTAAAACACTCGTAAACACACACAAAGTGAAGTTGAAAACCATAAGCTACACGACGTAGTTCGGACGCGGCTGAGCGGTGAAGCGGGCCAGAAAGGTGGCGTGTCGCACCATGTCATTGAGGGCTCGGCGCCGCTTAAGAAACGGGAACGCAGTGGCTCCGGCTGTCGGAGTGGACGCTGGCTGGCTGGTGACGAAGAGAAAACAGTGGCTGCTGGCAACCCGTTGAGAAACCAGGGACAACCTGGCTAGGTGGTTCGACGCGCAGCTCAGGCCCCTAGCCCAACTGATATTGCTTGCCTGCCGGTACCGGTCCTCAGGCTTTCAGGTGGAATTCACGTATGGCTGAGGTGTCCACGCACAGGAACAGGACGGTAGGAGGCTCCGGGCGGTTGGTCCTGGAGGCTCGGGTCCGCAACCCGACTGCCCGCCTTCAACGCCCGGTCCGGTGATAACCTTCTGTTTGCCTCGTTATTCTTGAACTCCCCTCATCTTCTTGGGCCTAGGCTTCTTCTCCAACTCAGGCCCACTTGTCCAGTTCTGATTGGTTATGCCAGAACTTCGTGGTCGTTGACCATTGAATCGTTTTTCTTCTATATTTTGACGTCGCACCGCGCGCCCTCATGCTTGACGCTCTTCAACGTCGTCGGTGTTTATGCAGTACCACGCGCGCACTGCGCCGCATCTTCTTTATTCTCATTGCACGCACTTTTTTCAACAGCGCACCCTTTAAACGCACACTATCTTAACGCGCACCACACATCACCAACACGTGTGATGAAGCAGCCGGCAAAATGCGGAGAGGAAGCAAATGGGGGATACTCAAGCACTTTATGGCGGGCAGCAACAAACCAACCAGATGCGGCACCCAGCTGCAAATTGAACGATCAGTGCACAAGCACGCCCAGGAAAGTGATCGCTCTCAAGCTCTCCTCAAAACGCTAGCCGAAAAATACCTTTAACAGCAAAGCAGCAGCCTGGGAAAACGAAAAAAATCTCATATGGATGTCGGCAGCAACAAAAGCTAGAAGAACCGTTCAGCGAACATGAAATAAGGTACGCACTACAGCAAGTCAACGGCCGATCGGCGCCACAGAGCAAACGGGTTTGAGCCTTTTTTGATGGTTTTGGGCCCGGCTCTTAACTTGCATACTAAAGGTACTACGCAAAACCCCCCTACCAAAGGAGGTTTTAGGGGAGTACGCAGGGCAAGATGGCGGTGCCTGTTGAAGCGATAGCCGTCCACTTCAAATCTTTCTAGCCGTGGGCCTGCATTATTAAACTCATTCATTCCCAAGTAATCCTGGTATTTGATTTAGATTTGAGTAATGAGGCTTCGCTAAGCGTATACTGGCAATAAACAGCTCCGTTTTCGAGATACACAGTCGGTTTGCGGTGCAGAAGGCTTAACAAAGTTTGTTTACAAAGTAAACGGAGTCAAAAGAGGGAATTAGCGAGGTAACTTTGGAGTTTTTATTTAACTCATTTCCGGGGCTTGAACGGAGTTCATTGGAACTGTTCCTGCTTCTTTTGAGAGATTTTAAAACGCCCCTTTATACGCGGCCCGAGAGAGGGCGAGAAAAAAAGGTATTTCGGGCACTATACTAGCGTTTTAGAGACATTTCTTGCAACTGTTCATCGCTAGGACTTATTAGAAAATGGACATTGCTGTATTCATGCACAAACATGACATATGCATACAAGCACGCACGACACAGGAATCGTACTCGCGACCACACGCACTCAAAGCAAACATCATATCCATTACACCACAGCGCCACCACTAGCTTGCGTAGTTTTTCACGGGGGTATATATCTACAAAGCGGCTACTAACCTGTCGGCGACACCTCAAACATTTGTTCTCGTAGCATCGGCATGTGTTAGCGCTTTCGCAAGGCCAGTACATAAACTCAGGGGCGTCACGAAGGCCAAGGTAAACACCTTCAGCTTCGAACTATTCGGTTCGTCGTGTCGTGCCGCTAGAAAAATTGTAAACGTGTGCCCTCTTGAGTACTTCGACACTGTTTCACTCGCCCGCAATTCGTGGATACCAGCGTGACAAAAGGTATCCTCAGATGGCAGAACATATGTGCATTCCATGGGCGTATGATGTGGAGCTATTTTCGTTGTTTCTGCCGCGAGCTGCACGCGTTCCACGGCAGCGGCGTGTTCTGAGCTGTACGAGACCGCCTGTGTTTCCATTGATGGGGCCTGTGCCTCCCGCCACACGGAAGCCCTCAGACACGAGGACGAAATACTGAGCAACACATCTTTATCATTTCAAAACTCTGCCGCGACTGACTGTCAGCGGCCCCTAAGCGCGAGCGTGCCTGTGTCCATCGTTCTCGTCATCCACCGGTACGCTCACCCCTACGACTCCCATAGCATATAAAAGGTACTCACGCAGATGCCCACAAGCGTGCGCAGGGTGCCTCTTCAGGTGGAAGGGGGCGAGTGACGAAGGCTCGCCGCTGCGCCCTCCCTCCCTAGTAAGTCAATGCACGGGACAGACTCCCCCCCCCCTCCCCGTGTGCACGCCTATGCAGATGCCCGAGTTACAAGGACATTGTAACGCGCCTACACTAAGTGCATTTATGGCGCGCGTACTCTCGCGAGCCAAACGCAGGTGCAGCAGCGCCTTCAGAGTAGCTGAACGATAATCTACATCCACAATTAGCACTTATTCGCAACTCGCACTTTCGCGGGGCACACAGTGATTCTATAGCTCAAATTCAGTATTCATATCGCTTTCACACTCGGAGACTACGTGCAATCTTACTACCTACAATCTTACTAACAAATGCATTAAAGCGAATGCGTAAGCATGTCCAAATGTCAAGTAAAACCGCTACAAATTAGCGGTGACAGGTCTCCCGTTAAATAAAAAAGTTAATGCACATGCACTTCGCCCTTGTGAAAGTCCATGTGTATGTGGCACTCCTCTTGCACAGATGATGTAGCAAGAATAAAAAAAATGTAGTATTGCCGTCTTCTTCAACGAAACAGCTGTGATAAGGATGATGAGAAAAACAGTGTTCGCAATATTTTATTGGAATCAAAACAGTAGCAGTTCTCATGTCAGTGTAAGCATATGTATATTTCCATCTTCTTGCACAGAACCTACACTCAATACAAAACACTAAGAACGTATGCAGTACAGCCCAAGCACTATATATAATTCACAACAGTAAAACAACATGAAAGTAGTGTGGCAAATCTCATCATAATGTACACTGACATGTGCACTTCACAGTGCTAGTATGTAAACACAATCCAGAGAAATGGGATCTACAAGGAACTTGGTGTCAGCCTGCACATGAAGGCAACTAAGTTAGTACAATAAGGCTAGCGTTACTTTTAAGAAATATGCAACAATGCAGGGAGGGATGTTGTAGATTTTAATTGAATTAGTTTGCCCTATGGCATCAAGACATGTCACACATCATCATACAGTTCTGTTTTCTGCAGAAAAGTCCAAAATAGACCTGTGGTGTTGATTGTAGATCCACTTACCAAAATTTGTAAAGGCGTTCAGCCATGCCAGCAAAATGACAACAGTGCATTCATATATGGCTGGACATACTTACTCACAAATATCTGAAAATGAACGCAGTTTTCTAGAAATATACTTGGGAATTTGTCGCCATTATCACACAACTGCAATATACCAATACTTCTATTATACATAATTACTACAGTTATGTTTACAATATTCCCATGCCAGCCACTGTCATCCGCAACCTAAAAAGTTCTTCATCTTTAATTCCTCTCTTCATGGCTTGTGCATAATTACTACATTGAAAGTTAATACCACTACCATGGCTGCAAAGTCAACTTGAAATTAGGCAATCACATGCCTAAAATTAAAAATTTACTACAAGTAGTGGCTAGTGGCTAGGCATATTGGATCCTAGGGCTTGCTATGCCATGTGGTTGAATAGAATTTGACCACGAATCTATAGAGCCTGTAAAGCAGTCGGGAATTGAGTTCATAGTTAAAGTGTGAAAACAAAACAGCAACACACATAGAAATATAATTGAAGGGAACAGGACAACGCAGTACTAGCAACTGAAATTTAACACGTGTATGGCGTTTTTAGGTCACGTTCATACTCATTCTGTGAGTGCATGGTTCTTTACCTTTGTAATTTTTTCGCACTAAGTGTGTATATCTTTCTGTGGTCTACATTACACTTCAGGTCCTCGTTAGTGTAGAGTGAGGCACAGGGGAGTGTTCCCACAATACAGTGTCTTGTACACAAACAAGTGGGTGAGCAACTCTTGCAGCTTTGCGAGAAATGTCTTCCTGAAAATCATAGAAAAGATGTCCAACAAGCTTTCCATATCCCGAAATATGAATGTCTTGGCAAAGACTCACACTTGACTATACTATTGCAGACCTTTAAACAGAACACGAAACAAATGCAATAGTGAGATGCTGCTATGTAGTTTCTTGTGAATTTTTCACTTAAAGTACAGAGGGCAAAAAAGTACACAACTGTAATGAAATGCGAAACAGCACCAGAAGTGTACTTTTGTCCTGTGTACCATCATTCGAGTAGTTTTAGCTGTCAGTGAAGTTATCATTGTAGTGTAAAGGGGGTGCAAATTTTTGTATGATTAACCTTGGAGTTAAACGTATTTCAATGGAGGCGTAACTGCTTGAGGCCCACGTACTTAGCTTTAGGTGCGTGTTAAAGAGCCCCAGGCGGTCTAACTTTCCGAAGCCCTCCACTACGGCGTCTCTCATAATCGTATGGTGGTTTTGGGACGTTACGCACCAACAGTTATTGTCACTTACAACACATGGCACACTAGCTTCTTCATCAGCCACAGCTGTTCTCTTTAGGACTGAAGATTGGGCGACTTGGTATTGATTCATGGCAAAATTAAACAGTGCACTTGTAATGACGACAACAGAAGACGTGGACAAAGTACCAGCCTGTTTACGTTGTCAGACATTGTGTCAACAGTCAGAATACTGTGTGCTGATCATAAACACTATGGCAACAAAAAGTAAAACAAAATAACCAGATGGAAGGAACAAGGTGATTCAACAACGAGGTTCAACAGATTCAACTGACTTATATCAATGTGATTAAATTAGCCTTGCACAAGGGACACACCTCCTAAATTCCATAAATATTCACATGTAACCTTGGCAAGTTCTAGTGCTGGTATGTGACTAATGAAGTGACCATACCATAAAATGCATGTGCTTCACCAAACACACTGTAACTAAGCACATGTCTTACACATCATATGGCCATCATAATGTGTCATTAACATGACTTATTCTTTGTAGCTAAATGTATACAAGCTCATGATGTCAATGCGCATTGATATGCAATTTAACTTTTTGTGTAGGAGACGGACAAAGTGCCCAATGCACAATTGTCGTCAAAAAGTATTCTTACTTGCTGATAATATGCGCATGAGGACAGAATAAATAGAAAACAAATCTGGCCTTAATGCACGTTTTACCACATGACAGCGTGACAACAGCTGTCTTTTTTTTGTAGTTGCTTAAGTGTACACTCCCTGGAAGCACTGCTTCATGCATGCTTTATCGCAAGCAAGGAAATTATGTCGTACAAACATTCAGTTTTAAGGCGCACTCGCTTGAATTGGCTGGCCACGCCAAGCGGTCAGCCAATTCGAAACACGCATCACACATCGTTGTGATGTGAGCTTAATGACCTCTCTTTTTTCGCGTTTCATTGCACTTTTGACACGACGCAGTGTGCAGAACAGCACCTACTGCTGCCCAAGCGACAAGGTCGCGCAAACAGAAGAAACGTAAGTATTACGTACCATTTGTGTACCTGAATGTGCCGCGAACGCGGCGCGCCCATCAGCTGCTTCTCGCTTGAGTCACCGGGCCAATGCCACGCCATTCCACTCGCAGTGCATGTTGCACTGTCGTCAAACCACACATTTCACGTCCGCGACGAGAACACAGTAAGGCTGCCGGTATGAAATGTGCACACATGATCGACGCATAGCAGGGTAGTTGAAAGGCGTCCTTCACAAAACCGACGTTATCCCATGACGGCTTCGCTTCGCTATCACTCACGCACGCCCCTGGGGCCAGCCTGCGGTAGTATCCGCTGTCATTTCGGAACTTCTCGCGTTTCTCGCGACTCTCTTCTTGCGTTTCTTTCTTTTTGCTTTCTTTTTTCCCCTCCGCGCGCGCATGCGTGCGATGGCAGCGGTGGTTCCTCTCTTATTGCCGCCGTTCGAAGGTCGAAGGGCATTTTTTGTCGCTTCGTCTTTTTCAGATCAGCCGCTTAAGGAGAGTCACGTTTTTTCTTTCATTTCTCTTTTTTCTTTTTTTCGCCGGGTTTTTTCAACACCGGATCTTATTCCGTGCGTTGACGCACGCCGCCTGTGCCCAATTCGTCATCCAAAAGGGTATACTGAGTGTGCATGCGGCGCCGATAGGCCACATCGAGGGTGTACACGCTCCTACTTTTAGTTTAACTTCGATTTGATGGTAAAACAACATAAGCGAAGTCATTCTGTGGTCGAAATGCATCGTGAACCCGAGCCCAGCGGCAGTGTGCATTCCGTACAACAATGTGCATCAGTCGACGAGACGAAGAAATCGTTGATTAGCACGTTCATGAATTTATTAAGCACTTTGAGATAGACTTCTTTTGCCCGCGCAGTTGCATACATGCACGCCAGCACTGAAGGCACTGTAGCTTCGGATAAAATAAAGGGAAGATATGCCCGAGAAAGTGAAATAGGAGTTTTGTGTTCTTGAACTCCATTTGACAAAATGGCGTCAGATCGTGAATTTACCTCCTTTCTTCCACCTTTTATCCCCATAATTTCTCCAGGAAGAAAAATTGAGGACGCAGAACTTTATTACACCGATCTTAATACCCCCTAAGGGAGTACGGTCCCAAATGACGGTAGTATTAAGCCCTTAAAACGCCCATTTCGGCTAGTTTGCGTTTTCAGTGCAGGGCCAGACGGCGTCGACAATAAAATGCTATTGAATCTCGTTGATAAAGCCACCGTAATTACCAATAAGAAGACAAATCAGGCATGGGAAACAGGTATCGTGCCACAAAAATGGCGTAGTGCCAAGGTTTTGCTCACCCCAAACCTGGCACGCCACTTAGCATCGACAACTGAAGGCCCATATCACTTAGAGCATGCGTGGGAAAAGTAGCCGAGCACGCAGTACTCAACCGCCTCTCGCATCACATTTAAAAAATTCTGCAATTACACCAAAGCCTTCCTAGGCGAACACAACTGCCCCCGTACGCATAGGACAGCAATGCGGCGAACCCTAATTACTCGAAAATATCGGCACCGCGCAAGGGTCAGTACTCTCGCCCCTGATCTAACATGTGGCGATGCAAATGTTGTCGGAGAAGCTCGATCAAATTTCCTCTGTGTACCATGCCATATACGCGGACGATATTACCATCTGGGTCCGAGGTGGCCACTCGCACGGCACAATGAAAAGAATACTTTAACAAACAGAATACAACACAAAAATTTCTTAAGCCAACCAAATCTACACTAACGCTCTTCGACACTCGACCGAATTCGGGCAGAGAGAAGCACATAATGAACACTGGTACTCGATATGCACTGATTCAGAGGGTTGTCAATCGTCAACGCGGAGTTGTGCACTGCGCAGTAATAGGGTAACCTACACCTGCGATGATGCGTATGCCACACAGCGGTTCAAGAACGCGAGAAGCACAGCTCGTATCTTTAGTTGCGAATGCAGGAAGGCGTCCACGGCTCACGGTGCATGCCTCAACTTAACCGCTGGCGTCTCTTGCTATGCCATAGCAGTCACTACGCAAGATTCTCCCGTTGGCCTCATTGCTTTTGTGTGCTGCTTCTTGAAGCAGTTTCATTAGCAGGTGATATCGCACTCGAAGCATTATGCAACGAAGAAACGCTGTTGGTGCATATGGAAGCTCCACAACGCTGTCGATGAGTCGCCACGCTAACACGACGCAAAAGGCCAATCACGTACTGCGTCGGCACCAAACCGAATGATCGCGTACCGCGTATTCCACTGACCATCCAGTTTCCTACGATAATGCATTGAAAACCATGGTTGCGATGAAGCTACTGAAGCGCTCCTGTCGGCACAGGTTAATGTCACGACATAGGACTCAACTTTATCGTTTCTACACGCCGCCGCCACCCCGCAAACGACGATACTGCGAGAGGGAGGTGTGAGAGATATAGAGCTGAGTCCTAAAGCGTTGTGCACGTGCGTCGGCGGCGTTCATCTGTCCTCCCCAGGTCATCCGATTCAGTGAAACTTTCACAGCTAAGCCGTATACATCTACCCCGCAACGATTCGCTCGCCGTGGAATAAAAAATGCACCGGCGATTACGACGCTTTGTAATGCGAATTCTGAGCTCAGCTTCGTGTTGGGGCAACGACAACTGTGTTTAAAGTTTTCGCTATCCACCGTTGTAGAAATATAACATTCGTTACATATTGCCACAGTAACTGCTAGCGCTCGACTGCTACGACTCTGCGTATTGCAGGCAGGCGCCGTTAACCAAGCGCAACACTGACAGCACTCGAGTGCTACGCACACTACTCGGCGCATTAGAGGCGTCGCGAACCAAGCGAAATACCGACAGCAGTCGAGTTCTAAGCACACCACTTTGTCCATTGGAGGAGTTGCGAAGCAAGCGAAAACCACAGCCGCGTTACGACAAGCGAATCCAGCCGCTGTGCTTGTACCTGCACTGCAGGCGCAGGAGCATCGACTGGTGGGCCAGAGCGCACTTACGGAGGAAGAAAGCAAGTTTCAAGTTTAGAGGCGAGTGGCTGGTGGTCTTAGACTCCCGCTTTGCTGTCTTTCGTCTTCATTCGCTCTCTTTTCTCCTCATTCACTCTATCGGTTATGCGGTCGAGGCAATGAAACAACGGCGACACTGCTCAACGCAGGAAAGAGCACTTAAGAGTTGGCCTCTAAAACTTATACAGTTGCACTCAACGTGAAAGCTCAAGTACAAATTGCGCTTCCGACAGTTTCCGACTGGGCTTGGGAACATACAAAAGAGTAGAAGTAGACAGAAATGACGCAGACAGTGAGCGTCGCTGAACGAGCTGGTTTCCTTCAGCAATGCTCACGTGCACGGGTAAGCGAACCCTGGCGTTCCAACCGTGCAGCCTTCTCGGCCTCTTTGGCGGGAAAAGAAAAGTTTATTTGTGGTGCAGTCGCGCCATCTTCTCACCTTCTTTCCCACCTCTCCCTCACATCGCTCCTTCTCACTATCAATTCGTTTTCCCTCTCGCCTCATCCGCACCCTCACTTCCTTTTCCCGCGCGCTTACTATACCATCTGTAGATAGCTATACTGTAAATGGTTTTGCGTGTGTGGCGCCATGCATGGCTATTCTGTTTCACCCTTTCCCTTCCTCCTTTCTGTATTCCTCACTCTTGATTCCCTTTCTCAGCCCGTTGCTATACACAGCTATGCTATACATGTCATTGCCTGCGTCACGCCGTACATGGCTGCGCTATGGACTCCCCTCCTTCTTTTCTTCTCTTCACCTTTAGTTATCTTTCCTGCCCTGCTTGCTATACACGGCTCTGCTATACATAGTCCTGCCTGCCTAATGTCACACATGACTACGCTATGTTTTACCCTCTCCATTCTTCTTTTTTCATGCTCCTCTCTCTCGTACCTCTCCTCCTCCCCCAGCACTTTTCTCTCTTACCAACTTGCTTTACAGGGTTATGCAATTTATGGGTATGCTTTCATGACACCATACGAGGCTTTGCTATGCTTTAAGTTCACCCTTCCCCTTTTCCATCCTCCTCATCCTCACATCACACCTACTCACCATTACTTCCCTTTCCCACCCCTTACTTTACACGGCTATGGTAAACATGATCTGCCTGCCTAATGCCATAAATGGCTATGCTTTGCTCTACCCTTCCCCTTCCTGTTTTATCCTCCTCGACATCACGTGACTCCTCCTCACTCTCAATTCTTTCCCACCCCATTTTTTACACGGCCATGATATACATGAAGGGTAAAACTGGCGTGCGCAAATAAACACGACAGGGACACGGAAAAGATGAACAAGGACAGGCGCAAGGACAGGCACAAGGACAGGCTGAATTAGAAATAAACGGGAACGCGTATTTGCCTGCGCATTGTCAGGCTTGCATGTGTGCACCGATTTTCGCAAACATTAAAATATTGGGCAGGAGCAGTGATACCACAGCCCGCGAACTGATGGAGGCTTTCCACATATCCGTAAGAGGTAATGCTTCTGTTAGCGATACTTCTGTATCATTATTTGATAGTCAGCGCGAATTTTTGCGTGCCTTCTTGTAACCTGTTTGTTTGTGACCACGTGACCAATTTTTACTTGCACATGTCTGTTTCATGAGTACATATTGAAGGTTGACGATAAATAAAAGTTAGAAAAAAAAATAAACAATTGCTCCTGTCCTTGTTCATTTTTTCCGTGTCCCTGTCATGTTTATTTGGGCACACCAGTTTTACCCTTCAAGTATGAACCAACTCGCCCAGCTACAAGTTTTATGATATACATGGTTCTGCCGGCCTAACGACATGTATGGCTATGCTATGATTTACCCTCTCCCTTCCTTTTATTCATTCTCCTCACCCTCCCATCACTCCTTCGCACGCTCACTTACCTTTCCCACATGTGTCTTCACGTATCCTCATTTATGTTCGATGCGTCCTCGCTGCTATTGAAATTCCTTGCCTTGTGAGTATTGAACAGTCACTTTGTACTTTTACTTTTTTTCTTATTTTTTGTTAAGCTATTTATTTTGTGATTTATAAATCCCCACTCGCCTCTGTAACAGCCTCGGGCCTTGAGGGTACATTAAGAAATAAATAAATCAAGAAAACATTTTGCCTGCCTAACACCATACACGACTATGATATGCTAACCCTCTTCTCCTGCTATCCATTCTCCTGACGCTCACTTCCCTTCCCCACCCCTTATTCACATGTGTCTGCTATACATGGTTCTGCATGACTAAAGCCATAAGTGGCTGTGCTATCCTTTACCCTTTCGTATCCTCCTCACTTTCATATCACTTTCCCTTGCCCTCACTTCCCACCCCCTTGCTATACACGGCTATGATATGATGATTCTACCTGCGTGACGCCATGAATAGCTATGGGTGCTTCACTCCCTCCCTCCCTCCTTTTCGTCTTCCTCAACCTCACATCACTTATCCTCACCCTCACTTCCTGTTTCCGCTCTCTTGGTATTCATCGCTGTGCTATAGATGACTATGCTATACGTGGTTGTGCCTACGTTGCACCATGTGACATGAGATGACAACGACATAAGGCATCCCAACCGTTAAAGCGCTGCGCACTTGAAATAAAATTCCAGGCCCCTCAACCACCAACAGACGGTCGCGCTCACGGGATTCTGTGCAAGCAGCTGCGCGCGCTCGTTGTGTTTTCACATTGCACGCTCACGAAGGGCAATCGGAGATGTGAACAGGGGAGCCAACGAACGCGTTTGCTGTAGACTCACGCAAAACTGTAACGTTACAACTAAATTAAGACCTTTGGGTGGTTACGGGGCTCTAACGTTTGTAAGCCGACCTCATGTCTTTCTTTGCAATCAGGTGCACGACTTAGAGCTGAGTATTCGTTTCAATTAAAAAAACACAAAACAAGCATCTGAAATGCATGCTTGAGGAAAAGGCGCCTGTGAACAATGGGAGCACTTTCGCACGCGTTGCCGGTAAAGGCTGGGTTGAAGGCTCTTTGCACTTCACACGAGGGCTTTAAATGATGACAAACGGCGCTTCCTGCCTCTCGCGTGTGTTTCCCCGTCTAGCAACTCATTCGGGTCATTGTAAGACTTCCATGGTAGACCGCGGAAATTACACACACCAGAAAAACAGCGTGATTACAATGCTCGAGACCAAAGGAACAAATTCGTCTTGCTGGAAATGGACGGAACCAATCTACTACGGAACGAAATTCTGTGCATATGATATAAAAAATTCTCCTTCATTTTGATGTGTAGGTCTTTGAGGCAGAGCGCAGCGCGCACCACTGATATATTAAGGCGAAAGCCTTTAATGTCTCATGCTCACGTCCGTCCGGTGTCCGTCCGTCCGGTGTCCATCCGTCCGGTGTCCGTCCGTCCGTCCGGCGGTGGTGGTGATGGTTGTGGTGTGCTTCCTGATCACCATTACTGCGCATGCGCAAACCCCTCCCCCACGCACCTCCTCTCCTACGCTCCCCCCTCTCTTCTCTAGGTATCCCTCCAGGTGGTGTTGATCCCTCCCGGCCGCTGCGTTTACGCACCCATTGCGCATGCGCCTCCCCTCCCCCTCTCTCTCCTACGCTCCCTTCTCTCTCCTCTAGGCACCCCCTCCCGCGGTGTTTACTCCCCCATTGCGCATGCGCGTCCCCTGCCCCTCTCTCTGCTCTCCTACGCTGCCCCCCCTCTCTCTCCTCTAAGCATCCCTCGCCGCGGCGTCCACACCCTCACTGCGCATGCTCGTCCCCTCCCCATCTCTCTCATCTAGGCATCCCTCCCGCGGCGCTTACACCACCAATGCGCATGCGCGTCCCCTCCCCCCTCTCTCCTTTCCTACGCTTCCCCTCTCTCGCCTCGCAACGCCGACGCAGGCAGCGTCTGCTAGCGAGTTTCTTGATTGAAAAACCGACTGCTCGCGCTGCACAACTGTTCACTGGCCACTCCATATATATGGCAATGAATTTTGACCTGCAAGGTGGTGCCGGTGGGAGATTTCTCCTGTGCGTTGCCGAACGACAAAAATTCGCAGCGTGCGCGTTAACTAAAAGCGGACTGCGGGTATCTGTGTCCAATCGGAGTCTTCTGTCTCTCTTTGCCCATTAGCAGCGATTGGCATGTTCTAGTAGGAAACACCGGTCCATCACTGCGTGATTGCGCCTCCCCAGATTTCTCTCCTGCGCAACGCCGCGATGAGCGCCAGCGTCAACGCCGCCGCTAGTGTAAGCGGCGGCGTTGACGCTACACTGGCAAAGACATGACAAAGTCAGTGGAATGGTCACATGCTTTCGCCGAACACACTTTGGAATGTACAAAGCGTCCTTCAATTTTTTTGTATTTGTTTCACTTCATACGTTGTCACCTTGCGTTTTTGCATGCGTGTGAAATTGGCTCTTTTTATCCGTACCTCAATCTCCAAGCGGTTTTTAAAAACCTAAGCGACGCTGATTGTGCAGAGCACTTACATTCCACAGCGGTACTACTATAGCGGTACTAAACACGTGCCCATATGAACCACTTCGCGTTAGAGTACATGTGCAGATACTCCGCCCCCGTAGCTTTCCCTTCATTGTCAAGAAAAGTTGTCGGCAAGTGTAGCCCCGGCGTGAACTGATCTACACAAAAGCATTGTACCAGCGGTCCATAAAAAATCATAGAAAAGTAACATGTTCTATGGCTGCTATGGTGCTATGGTGACGACGACGAAGTTTTGTGCGTTCGGCTGTCAGTTTCCGTCGGTGCTGAAGTTTTTTCTATTTTTTTTGTGTCATCGTGCATCTGTGGCACCAATCACAACTTGTACTGGCGCTCAAGACCTCTGCTTTGCTGGGAGACCCTCCCTGCAAGGCTCGCTATGGAGGATATGGTGGTGGACCCATCCAGCGGCAGAGGTAGACCTGCCGCTGCAAGGAAGCGGCTCAGCTCTTGCAGTGGCATCAGAAGCTGCCGATTCTGAGTCAAATGCTAGGTCGGATGACTCAGATGCCTTTCTAGCTGCCAAGCATCGACGGCCAAGACGTAAGTCTGCGGCATCATCTTCAAGTGAAGAGACCGTAATATACAGCAACATTGTCACTACGACAGTTGCCTATGTGCCCGTCGACGTCACGGTAAGCCTGAACGCAATTTCCAAACAGAAGCTTCATGACTTCTTCTTCAAATTGGCCCCTGGTCTGATTCAAGGAGTTCGCGTGAATCCCAGGAAAAATATCATTGCAGTTGACACAACAGACGAGAAGACGGTGCAAGCCCTGCTAGGTCTGACTCAGCTATGTGGTGTCAACGCGTGGGCTTATGTTCCACAGGACGCCATTCTGACAGCTGGTGTTATATCGGATGCTGACCTAGAACTTTCAGACGACGTTTTGAAAAAGCATGATCGTTTGCACGCCACCATGAAGAATCATCAGCGCTCGAAGGCTCGGCTCTTCAAGGTGTGTGAAGATTGTTTTCGACTGCGAAAAGCTACCTAGTCACATAAAAGCCGGGCTAGTGCGATACCCGGTTCGGCCATTCATACCAAGGCCTCTACAGTGCCGTAAATGTCTCAAGTTTGGACATGTACAGGGCTTTTGCACAAGTGTTGTGGTCTGTGCTAAGTGTGGCGCAAAATCCCAACGTAAATTCTTGTGACAGTGCAACATCTCGATGCCCTAACTGCAATGGTGAACACC
>JALIZH010019160.1:0-78520 GCA_030522465.1 Rhipicephalus appendiculatus | reverse complement strand
TTTAAGGGCTCGTTTTGCTTTGTTAAACACAATAATAATGAGAATACACAATGATGCCAAGGAAAGTGTAGGTATGGTATTAGAAGTAATTGTGATGTGAAATGTGAACAATGAAAACTCGACGAAAAGATAACGTGCCACCGGCAGGGACCGAACTTGCCACCTTCGAATAACGCGTCCGATGCTCTACCACTGAGCTACGGTGGCGGTCATCCCTCCGTCCACTTTATAGGGTACATATGTGCATTTACACGTGGGAGCGTATGTCAAATCCAACGCGCAAAGCCACCGGATATTAGATGTTCACTAACGTCGTCCCCGAATGGTTTTTTTTGCGAATCCCTGAAGGCTGAAATATAACATAAGAAATCTCGCTACTTATATTAAAATCAGAACGCGCAGCGTCCAGGCGGTGCCTACATATATAACCCCGGTAATTTTCACTTTGCTACGTACTGGGGCATGGTCTAATGGTTAGCGTACGCGGCTGCTGATTCAATGGACATGAGTTCGAATCCTGTTTGTCTGTTGTTAATTTTCTGTAGTTTACTTCCGAATTCCTTTCGGTGTGATTGTATATGTCGTCAAATGCGTGTATCAACCTCCAAATTCTGAGTAATCACACCAGAAACTGCAATAAATTAATTTTTTTCATCGAGAAGGAGCCACTGTAAGTCCCATCAGGGGTAACAGTTCGTCTCTACGCAGTTAGCATCAAAACGTGGCATAAATCAGTTACTCCCATAAAGGGGTAACTTTTACAACCCACCATTTCGTCCCTCAAAACTACTGAGGACTAACAGTTCGTCCGCTGACAATTACTCCTTAAAGGACGATTCGTTCTTCCTTTGGGAAGTAATGGTTGTGGCAATGCGTTTACTGCCCAAAAGGACGAACCGCAGACCCATTTCTCCTTTGCGGCTTAGAGTGTGTACCCCACTGCCGGGAGGAGAGGACGTAATATTCCCGAGGAAAACATGGCGTCGCGCTGCTTCTCCGGCCTGCCGAACACCGAGAACATTTATTTGAATGGACCTCGTCTGGTTGCGTGAAGCGTTGAGTGTGCAAACATGGCTGATCGCTCATTTGGAGATTCCGCGAGCGATACCAGTCATGGAAAGCACATAGGTGTAGCGCGCACACAAAAGGGCCACAACCCTGTAATCCAACCAGTCGTGTAGCAAAGACAAAAATACACGGTGTGGCTGAAGTCACATGAAATGTTTTGATTATTCACCGCTAATAGAGCCGTCAGAATAAATTTGCACGCGCGCGCAGAAAAGTGGCGCCAGCCCAAAATGCCCATTGCGGAGCAAACTAGAATTCTGTCCTGCTATATTAACTCACCGACGCTATATACAGCTTCGATCAATGTAAAGGCGATGTTTTAATTTTTTTTTGTTGTTTTTACACAGTCGCGGTGTATATGCTGGCTGCATCGCATAATTAACGTTACCTTTTCACAAGCATTGCATAGTCATATTTTACGGTGTTTTGCATTTCCTTGCACAAAGAAGTATTTACGGCAGCTTGGAAAACTCAGTTGAAACCTTGGTACTTATTTTACTTTACATTGCTCAACATCTGTAAAACAAATTTCGTTGAACTATTTAGCATGTATTTTGTGCCACACTGAATACCAACTCAGTAATCAAGACCTTGTGTCCGTCATTGCTGCCTTTCTTGTAGAATGGAAGTGCCAGTTTTGTTTGTTGACTGACAACGATGGACTCTGTTTGCCCTATTTATAAAAAGGCACATTGGCTAGCGCCGGTATTCCATTGTTGCCGTCCTTACAGGATGGCTGTGCCAATATTTCATGTTGGCTGGGAATGATGAATCTTTGTTTCCGTCCTTATGCAATGGTGATGACCATATTGAATGTTGGCTGGTTAGAATGACCCTTTCTTGCCGTCCTTGTACGATAGTGATACCCAGATTGTATTTTGGCTGGCTACGATGGACCGTAGTTGGCATCCTTATAGGCTGGCTCTGCCAACTTTGGTTTTGTAGGGGCAGACTGGGCCTTCATTGGGCCATCATTTGCCAACGTACAGACAATATTGGGCCAATGTGCTGTGCTGTCTGGGATAGCCCCTCCAACGTACACTTCGCCGGCCCTTGGTCGCTTGATGGGAAAGGGGAAACAACCTGACTGGAACTCGCTGTACACGACACGTATCTCAATTGCCGTAACATGCAGGAAGTCGATAAAGTGCATAAAAAAGTCGTGCGCATGTTGCTCACCAAGTTTGCGAATCTCGCTAACAAGTTTCTACTTGTGCCAGGGAAACGCTACATGCTTACCTCAACATTAAGGGCACAGGGAAGGCCCCATACCTCCCATGTATTTTAAGGCTTCTTTTAAGACCGAGTTTCTAATAATAATATAATAATAATAATATCGAGTGCATACGTCCCAAAACCACCATATGATTATGAGAGATGCCGTAGTGGAGGGCTCCGGAAATTTCGACCATCTGGTGTTCTTTAACGCACTGACATCGCAGAGTACACGGGCCTCTACCATTTCGCCTCCATCGAAATGCGACCGTGCGGCCGGGATCGAACCCGCGACCTTCGGGTTAGCAGTCGAGCACCCTAA
The DNA here is from genome assembly GCA_030522465.1 of Rhipicephalus appendiculatus. Taxonomy (NCBI): domain Eukaryota; kingdom Metazoa; phylum Arthropoda; class Arachnida; order Ixodida; family Ixodidae; genus Rhipicephalus; species Rhipicephalus appendiculatus. The sequence goes on along the minus strand of JALIZH010019160.1, from coordinate 75,915 downwards.
CCGCTACATCACCGTGGCGGACCGAAAGACCCTGTTTCTGTTAAACTGAAATGTGTAAAGCGTTCGGGTTGACTTCATTTTATATGTCGGCGTCTCTTCTTGCATTGGAACTAGAATCACGACTGTATTACAAGTGCTGACATTTTTGCAGTTTTTTTTTTGCAGAGCAAGTAATTTTTGTCATTACTTTTTATTAAAAACTGCCGCAGAATGGAAACTATTCCGCATACGTACACCATTCTAGTTCAGTAGCTTTTTATTCATGTTTATTTCATTCTGGTAAAAAAAGCTTTCTCTTTTTTTAAAGTTGTTTTAATACTGGGGCAAGTGTAACAAAAAGTGACTTCGAGATGTCGAGAGTTAAAGAGGAAAAACAAGTTTATTTCACGTTTTCTTCAAAACGAAGATGTACGGAACAATTTAATTAATAGTGTCACGTGGTCGTGACGTCGACGAAGGCAACAGTCAGCGGGTCAAAGAAGAAACTGTTTATTTGGCCGAACTTGTGGCCGTGAAACGTAAAGTCAGATTACAGCTATGCACACTGGCACAGATAGCGGCGAACGGAGCGTCGGCCGTCGATACACTGAACTTCGTTGGAACGCGCCGGCTTTTATAAATCACGCGTCGAACATTCTAGCCTTATCACTAGTCGTCGCGCAAGCTCTCGAATAATCTTGGGTGTTCGCGTCTTGCGCGCAATCTTAACAAAATGATCTACTGGAATCGTGAACCTTCTCGAACACTGCAGGCACTGTTTGTTCACAGTCTTTGTGGGCGTAAACCGAATACAGTACAAGTAAAATAAGAAATGCGCGTGACAATGCCCCCCCCTCTGAAAAAGCATCGTCCCGATGCTTTAAACAGAACACGTGGGGGTAAATGCATGCAACAATAACAACCATCAAGCGAGAAAGTACAATAATCACTAGGCACAAGCAAGAAAGTACAACAATAAATCAAAAAGTACGGTCCTCAGGTCCACTAACGCGCGTAAAACGGCTTGAGGCGCACGACATGGACGACTTCAGGCCGTGAGCGGCGCCGCTGAGAGTTCGTAATGCCGTCGGGAACGACCTCGTAGTCTAGAGCGCCTACACGTCGAAGCACCTTGTAAGGCCCGAAGTATCGCCGAAGAAGCTTTTCACAAAGTCCACGTCGGCGTATGGGTGTCCAGACCCACACACGGTCGCCAGGCTGGTATTCCACGAAGCGTCGTCGAAGGTTGTAGCGACGGCTGTCGGTCTTTTGCTGGCACTGGATACGCAGACGGGCGAGTTGCCGGGCTTCTTCGGCGCGCTGTAGGTAGGCGGTGACGTCGACGTTTTCTTCCTCGGTGACGTTTGGTAACATCGCGTCGAGCGTCGTTGTCGGGCTGCGTCCGTAGACCAACTTGTATGGCGTCATCTGGGTCGTTTCTTGCACGGCCGTGTTGTACGCGAAGGTCACATACGGAAGGATGGCATCCCACGTCTTGTGCTCGACGTCGACGTACATGGCCAGCATGTCGGCGATGGTCTTGTTAAGACGCTCGGTGAGGCCGTTGGTCTGCGGGTGGTACGCGGTGGTCCGGCGGTGGCTTGTGTGGCTGTATCCCAAGATCGCCTGAGTTAGGTCAGCCGTAAACGCCGTACCTCTGTCGGTGATGAGAACCTCTGGGGCGCCGTGTCGAAGGACGATGTTCTCAACGAAGAACTTGGCTACCTCGGCGGCACTGCCTTTAGGCAGGGCCTTTGTTTCGGCGTAGCGGGTGAGGTAGTCGGTAGCTACGACGATCCATTTATTTCCGCAAGTCGACGTTGGGAACGGCCCCAGGAGGTCCATCCCGATCTGCTGGAACGGTCGCCGAGGAGGCTCGATCGGCTGAAGGAAGCCTGCTGGTCTTGTGGGCGGTGTCTTCCGTCGCTGACAGTCTCGGCACGTCCTTACGTAGCGGGCGACGTCGGCGGCAAGACGCGGCCAGAAGTACTTTTCCTGTACTCTGGCGAGCGTGCGGGAAAGTCCGAGGTGTCCAGCCGTCGGGTCGTCGTGTAGAGCCTGCAGGACTTCTGGTCGCAAGGCTGAGGGCACTACGAGAAGGTAGTTGGCTCGAAGTGGCGAGAAATTCTTCTTTAGGAGAATGCCGTTTCGCAAGAAAAACGACGCGAGTCCTCGCTTGAATGCCTTTGGAACAATGGCGGTCTTGCCTTCGAGGTAGTCCACAAGGCCCCTGAGTTCCGGGTCGGCTCGCTGTCGTTCGGCGAAGTCGTCGGCACTTATGGTTCCCAAGAAGAAGTCATCCTCCTGGTCATCCTGCGGCGGCGGGTCGACGGGGGGCGCGAGACAAGCAGTCGGCGTCAGAGTGTTTTCGTCCGGACTTGTAAACGACGGTAACGTCGAATTCTTGAAGTCTCAGACTCCATCTGGCGAGACGACCTGAAGGGTCCTTCAGGTTAGCTAGCCAACACAAGGCGTGGTGGTCGCTCACAACTTTGAAGGGCCTGCCGTAGAGGTAGGGGCGAAACTTTGACGTTGCCCAGATGATGGCAAGGCACTCCTTTTCTGTTGTGGAATAGTTGGCTTCTGCCTTGGATAGCGACCGGCTAGCATAACTGATAACCCTTTCCACGCCGGCATTTCTCTGGACAAGAACGGCGCCGAGTCCTACGCTGCTTGCGTCGGTGTGGATTTCCGTGTCGGCGTGTTCGTCGAAATGCGCAAGTATTGGAGGCGTCTGCAGGCGTCGTTTCAATTCTTGAAATGCTTCGACTTGCGCCGCTTCCCACTTGAATTCCACGTCGTTTTTCGTGAGCTGGGTTAGTGGCTCGGCGATGCGTGAAAATTCCTTGACGAAGCGTCTATAATAGGCGCACAAGCCGAGAAATCGGCGTACGGCCTTCTTGTCGGTGGGCGGCGGGAAGGCAGCGATGGCAGCTGTTTTCCGTGGGTCGGGGCGAACTCCAGACTTGCTGATGACGTGACCCAAGAAAAGAAGTTCCTCGTACGCGAAGCGGCACTTTTCTGGCTTCAGGGTGAGTCCGGAGGCCTTTATTGCTTGAAGTACAGCTTCAAGGCGCCGGAGATGTTCGTCGAAGTTCGAAGAAAACACAACGACGTCGTCCAAGTACACAAGGCAGGTCTGCCACTTCAAGCCGGCGAGTACAGTGTCCATAACACGTTGGAACGTCGCAGGTGCCGAGCAAAGACCGAAGGGCATGACCTTGAATTCGAAGAGGCCGTCTGGTGTGATAAAGGCAGTCTTCTCTCGGTCTCTCTCGTCGACTTCGATTTGCCAATACCCGGTCTTGAGGTCCATCGACGAAAAGTACATCGCGTTGTGGAGTCGATCCAGGGCGTCGTCTATGCGTGGGAGAGGATACACGTCCTTCTTCGTGATTTTGTTCAGGCGACGATAATCGACGCAGAAGCGTAGGGTTCCGTCCTTCTTCTTCACTAAGACCACGGGTGACGCCCATGGACTCTTGGACGGCTGAATGATGTCGTCGCGTAGCATTTCGTCGACCTGTTTCTTAACGGCTTCACGTTCACGTGTCGAAACTCGATACGGGCTTTGGCGGATTGGGCGGGCGCTTTCTTCTGTTATAATGCGATGTTTAGCGAGTGGAGTCTGTCGGATCCTTGACGACGACGAGAAGCAGTCCCTGAATTGCAGGAGCAGGGCTTCGAGCTGGCATTGCTTGTTCTTCGGAAGGCTCGGATTCACGTCGAAAACTGGTTGGGGACCTCGATTCGTCGAAGCAGGTTCCGTGGCGTCGCTGAGGGTGAAAGTGTTGCTGGCGTCTACGAATTCATTCATGAAGGCGACCGTCGTACCAATGTTGAGGTGCCTGCATTCGTGGCTGAAATTTGTAAGCATTACTTTAGCTTGGCCATCATGCAGCTCGGCGATGCCTCTTGCGACGCAAATCTGACGGTTGAGAAGCAGGTGCTGGTCGCCCTCGATGACGCCTTCCAAGTCTATCGGTTCTTCGCTGCCGACCGAAATGATGACGCTGGAGAAGGGCGGAACGGTGACGTGCTCATCTATCAAATGTAAAGCATGGGTCGCTGGCGTCGTGTGGGGCGGCAGCGCGTTTTCTGAGTTTAGGGTTATTGACTCAGACCTCAGGTCGATCACGGCGCCATGTTGACTTAGGAAGTCCATCCCGAGTATCACATCCCTGGAGCAGTGTTGTAGGATTAGAAAACTGGCGGGATAAGTCCGGTTATTGACGGTGACTCTTGCTGTGCAAACACCGGCCGGCGTTATTAAATGACCGCCAGCGGTCCGGATTTCAGGGCCTTGCCAAGCAGTCTTCACTTTCTTCAGCTTCGTCGCGAAAGGCCCACTGACGACGGAATAGTCGGCTCCAGTGTCGACGAGAGCGGTGACGTTGTGGCCGTCGAATATTACGTCGAGGTCGCTAGTTCGTCGTCGTGCGTTGCGGTTGGGTCGCGGCGTCGGGTCACGGCTGCGTCGATTTGTTGCGATGCCTCGTTGTTGCGTCGTCACGTCTTCGTCGGTCCGTGACGTTTCGCCGGCAGGGCTTCGTCTGCTTCGCGTCGTGTTCTGCAGGTTTCGTCGCGTTGTCGTCGTCGGCGGCCGCGGAGGATCTTCGGCATTTCGTCGTACAGCAACCGCACCTCCATCGGTTGCTGCCCTTAGTTCCCGGATACGGGCTAGGCGACCGGACCCGGTTTGGGCCAGTGTACTGCCCGCGGTGCGGCGACATGTAGCGGCCGGGCGACGGCGAACGGGAAGGTCGTCGGGGTGTCCACTGTGTTCCGGTGATGTAGTCGTCGATGTCGCGAGGCCGTTCGCCTGGCTGCGGACGCGGCGCGTTGACGGCGAATCCGCGCAGCCCCATCTGTCGGTACTGGCAGCGGCGGTACGTGTGGCCGGCCTCCCCGCAGTGGTAGCAGAGCGGGCGGTTGTCAGGGGCGCGCCAAACGTCGGTCTTCCTCGGAGCGTAGTGCTGGCCGGCGGGTGGACGGTATGGCGTCGGTGGTGGTGGCGGCGCTGTCTGGCGGCGGAAATGCGGCGGTGCGACCTCTTGACGTGGGCGTGGAGCGGGAGCGTAGCGTCGGGCTGCAGCTGCGTAGCTCATGGCTTGCGGCTGGGGCCGTGGCGGTTCAGAGGTGCCCATCGACTGCTGGATTTCCTCTCGAACGATCTCTGCGATGGAGTCCACTTGCGGCTGCGGTGAGGGTAACAGCTTGCGCAGTTCCTCCCGCACGATCGCTCGGATCGTTTCGCGCAAGTCGTCGAGAGCATAAACGGCTGGGCTGTCTTGACTCGTTGGGCGATTGTACTGGCGGGTTCGCATTTCCAGCGTCTTCTCGATCGCTGTTGCTTCCGACAGGAATTCCTGGACGGTCGTCGGTGGGTTCCGCATCAGCCCAGCGAATAGTTCTTGCTTGACCCCTCGCATGAGCAAACGGACCTTCTTCTCCTCGGGCATGTTGGGGTCAGCGTGCCGGAACAGCCGCGTCATTTCTTCCACGAAGATCGCCACTTTCTCATTTGGTAGTTGCACCCGTGTCTCCAGCGAAGAAGCGGCCCTTTCCTTGCGGGCGACGCTCGTGAACGTGCCCAGGAATGCGCCACGGAAGAGATCCCAGGTCTGAAGTGCCGACTCGCGGTTCTCAAACCAGGTTCTTGCCGCGTCTTCCAAGTAGAAGTAGACGCGACGTAGCTTCTCTTCCGTGTCCCAGTGGTTGAGGCTGGCCACTCGGTCGTACGTCTCCAGCCACGTCTCCGGGTCTTCAAAAGATGATCCACGGAAAGTCGGTGGCTCCCTTGGCTGCTGCATCACGACCGTTCCGGGAGTTGGTGCAGTGGCTGCCATAGTTGTCGCAGTAGTGGTCGTGGCCTTGGACTTTCGAGTCTTATCCGGTAGGGGCCCGAACTCTGGAGGTAGCCCTTGTTGCCTGCGGCTGGTTCGCTGCTCAGCGTCGGCGTCGATGTCCTTTTCACGGAGTGGGCTTGGCTCACGGCTGGAGGGGGGGCGTTCGGTACATGGACCGGGAAGCACCTCCACCAGATGTCACGTGGTCGTGACGTCGACGAAGGCAACAGTCAGCGGGTCAAAGAAGAAACTGTTTATTTGGCCGAACTTGTGGCCGTGAAACGTAAAGTCAGATTACAGCTATGCACACTGGCACAGATAGCGGCGAACGGAGCGTCGGCCGTCGATACACTGAACTTCGTTGGAACGCGCCGGCTTTTATAAATCACGCGTCGAACATTCTAGCCTTATCACTAGTCGTCGCGCAAGCTCTCGAATAATCTTGGGTGTTCGCGTCTTGCGCGCAATCTTAACAAAATGATCTACTGGAATCGTGAACCTTCTCGAACACTGCAGGCACTGTTTGTTCACAGTCTTTGTGGGCGTAAACCGAATACAGTACAAGTAAAATAAGAAATGCGCGTGACAATAGCGACGTTCCATATAGTCATCGCACAAATTCGCTTTTCACTTCTCTTTTTTTTTCTTAATTCGCGGGCTTGTTTTGTGATATCTTCTCTCTCTAATGGCTAAATACTATCGATGGCGGTCGATCTCACCCAACCATATAACAGTGTTGCGTCTTGGTGATATGTGAAACGACCGTGAAAACGTTTATTAGGGCCATGCAGGCCTTTTTGAAAGTTAGACTGGCCTTAAACATGGCAATTCTGAGGGTTTCGATCCCAAATAATGGATACATTGGGTTCTCTACGAGTGCCATTGGTCCTCCGCATCCAGCGCAGACAGGTACTCGTAATCACAGTTTGTAGAATCTCCGCATCAACACCAATGAAAGCATAGGCATTGTCATTACAGGTAACATTTTGTCCTTGCGGCGCCGCGTAATGATGACAAAACTTGCTTGCTGACAGTGTCGCCATCTCAGTCGTCAAGAATTCCACCGAAATGGGTAATGAAAGCCGCAAAAATCCGCTAATTTTTTTCCAAAACCACCAAGTTATCCGCTAAAGCACTAACAAGTGTTTTGTAGGACCTTAATTGAAGCATCTATACAAAATAGACAAAGAAATGCTGAAAACGAACGTAATTTACTAACACACTTGTACGAATACAAAATATAGCGGCATTTTCAATTTTCTTCACGGAACACTCACTCTGACCGCCGCGCTCAGTCTCTCAGCGCAGGCACAAAGGCATAAACGTGTCAAAGTGTGAATAGATCGTCATCATCGCAATCTAGGCTAAAGTCTCCCACTTGGCCGAGCAGACCCTCTTGCTGGTGTGGAGCACTTGTTGAAGATGAGGGCTTACTGAAACTCACTTTGTGTATATCCCGAGTTCCAAAGAGGTGGATAGTTTTCTCTGGCAGATCGTAGCCGAAGCACCCTTTTTTGTGTCTTTACAGGCCAGCTGTGATGACCATGATGGCGCTAACTTTGCTGGGGGGAGAGCCTGTTTGGGAGCTTTGTCTTCAACAAGTTCATCTGGCTGAACGATCGCTCAGCTTCAGCATTCGAGTAAGGCAGTACTAGCATGGAGATGGCGAAATCTGCTAGTTCCCCGAACGGGTTTTCACCATTACAGCCTCGATAATTATACACTTCACACCAGAACTTCTGTGTCGTTGACGTGTCGGTCCACGCTACAGTCGTAATGCTTGTTCATTGGCGTTCTATGGCGTCAATTTTAGTGCGCGGAATACCCATTGCTTCCAACAGGGGAACCAGCCACGGCTTTAGCACGTACAACACATTTTCGACTGCTAGCTGAGACACTTTCCTGCGGATTTCCATGTTATCCGGCAGCCTTTCACGTATTTGCTCGATGAGGACAAGAAGAAACTTGGTGCATCGTTTCCTCTTCATCAGCACCTAAGCCAGTTTTCTTCATGTCTTCAACATGCTTCTCGAAATAATGGCCCAAGTACGGCTTGGGATCCAAATAATCCTCCACTTTCGTGGTGTATATACGTCCACTGACGCAGTTGAAATCACCACTTTTTTGATGAGTGATGACAGTAGCTGTAAGAGATTGTCCAGAAGCTTTGTTTGATCTGTGTTGTGAGCTTCAAAATACTTAACTCCATGAACCTCTGTAAGCACTGGTCTCAGAAAGAGCAAAATAAGCTTAGTTTATATTTTGCGCTGTAACACTTTTCTGCCAGTCTTGCGACTTAAAAGTGAGCTTTTAGCTCGGTCCACTGGTGCAGCGCACGTCCAACTGCTGTCCCAATAGACAGCAATCTCGTGGAACAAGCTTAGACGATTTTTAAGGACTCTCCCGAAATACCAAAATACAGAAAAGTTTCTTTTATGCTTGCTGCCGAGAAAAGGACCTGGCGAACCAATTGTACCTATCACTAAAAAAGTAATCGAGGCTTCTTGGGAGTCTTTCTGCCACGCCGGCTGCAGTCGCCAGCTGCAGCGAGTGGCAGACGCATCGAATCAGAATGAGATAGGCACATCGGCCTCAAGCTGCTTGTAAATTCTGTGGTTCACCCCCCACCATGACGCTTGCATTTTCAGTCCCAATACCTACTATGTTGTCCAGCTTTAGGCCGTATTCTCTTAATGTGTATTTTATAGTTTCCAGAATTAAATAAGAACTTTCGCCTCTAAAGTTATCAAAATTCCGCTTGATCTAGCGTAATATCCGCTGAGACGGCAACACTGCTTGCTGAAGTGCTCGCACGAGTGCTTCCGGTCTCGTTTCTTTTACTAGCCGAAGCGTGTCGATTTCCAATTATAGCGGATTTTTCTAAACAGTTTTTTTTTATTCGTCAACACGGAAATATCTTTTGCCATCGCAAGAAAATCAACAAAGGCGCAACTAAACTCAAAAGGAGTGCAAAGAACAGCGTCTTCATGCGCGTCTCGCACCCACAAGGCAAGTAGACTCGTTAAATTGATATTTATGGACGAAATGAAATACAGAATATAGACATATAATTGCGCATTCGGAGGTCCCGAAATATAAACTGTCGGGGGGGGACCTCCTAACAAGAAATAAATGGGGGGTTACAAGAATCTGGGCAAAGAGTGAGCCATATAATTTATACAATTTGTAGTGCGTCAGTAATAAAAGGGACGACTAATCATAAATAAAAACATCGTTATGACAGTCACAAATGATAAAATGAGTAATTTACAAAATCAAATGCAAGAAATTACAAATATAATTCGCATAAATTCAAAACAAGGACAAATGGCACGTGCAACCAGCAATGCGAACAAGCATCGAATATAAGCAGAATTCAAACACTTAAAAATTGGCAACAGTACATTTTCAAAGTGTACTGTAGAAAAAAAGCAGTAACAAATTCTATGCGTGTGACAAAGTGTTAATGAAATGCCCCTTAGTACAACTTTTGAATGATAAGAATGAAGAGGACTTGATATCCGGTGGTAATGAATTCCAAAGTGAAATGCCTGAAAATGAAATGGTAAATTTCCTATAATTTGTTTTAACTTTAGGAAGAAATGGTTTAAGCTGTTTTGAAAATATTGTAATATGGCTATTAATGAGGCTGGAGTGAGTAAAACCCGAAATATTGAGTTCAGTATTTATAAGACGAAACATAAGTAATAACACCTTATGACCGAACAACATGCGCAAAGGTAGAACATTTAGGGAACTGAATATGGGAGAAGAGGGAGATGTATGCGGTTCAAATGTAATTAATCGTAATGCCTGCTTTTGCGAAATTTCTAGATGATGAAGGTGTGTGGCATATGTATTACCCCAAGATGAAAGGCAATATGAGATGTGACTGTGTATGTGCGCAAAATATAAAGACATGAGAGTGTTTTGTTCAAAGTAAGAGCGTGTTTTATGATGATGTCAATACCCAATGAGAATTTTTTAATAAGTGATTGAGCATGGCATTGAAACTTTAGGTTCTCATCTAGAACTATACTAAGAAATTTGGTAGATGGGGATCTGGCAATTACATCATTATTTAAGGATACTGCTATGAATTAATGAGCAATGTTTTTGTGGAATGAAATATCATAAATGTTGTCTTAGAAGGGTTGATTATTGGCTTATTTTTTACACACCAGGAATGAACATTCGCTAGGTCCGCGTTAAGTTTATCCTGCAATGCACCAGAACATTTATCGGATGTAAAAATGGTGGTGTCGTCAGCATAAAGAAGACAATGTGCGTGTGTTAATGTTTGTGGCAAATCATTGGTGATTATGAGAAATAAAAGTGGCCCAAGTAATCATCCCTGAGGAACGCCTATATTTATAATTTTTGATGAAGATAGGACACCATCAATTTGGACTCTGTATGATCGGTCTGTTAAATAGTTACGAATTAATTCTAAAGGCGGCCCAGAAATGCCGTAAGATTCGCGTTTCCTTAAAAGAATACAATGGTCGATAGAGTCAAATGCCTTGGTGAAGTCAGTAAAGGGAGAGCACCGACTAAAAGGTCTTGGTCGATGGCTAATTTAACCCTTTCACCAAAAGTAATAACCGCTAGTTCAGTAGACAAAAATTATCGTGAAAACCAAATGGATCATGAATTAAAAGATTAAATTTGGACAGGTATTTACAGAGAGGATTGTACATTAGCTTTTCGATCACTTTACTAAAGAAAGACAAAATGCAAATAGGACGATAATTGCTCATGCACTTATGGTCACCTTTTTTAAACACTGGAATAACTTTACCTATTTTGAGGCGATTAGGAAAGATCGCATCTTTGAATAATTTGTTTATTGCATGTGCTAACGCAGGCGAGATTTCTTTAGACACAACTTAATGTTTGATTGGGTGTTTAAGATCAAGGCCTGGACCAGTTGTTTTAAGAGATTTGATGATATTACACACTTCTTGCGGCGTTGTTGGGAATAAGTAAAAAGAATGAACACATCGCGGCGTAATATCTAACACCGAGTTAGGCTGATCGGAACCTGTAATACTGAAATGATCACTGACAGCATTAGCAATATCTTGAGGGTGAGTAATATTAGCAGAGTTGGGGTTTACACACAATATGCTATTTTTAGTTGTACTAATGTTCACTAAGGTGGAGCGTTGGGCTAGTTGGTGCTGCATATTTTTCAAAGTTTCACAGCGCATTCTCACATTCTCACAGTTTCAGCGTGTCTCTTCTTTGTTTGTCCTTGTTCCATGCGCTGTGAAACTTTGAAAAGTACTAATGTTCAAGCATTCATTAATTACCTGCCAGTTCCGTCTTGTGTCGCTTCCGTTTTTCCTTATGTTGTTTTCGTAGTATTTACGCTTGGCTGTTAGAACATTCGAATACGTGTTGTAGCGCGACCGCAAGGTATTATTAAACGGCTGGACTTGAAGTTTCCTACGAAGATTACCTCTTTTTTTAATAGACCGCAATAAAGAATCACTAATCCAAGGCATTCTTGGTGAGCTAAACCATCGCGTCATAGTTGTGATTCTTGTGCATGAATTAGAACATTCTAATGTTATTGCAAAGAAACTTTCAAAAGCCTTATTGCCGCATTGTTCTTCAAGCACGTCAGCCCAGTCAATCGCACAAATCATATCAATGAATTTCTTACTCAAAGAAAGTCCTGACATATTTTCCTGGTTGAGGACGTGTTGAAGGACCTAACAAGGCATATTCCACTATTCCGGCTGTGCTATGATCTGTGGGGAAGCTAGAAGGTATATGGTCAATTAAAGTATTGGGTCCACCAATTTCACACCTAGTAGGAACAGAAATTAGTGATGAGAGACCGCAGCTGAGGGAGGTGCGTAAGTACTCAGAGCAAGACTGACTATTAGGGTCGATAATGTTGATGTTAATATCACCACATATAACAATATCCTTGTTTTCATCAATTAGTATATTTAGCAACTGCTCAAGTTCCCTACAAAACTCGATGTTAGAGGATGAGGGTGAATGATAAATGCATGCAGTTATGACGTTACGTTTGGAGGGCAGCTGGAGATTAGTACTCTCGACTTTTAATCATACTGATTCACACAGACAATGACGAAAACAAAGGTCATGACGACGTTTATATGACAATGCTGATTTCACCAAAATGGCCGAACCACCACTACGATAACCTTCGCGATGACAATATTCTGAAGTGTAACCAGAAAGCTCGTATAAATTCCCGTCATGGGATGATAACCACGTTTCAGATAGGCATACAAAAGAAAAAGCATGATCAAAAATGCTAAGAAGAGCGATGAGGTCATCATGATGCTTACGAATACTGCGTATGTTTAAATGCAATAAGGATAATGTGGGTTGTATTTTCTTAAGCAGAGCTTTGGCTTCATCGAGGGAAAAAACCGATTCACCCATGATGATTTAGACGATGATCATTTACGAAAATGGAAGTTGATGGTTTCTGTGATAGCCCTATTGCAACTGTTGTGAGCCTTGCCTTCCGAGCTTTGGAAGCAGTCAACTTTTTTCGTTTGCGAGCAGAACCGTGCTATGATGTTTGTTCCTTGTTTGGCAGACACGCGGTGAACAATGTCAATGTCCCCAGCAGCGACAGGGCATCCAATCTTGTCACCTAAAGTCTACACTCAGGGCAGTGTGGGTCGATGTCAGGTGCGAAGCGGCTAAACTTTCCTCTCGACGGGAAAGATCCCTTTTTAACATTCTCAATGTGCAAGATTGAGGTCTAGTGACCTTCAGGTGTGGGAGCGGAAATTTCCTGCGGCCAAGCTGAGAGTGTTTCACTATTCCGTGAAAAGAGAGTAATGGGTCTATAGCCAGTGCTGCACACTCTCGAACTGTAACACAGGGGGCCGGGCTTAGTCAAGCTGCAGTAAGGCAGCTTTTTCCCGCAACCCCCCCTTTCTCCTTGCTGAGATGAAAATAAAGTTTTGATGATTTTGATGAGTTATGCTTACAACCCGGACTGTCCAGCGTACCGGGACCATCACAGAATGTTAGACCTCGCGCTTGGTCATGAACTAGCTTATTCGGGTTGGGTTCGCTGGGATGTATATTGATTCCCATGTGCGCTGGGAACCATGCGATGTTGTGAAAGGCATCAGGTGGTCTTTGCTTGATTATAGCCACCGCTTCTTTCGAGGTTAGACCAGATGTAAAAAGGCTCGTATTGCTGATCTCAAGTCAGTGTAGATGTAAGGCCGCGAGGGGTCGTTCATAGCTAGCGCGAAGGCAGACTGTTCAGCCGCCGTCACCGTGACGTGTCCTATTGAAGCTGTATTACGGATTTTCCCATGAGGATCATGGCGTGTATATCTGTGGGCACGGAAAGGAGTTCGTTTGGAGGCGACGCCACGCGATCTCTTGTGGTTTCGTGAGTTTGAGATGCGGCGGTGGTTTGGTTCGTCGCGCGAGGCGATAGTGCTGGGCTATTTCGTGATAGGAGGTCAGGGGCTCACCGAGGTCCTCGGGGTCCGTGGCGCGGCTCATCGCTCGGTTGACGAATTCTCGAGCTTGCCGGTGGGCGGCCTCGTTACCCGGGTTTCCCGCATGCGCCGGGACCCAGACGAGAGATATGGGAATTTGATCCTCGTCTTCACGGTAGGCGAGGAACCCATGGAGCCGTAGGGTACCGGGAGCAACGGTACCGCGAGCGAAATGGGAGATGGCAGTTTTCGAGTCGCTGAGAATCGTGGTGAAACCGGAGGATACCGCGAGAGCTATAGCCGCTTCCTCGGCTTCGGCGGTGTGGAGGGCTCGGACGGAGCCGGCTACTCGTAAGACTGCGTTGGTGTCGATGGGGGTGCGAGTAGCCATTACGCTGAGCGAGTAGGCGCTTGGTTGAGTGGGGTAGTGGGCCGCGTCGACGTAGGCCGCATCGGTCCGCGAAGCGTAGGCGTACCGGCCATCCACGTCTATAGCCGTGAGACCAATCGCGTTAAGCAGTTAATCCATAGTTTTGACAGTGTATGTGAAAACTGTTAAACCGAAAAGCTCAAAGGCAACACGGAGTTTCCGCAAGTAGCCAAGGTAAGATCACAGGGACCCTTATACAATAGCCAAGACAACTCGAAGGCGAAAGCCACCTTCTTTTTTTGTCAATGTACCGATCCTCCTCTCCGCTTCCTGCATTTAATGTGGTTGTTCACTGCCTCTGGGATCGGATAGATTGCAAGTTCTCTGCAACACATACATAATTTTGTATAGCCTCCATGACTGACCCGCCTTTGACCGAGGGACGATGCCGTGCGTTGACGTCAATAACGTCACCAGATCGGGGATATATGACGGCACGATCACGCCACAGAAAGACTTGATCGATGGCGTCATGTTGCATTGAGGTCATGCCACTGTTGGGACGCCGACTGAACACACATTAATTTGAGTATCACGTGACTTTGCACTGTAATTTATTATTACTTAGGATTTTCGTTATTCGTGATGGCGCCAACGCCGGTCTCGTGATGTATCGTCAGGTCTCGCAAAATCTCGAAGAGGCCGCCGATGCCGCGGTCATTTGTCGCGCTTAATGTGACATCTGAGGCTTTCGCCTTAAAAATACGCTGACTCTTGCAAGAGATTGATCGCTTTTGCTGAAGAGCACGTATTCCATCTAAATGATGCACCTTAATATACTGAGGAGGGAGATCATACTACAGCCCTCGGACATTCAAGTAAATCGCATCTAGCGCATTTTCCTGACGGACACGGAAGTCCTTGGCAATGCCAACAATGACAATTTCTGAAGATTTGTACCTGTGAACGGCAGATATACGTTGTATAAAGCACAAATGAGCACATATTATTTGTTGCAGTGGTGGCCTTTGACGACACCAATTACGCACAAGGCTTTCCAGCACATGTTTTTAAAGTCATTTTTAATGCAATCCCCAAGGCGTCCTTCAGAAAATTCGGCAGATCCCACGCACCTTTGGTATCGATGTTATGCGAAGCATGCGGTGGGAAGGTGACTGGGTTGTAATTTTTTTATTGAGCGAAACATTACCAAATGACGCCAAAGATATGTACAAATGTTGTACGCATATACATATGTTGAGCAATCGCATATGTTTTATATAATCAGTTGTTTACAGTTGCGTAACGATGCCAACAGCAACATGGGTATAAGCAACACCAGAAGCGGTAAGCTGATACGTAGAGCTTGTGCTGGCGAGGATGGTAGCCCTGGACACTGCTACATAAATAAATTTCAGTGGATGGCACTTAACTACAAATGACGTTAACCCGACATGACGGCTGTGTCATAGGAGTACATATGTAATGTTTATCAAATTGGATAGTTAGCACTGCAACCACAATTGACGTTTCACGAACATTAGGGTCTATTTGAAAAGCAGTTCCGAGACTTGGCGTGGCTCTGTGCCAGAATACTTGATTGCCACGCAGAATGCTGGGGTTGGATTCATGCTGGGACCCTGACATTTATTCTTTGCATTCGTCGGGGGAACGCTGCCGATGTTAGTTTTTTCTCAACGCCCTCGCGTTAAAATTGCCAATGTCTGTTCTCGTCGTTCCTGGTTAGATATAAACTGTCAATCACCTGTGGTATATACCCGCATACCTGTGGCACATACCCGCCCGTGGTATACGGGTATGTGTCACACGTGTCTGGCGGAAAGGGTTTCACGGCGTACGTGACGGGATTGTCACATTATTCATGTCATGACCAGCGGGTCATATTCATCAAACCATCTTACCCTCCCATATTATTTTGGTTTAACCAAAGTTAAGGGGGTGATCACGAGAGCACCCAGATGTAGGCGGCTAGATAGATAGATAGATAGATAGATAGATAGATAGATAGATAGATAGATAGATGGATGGATGGATGGATGGATGGATGGATGGATGGATGGATGGATGGATGGATAGATAGATAGATAGATAGATAGATAGATGGATGGATGGATGGATGGATGGATGGATGGATGGATGGATGGATAAGATAGATAGATAAGATAGATAGATAAGATAGATAGATAAGATAGATAGATAGATAGATAGATAGATAGATAGATAGATAGATAGATAGATAGATAGATAGATAGATAGATAGATAGATAGATAGATAGATAGATAGATAGATAGATAGATAGATACACTAAAAGTGCCTGCAGTACGCAAATAGCATTTCATAAGGCTTTATTTTACCGGCATTCATCTATTTTTGTATATTAAAGACCTCCACGGTCGATACCCCGTAAATATATCACGCACATTTAATGCACATCTGCGCACTACATGCATACACTCCTGGCTGGACAGCTTCGATGTGCAAAATGTGCGCGCGCCAAATAATGTATACATGGAAACTGGACGTGATACTTTGTCGTGCATAGATTCACGCCACTAGTTACCCAGCGTCATGGCCAGAATCTCGCCAGATGAGATGAGCTCCTGAATGACGTGCATGTTAGTGAATCGTTCACGCATACGGCCATAAATGAGGTCAAAGAGATCGGGGATTAGTATTTGAAGAACAGCTCAGGATTCTTTTCCCTCATAACCTGAAACTGCATAAGCTTGATGGCCTATTTTGTTTCCGCAAAGTGCTGCTTGCAAGACAATTAGAAACACTGTAAAAGCTCGTTATTTCGAACTAGAAGGGGACTATAAGATTGTTCGAGTTGACCTTTTAGGCTCTGGACTTTTTTTTTTATGAGAGACTTTTTTTTGCGCGTGTTTTCGTAATAGTTAGAAGCAGGCCCTTAGATAGAAATTTTTTTTTCGGGCGAGGCGGGGGGCACCTGTTGAAAACCTTGAAAACCACCTGTTTTCAATATTTATTCTCAGTAAAACAGCCCCTCCATCCGAATTTCAGGAAGGAAGGGCTTAGCTCCCCCCCCCCCCCCCCCCCCTGGCTACGGGCCTAGTTAGGAGCTCACAATACCAAAAACGAAAAAATTAGCCAGTAGTGCAAGTATTTATTGATTAATGAACACGGCGTCAAATTAGGCCATCGGAGCTCATTGGTTGTGAAATCAGAAAAATGGCTTCTTTAATCCTACTGCTCACTAGAGTACACCAAATGTGAACCAACGTCATATTCGTCACTGTGATACTCATTAAAACAGCTTCGTTAGGTCCTCCCGAAAATGGCGCTTAACCGCCTCAGCTTACGCGCCGCGGCTTCACCAAATACTTCGGTCAAGCTAATTCTTCATCCCAGCTCCGCAAACATGCCAGAATTTTGATGTCAACCGCAGTGGGGATCATTGAAGTATTCCCCCCAAGAATGAGCAGGTTTTGGTTTCACTGCCGAGGTGCAAAAGGGAAATGTTGTGTGGTGGTATCAATTAAGATCGCCAAGCCGAAAAGGTTGAGCTCAGTTCGAATTAGCGGGTGGCGCTATAATGAACAGGCATCACACCACACTACGCGGGCAGAACCCAAAGAAGAGAGAGAGAGTGATTTTGAGAAAGAGGAAGATAGAAAAGGACACTATTTTCTGCCTCCCGTTGTGGGGGGCACGGCTCAGCGCCTTTGGGGATGGGGAAGAGGCAGTAAAGATGATAGGAAGAAGGGAAGATAGGAAGAAGTGAGATGCGTGGCAAGCTAGTCTTGTCAGCGCAGGCGGGAGCACGAAAGCAAAGCGTTTGGCTACAGGGCGGCAAGGTCTGCAGGAACCGCAAACTCGAGGAACGCGTGCAGAGCCGGGATCTTCGACCGTACAGGAAAAAGGAAGTCCACCGCCGTTGTCGCAGGGAGACCGAGCCGACGATAGCGGCTAGCCATAACGCGTCGTTCAGCGGCCAGAGCAGGGCAGGAACAAATGATGTGCTCCAGCGTTTCTTCTTCGCCGCATCTGCGGCACGCAGGCGATGAGCAGCGACCCGCGGAGTACATGCGTGCCGCAGGCCAGACGCTGCCGGTCCGCAGGTGAAGCAGCAACCACCGCTCGCGTCTCTCCAGGCCGGTCTCCGGTACGGGTGGTGGCGGTTTGCCGCGTGCCACCCGCATGTCAGGGTGGGCCGTTGGTAGCAGCTGCCGCAGTCGCTGCCGAGAGTAGTCTGACGGGGCTACCGCCTTGGTGACTGGAGTGTCGCTGTGGTGTACTGCCTTAGCGGCGGCGTCAGCCTCCTCGTTCCCATCTATCCCAACGTGCGAGGGAAGCCAGTGGAGGGTCAGACGCACACCGATAGCTCTGATGGCTGTCAGCTTTGCGTGCAGGAACCCAAAGAAGCTGCCTCTGGACTGGTTATCGCGAACTAGGCGCTAATAGACGTTTGTGGGAGGTGGTTTTGTAAATTAAGTTAATGGAGCTTTCACCGCGAAAATATTGTGATACGCCAGCAAAAAGCACTGCCATGCATTCATGTGAGCAGTGAGCCCTAATCTGAAATATATGACGTCCTTTATGCTCCGAATCAGGTTTATTTACATCGTAAGTTAACGCAATCAAAAATTAAATGTAATGGGTAATTCGGATTTGCTTGCGTTTCTTCTGTCGCGACTCTATCAGCATCTTTGCAGCTTGCCCAAGAGCTCCAACGCAGCGTCCGAATCCTCATTTGCTGAGAAAGGCTGCTGTTTCGTTGTTTTGCATCTGTAGTAAATTTGCTTTGGTTAGGTTTTGCAACACATTGTGATCACTTAAGGCCGACTTCTGCAAGGAGAAATGAAAAGCAGGGGCTCCCAGTTCGAATTAAACGTTGCGGATACCGGCGCGTTTGAATTGTCGGGAGCTTTCCCTCATAGAAATACACAGGGCTGTGCCCGGACCAGGGCGTCAGTGCAAATTAACTGTAACTTCGAATTGACCGAGTTTGAATTAACGAGCTTTCATTGTACTACTACCAGTTTATAGTACCCGCCATGTTGTTTTCTTCTCAGTCACGCAGGCCGCAAGCACGTCGACCTCCTGACAAGCGTTTTACAGCGAAAGCTATTATGAGATCACAACAACGATAGTTCCTGCGCCGTAGTTGTCCGCTGCCGCCGCCGCCGCCGGTGTCCGCAACCAATATCGCACGAAATAAGAAAAAAATCACGCCATATCCAGGAAGTGAATGATGATGAGTGGGCGAAGCTCCGGAGGTAATCTGGTAAACCGTCAATACCCGTAAATTTTGCCCACTCGATCATACAAAGACCTGACACACAAATGCTGGGGTGTGGTGTGATTATGAACGTTTGTTGTCGGCGTTGCCGTTTTGCCTTTCGAGGGCGAGAGCGCGTTCACGATCGTTTTCATCCATGGCAGAAAGAGAATGTGTGGTCTGGAACGCGCTTATACTTCATGGTCATCAGCGTCATCATCATCGTTATCACGTGTAGTGGGTACATTCCACTATACTGGAACGCGCTTGGTCATCAGGCGTCATCGTCATCTTTATCACGTGGAGTGGGTACATTCCACTATACGTGGCTACCTACCTACCTACCAGTAGCGTAGCCAGAAATTTTTTTCGGGGGGGGGGGGGGGGGGTTCAACCATACTTTATGTATGTTCGTGCGTGCGTTTGTATGTGTGCGTGCATATATACGCAAGCAAAACTGAAAAATTTCGGGGGGGGGGTTTGAACCCCCCCCAACCCCCCCCCCTTGGCTACGCCACTGCTACCTACTACTACTACTACTACTACTACAGAGGAGGGACAGACACACACCCTAAGGAGCTTCGCCCCTAAAAAACTAAAACAAATAAAGAACACCCATGACAGAATGGGAATCGAACCTGTGTCTTCTGCGGGGCAGCCCCGCACTCTACCACTGAGCTACGCCGCTGTTTGAAACTGCGGTGCAAACTGACTCTATGCAGGCTTCATGTCGGGTAAGGAATCGCGTTAACGTGTGTTGTAAAGCGTTTTAGAACAGTAAAGTAAGAACCAGGCATCACACAATGCGAATTGCGTAACGAGTGGGGCGTTCAATGCTCTAACCCATTACAAAAGCCTGAGGCAAAATTCTTCATCGTCGTCAGCCACAGCATCAACAAAGTGAACTTAATGTGTTACAAGAGTGTAGCGGGTACCACGCTTTTCTGAAGAATGACGAATAATGGCATGGTAGACGCTTCCCCACTACACAAAAATTATGACGATTTATGGCGTAGTGGGTACCATGCAAGTGCGTTTGTAGTAGTTGCCCCAAGAGTGTTTAAAAAAGGCTCTAAAAAGGCCGCTCTCCCAGCTTTCGCTGTGGCTGTGCTGCGCGTTCCGCGCAGGCCTGGCGGTTTTTTTTAGCTGCAATATCAGCATTTCTTTTAATAGTAGCGATCGCCTCCACTGTTCCGTAGTAAGCCTCCAAGACTTAATCACGCGCAATTGTAGATAAGCAATGGCCGCTCAGGATGGGGGAGGTCTGGAGTCACAGTTTCGCATCTTGCTTTGTGAAATGAAACTTGATAAATAAACTTAAAAAAAAATTGCTTTCTAACTAAGCGGCAATTGTTTTTGCGGTGTAGTTATAACATTTTAAGAGCATATTATTTGCGGGGAAATGCACTCCATACCTGTAGTTGTGAGCTGTCTGACTAACTGCCAAACGCGGCGTGAAGTGCGGCTACAGTTTTTTCGTGCGTGTGCTTCCGATTCGGCAACAACGCGGGCGTTTGCCGCGCGTCGTGTTTATTGCCAGCGCAAAACGGGCCATGCCGTTAGAGCTTTACAATGCGAGTGATAACTTACGTTATGTATTTGACCTCGAGAAGCCAAATGTAACTACCTGGGATGGAGTTCTCAAAATACCTGTGCAAGGCTATGTGTACCTACTGCGCTACTCTACTCGTCTCGTATTTCACATGAGAAAACCGGCATGGTAGCTAAGTTAACAAAAGGGCTGCGTCGCTCACCTTGAGGAAAGGAATTCGATTACCGGCGACGCTGGCAACATTTGGATGTACAAAATGAAAAAAAAAAGAAAGCAAAGAAACGTAATCATGCGTACTTAAATCTTGTGCTATTAAAGAACTGCACGCGGTGAGAACAAATCTGGAGACCTCCACCACTGTGCCATTCATGCTCATATGCGGTGGTTCTGGCGCGTGAAGTTACATTATTTATTTTTTATTCGTAGCACACAGCCTCAATACACATTGCGCAGAGATGGTAGACGCGGTCAGTAGTGCTGACGAGGTGGTAATGTTTATTACTCCATTTCTGCTTACAAAGAAAGTGGTTACCCAAAAACAAAAGGAACAACTAAAAAAACATCTAGCAACCTGAAACAAATAAAGAAAATAACATGGATTCTTGGTGCACGAACTATGCAAAGATAAGTGAGTAATGAAAACATTTATTTTCAAATTATCAGACCGCCAGTATCGTCAAGCTCTAAGCCCTGGACAGCAATAGAAAGCAACCGAAATCTGTGGATGTTATTCTGTTTGAGGGCTACGAAATGTGAGTAGCAGGTCATTCTGGTAAGAATATGTCCACCATGTAAATTCTCGGACACTCATGGAGTGTCAGGATAGTAGGTCAATAAACTCGCTTTCTTTAAGTATGCGAAGAACTATCACTTATAAAGACAAAGGCTTTTAATCGCCTACTAGCAGGGCGTAGCCTATGACATGTACTAGAAAGTATATAAACACATGTAGATTGTTTTCCTGAACAGAAATGCAGTAATTGGTTGGCAAAAGTTTTTCCATCGAAGTCCTTTACAGTTCTTTCCATGGAAAACTTTCGCCTACCAGTTGGTGTATTTCTTTGTAGAACATCAGTATGTGCAGAAAATAGGTCACTGCACCCGCTTGTTAGTGTATGTTATCTTTACTTTTGACGCCACTCTGCGCTATGCGATCTCAGAGCAGACTGAGTGAGTATGTAGCACGGAAGTATTATCAGTACCTTGTCTCGCTGATCGAGGTGGGCTGGTTCATTTTATCTATCTTGGTCAGGGCAACACCGCTTCGTTGTGACGCTAGATTCACGGGGCTAATTTTTCTGCATCTTCTTGAAAGGCTTATTTCCTAGAATGTGCAGCAATGAGCTCGAAAATCAGACCACGTTCGCTCTCGATGACAACTCGTAAGAAAGTTGGCAAACGAACTGTGAGAAATTAAGTATAGCTCCAAGCTCGCAAGGGAGTCATCGTGGTAGTGCTGGGGATGGTGACGAGAGCGCAGATTTATGAAAACTTATAGCGGAAGTAATTTAGGAAAAACTGAAAGTCATCATTATGCTCCACTACGGGAAACATGTAGCCCTGAATTAAAACAGCGAGTTGGTCGGTATCGACTGCTCGTAGGTTACCTGGTAACGACACGACGAAGAGTTGCGTTGATCGCGCCTTGATAGTACCGGTGTAATTGCGAGTTTTACAGCGCAGCTGTATATGGCGAGGCGAAGCCAATATTCGTCCGTCTTATGAACTCAACAACACCTATCGCGTATGTGCCACTCAATTTTGGTAAGAAGTGGAAATTTGAAGGGGTTCGTTTTTCTATGTTAGACACAATATTAATGAGAACTAACAGACAATAATGCCTAAGGAAAGTATGGGGGATGTTATTAGTATTAAATGTAATGTAAATGTGAAGAAAGAAAAGCGGAATTTTGGTAAGCCTCATCGCTCACCTCTGGTCCACTAAACACGAAGAAGAGAACACACAGGGCAGCAAAGAGGAGGGTCAGACTTCCTTGGTGGTTTAACCTACCGAGAGGAGGTTACGTTGCGGAGGCTTCGTGTCGGGGTTATTCTTACCCCGTCTGTGACCACCCTCTGGGCGCAACATTACCGCTGCGCATACGGTACGTTGTGCCCATTTTGCGACGCCCCGATCAGCGATGTGACTGCCACATACTGGTTGGGGACTTGCACATGCCTGTAACCTAAGCTGTCTTCGCCACCTACGTGCAAGGGCCTCCGGCCTGGCCGACCTCCCGACTTCGATCGCTGGAACCGCGGACCTTACCACCAGTCGTAATTAGACTTTATAAACGAAGCAAATATACATGTGCATTTCTGACACCACCAATTACTATGGCTAAGGGCAGGCTTTCGAAATAAGAAACTCAATATGTTTTGGACAGATGTAACCAATAATTGAGCAACACTGCTGAAGCGTCTGGAGTAACACAGTGGTAAACACCGGGATCGTACGTATCGGCTTCGCTGGTTAACAAGTTGTTCGGGGTGCTTTGACGGCAATTTTTATTGCGTCACAACACGTAAATTTAGTGAGAATTTTTTCCAACAAAACTTGTGTAAATATGAACAAAGTAAGTGCTACAAAAAAAAAAGCGATACAGTTGCATGAATAGAGAATTGCCTGGCTATAATACGAAACATTTTTTACGAACGAATACGAGATTGCAACCACAGATATTTTACCAGTGAACACTATTCGAATCGCCTTATCCTCTGATGCTCCGTGTGCCATGTCGAAAAAGTTAATGCGAAAATGTTTGGTAGGCGTAATTAATTAGTTTAGAACTTCTGGCTATAAATGACGCATGTTAGCCAAAAATGAATCGGGTCATGTTCAGCACAGCTGTTCTTTCTTTTATGAAGGCGTGGCTCTTTACTTCTTCAGTTTCTCTGTATTATACGGCTGTTTTCCTTACATTATCATGTTTACCGCACTCTATGGGCGTGATCTATTTTAATGATCTCTTTCATATTTTTAGGCATTTTTGTGCTGCTAAACTACACACGATCACAATGTTGATATTGAAACAAACCAAATAAACGCATGATGCACGAGTGATATTTCAGTTATAATGGGCTTCAGGGAAATATTTACGGGAGTGCAAGATACGTCTGCGAGAGTCGGCGAACAACTAATATGTGTGAGAATGACTTTATTAACTTACTGCTGCATACTGCTTACACAAAGAGAACAAATGTTGTTGAATGAGCGGAACCGGTCAAAAACCACAAAAATTAGGCAGATCCCACGTACCATGCGAATCGATGTCGTGGAAGCATGCGGAGGGAAGGTGCCTGTGGCGTAATTTTTTTTGTTGAGCGAAACGTTACAAAATAACGGCATTTACCTTAGAAAGGTGCAACGTTCAATTTAACTCATTAAGCTGTTGCCTACAGAAAGCTCGCTTGTTGCAGTTGAGTAGGTATGGTGCCTCACTTCTAAGCTAGAGGCCGTTGGTTCGACTCCCCGCCCGCGGCGGCCGCATTTCACTGGGGGACGACGTCAGATAACACCCGTGTACTTAGGTTTCAATTCACGTTAATAAACCACAGATGATCAAAATCAATCTGGAATCCCCCCAGTACAGCGTGCCTCACAGTTATTTCGTGGTTTTGGCACTTAAAACCCCAGCAATAATTATTTTTCACGAGCGCTTCGGCATTTAAGTAGGATCTGACTCCTCATTCAAACTTCCTCGCGGTATAACGTAGCATAGCGATGACCTTATTTAGTGGAAGTGTTCAAGCCAGCAAATGCTACGCACATGTTTCGCTCCACATGCTACGCAGGGATTTCCGATTGGGCAACGGCCGGGATACCGTGAAGAAATACTATTCGTATTTATGGCGAAAGGGTTAAGTGGAAAATGGGGGGAGGGGGGCGACCATAGACTGATAAAATTGAGTACGATAATTCTTCCTTACGTCGTCCGAATTTGAAACACTTCAAGCGTGCAGTTATAGAAGTTTTGGGTGCAACGTTGTAGTCAGAGCTGCCAACTTGCCCTTTATACCGCAGAGGGTTTTTTAACTAAGGAGACGAATTTGGCCGCAATCGCCGTAAGCGATCTAACAGTCTGATTTTCTGGGCCAGTTGGTACATGATGACAAAGCGAAGGGTTCGAGCGCGAATTTCGATATATCAGAAGACATTAATTTCATCGCGTATTTAACTTGTTGCAGCCTGCTTATTAGGGAAAAGAAAAAATAATAGTGGGCCCAGGGGGGGGGGGGGGGAAGGGGTTCAGTACGTATGTTTGCGTGATTATTTCTGTTGGTTCTTTCGGCATGCGCAGTGGTGTTCTAGAGAATATCTCGTTTTTCTAAATTTCATTTGTAAATCCAGCATTTGTCTTGCACGTTTCTCCTATTCTATTCGCGCCGTAGCGTGCTGGAACGCTTCACTTTGTCATCCCGAAGCGCGTCAGCATATTGTCTAGACCAGCAACAAATAAATGAGCGCGAGTCATAAGTGATTTATTTGATCAACTATGCGCAAAAACTATTAAAACCGAAGAGGATGCGCATATCTCTGGTGTCCTTGCACAGAGGGGGGTAGTTGAGCTTCACGCCCATTATGATCCCATCTATGCATTTTTGCGAAAACAGTTGTTCGACAGAGGTGGGTCTTCGGTAGACGATTTCTGATTGTGGTCGTGTGCGCTGTAGGAAGGCTGTATCCCCAGCACTTAACCCAAATCGGCGCAAAATGAAGCAAATGTTTCAAGTAATTTTCCGTTAACAAGCAACTGACCGAATTCTCTTCGTATTGCTGAAGGAGTGATTGCAGATAACGTCGAACATGGTGACATCGCGGTCATGGCTGCACCTAAAGTAGCACGCAGTTTGTAAGTAGCACTGTTTACCTCATGTTGCATACAACACGGTAGTGATAAGAGTCCGCCGACTTTCCTGGAGCTCATTGTTCTCTAGCACATAAAAACGGGCGCGTGCGCCTATAGCTTACCCTCAGAGTTGGTTGGTCATCAGTAACAGGTTCGCAGGCACGGTCACGCCATGATGAAACTCTGCATCTTCCTCGCTTTCGCCGCTACGGCACTTGGTGGGTACCGCTTGCTTCGTACTTTCTACTCGTAAGCTAGCTCAATTTATGGAGTAGATTCAAATATCTGTAGAGCGAACACTAGTGATAACATTTTTTGGGGGGGGAACATACTTTGTTAGCGTTGTTGCAGACCTATTTCTATGATATGCAGGACGAGTCTCGCGGCGCTCAGATTAAAAGCTAGAGAGTTAGTAGGCACAATGGAGCTCTGACCGCTTCTTTATTCGAGAGCATCATACTGTCTAGAGCGCTCCGCAATATCAGAGAAATAAAATGACAAAAAATGTGGAAAAAAACGTAAGAAATTTTTCCAAGCGATAAGCATTCTTAGAATATGGCAACATATTGTAGACCAAGTTAGAGACATGTCTCATTGATGAGGCAAACCAACTCGCTAGGCATGCCCTGGCCAACACTGCTTGATACTCTATAGCGCTCTCAAGAAAGGTAAAGTGAAAGATTTGAAGAGAAGCCTCGCTTAGAGCATAACGTGAACTGTTGTAAAATATATCTCATATTTGAGCAGTTGACTTCACGCTTACTGACTGACCGGGCGATGTAGCTGCATAAGCATCGACATAGTGTTTTTATCACGGGACCTATCGCATGACATTGTCCACGTGTTTTTCTACATTGTTTACCGTATTAGCATGAAGAAAAATCGAAATTATTAGGACTACACGTGCATTGGAGAGAAATGTATATCATCTTTTTTTTCTCTCTGAAAGACGTGAATATTATAGCCTCTATGTAGAAAGCCACAGGAGGTGTCCTCAGTACATTGCATTGAAATGAAAATTTATGTGGCGTAGATGTTTTATCATTGCTAAAACACGCCATTGAACTTGGCCTAACTCAAAGCTTGAGGTCTTTGCCGAGGAAAACATTGGAATTTAAGGGTTGAGGTTTAGTAAAAACAAGTAGACGCAAGACTATGGCAAAGCAGTAGGTTATATCATATAAGACACTTCAAAATGGTGGCTATGGGGGGCTTGCTGGTTGGTACACATAGGTATTAAGGCGAAAGCCCTCAATGTCTTATACTGGCGGTGTTAGACGTCGGTCCGTGCTCCCTGGAACGGTGCCAGCATGGCCTCTCCCCCTCACACCCTCTCAGCTATCACGTAATGGCACAGCGGCCCCAAAAAAGAAGAAGAAAACAACAACAAAAATAAGAACGGCAAGAAAAAAAAACAATAAAAGGACATGCGACAGTCAGTCGAATGGCCACAGGCTTTTGCTGAACACACTTTGGAATTTACAAAGTGGAGTGGAGTGGAAAAAACTTTATTTAAAACCGGCAGATTGGCGGCCTGGCCTAGGCCACCCGGTTGGTCGCGGTAAGGTTTAGCCTTTCCGCCGCTTCCCGGGCCTGCTGGATGGCCCAAACTTGGTCTTCAAGTTCTGAGCTAGCCAGAGCGTCGCGCCAACGCGTCTCAAGGAGGTCCGGGTTGTTGCGATCGAAAAGCCGTGTAGTGTGTGGGCATTTCCATAGGATATGTTCTATGTCTGCGTATTCGTGTTTACATAGGATACAGCCAGCGTCGGGGAATTGCTTGGGGTAGATGCGGTTGAAGTGCACTGGGTTTTGAAAAGTTCTCGTTTGCAGACGTCTCCAGTCTACTTCTTGTGACCTATCTAGATTACTGTGGGGTGGTGGGTGTATTTCCCTTTGTTTCTTGTAGTGGGTCAATATGTCGTGGAAGGTAAGAAGCTGATCTTTATCATCCTGAGTTATATCGGTCCCCCCTGGGATCATGAGATGGGTGTTCCCAGCCGCGGATGGTGAGTTCGCGCGCGGCAAGGTGAGCCTTCTCATTCAGGTTTGGGGGGGGTTTTGGGGTCCTCTTCATCTTCTCCCATGTGCGCCGGGATCCATTTCAAGTACCTAGGTGTAAAGGCTCCGTTCTTGAATTCCTCTGCCTTGCTGTTTAGGATTCTGGCCGCTTCACTAGAGACCCACCCTCTTGTGTAGTTTCGAATTGCCGGTTTAGAGTCGCTAATAATTCTGCTGTGACCTCTGCTGAGTATGGCTAGCGCTATGGCCATTTCCTCCGCTGCTTCTGAGTGTCTGGCTTTTACTGAGCCACACTACTCCGGTGATATATTAGGTAGCTTCAAATAGCGGAGTGCTGGCGCGCAGAAATTGGTCAAGCGAGTAGAGATTTTTTTTTAAATTACACATGAATTGATCACGTAAGTGGAAGGTCAAATGCCATTATTAGGTCAGTATTCTTTTAATTTGTTGTGAATGGTTGTCTTTGCTTTGTGGCAGCAGGGAATAATTTATTCAATGGAATAAGTGAAAAGCGAAACATGCACGCTAGTACACCGAGGTACCTGCCCTTCAGTGTGACAGTGTTTATCAGTCTTAGTAATCCTAACGATTTGTTGGTACCACTTTTCGGCTATAAAGCACCTGAAAATTAAGAAAACTGACGATTTATTTCTTTTTTATTTTATTTCCAGCCGCGAAAGATTTCGAGCCGCAGTGCGATCAGGGGCCAGATGCCGGTCTCTGCAGAGCGTTTCTGCCGATGTGGTGGTTCAACGCGAAAACGGGAAAATGCGAAGAGTTCGTCTACGGTGGTTGCGGCGGTAACGGTAACAGATACGAGACGAGAGAAGATTGCGAGAAAACCTGCTCGACCAAAACACGTGAGTGCCCAAAGGGAGCTTATCCAGGAAGAGACGTATACATTACGATTACTTCCACTGCGACGGATTAGAACGACTTTCCAGCCTTTACTTATCAGTAAATTGCGTCACCTTGTAAACCAGGGGTCTCAAACACGTGGAAAGCGGGCCGCATACGGTCCATGGACGTTTAACCACGGGCCCGCGGGCCGCATGCATTTAACTAGCTTTAGGGGACATTTCAGCCCCAAATTACTGATTTCTCGCAATACAATGTCGGAATATTTTGAATCTTGCAAAGAGCAGCAGTAAAATAAATGAGCATGGACAAACAAACAACTGATACACACAACTCAGCGCCTGTGTGCTACGTATCATTCTTTTATTAGCCCGTGTTTCTTAAATTACACGCTGCTGTTCGTTAGATCATGTGTAACCACCTAGGCAGCCAGTACCACCTAAGAAAGTACATGTTGGATGCTGGTGTGTGCGCCGATACTTTTTGCGACGCAGCACAAACACTTTCCAGTGTGTGGGCGCGACTAAGCGTGACGCAGTGATACATGTCGAAGCTGCTGCATGTTTGCAACGGAGCTCCAAGTCGCACACCAAACAAAAACGCCTACCGACATCTAGGGAGCAGTGGTGAATTTATGAAGCACTTTGAATAATTGAAGGGGAGTCCTGGCGTCCTCTGTGGAGTGGAGGAAGAAATAAATTCATTAGAGCGAAAAAAAAGGTGTCGTTACGCGTTCCGTACGTGTTTCGCCTTGTCAGTCTAATCTAGGAGCTGCGTCGACGCGGTCGGACGGTGCAAGTATGGGCCGTACCCTCATACAAGCCATACGGTGCGGTCGTACGGCCAAGTATGGTCGTGCGATGAACTACTGTCTTGCATTGCAAGTATGGTAAGTGCGTAGCAAGCGTAGATGTATTGCACACAGTCACATAAAAGTCATGCGCAGTGATCAAAACGCTCCTCAATACATCGATAAAATTTTGTGGAATCATAATTAGACTAATGCCATCAAAAATCAACCGAAGTGGTTATTACAAGTCCATAGGGTGAGGAGGGCTCCAAAGGGTATGTCGTGCGCCATAGTTTGACTCCATCTAAGCAGCGTCTCTCGTATGCATAGACGCTGGGGGGACAGCTTACTATTTTCCCGTAGCGGAGGACATGGCGTAGTAAATCGGCTGCTTTTTTTTTTCTTGACAAAATAGAGGTGTTCTATTAATGTCGTATGACGGAAATTGTGTCCATCATTTCTTGCTCGCGCTCGGAATGAAACACGTTTGAAGTTAATGAGACAAGGTGGGATTCGTGACGGTTAGTCAGTATTCCAGTAGGTAGGGAAGGAATTCGGCTAACTGATCTTAGTCGCAATAGATGAGGAGTGTCTGTTCAGAGCGGTGCTCGCTCCCTTGTGGTGTGATAAAGAAGCAGCTCAGCTTCTCTCTCCTCCGTTAATACGCCTAAGTTCTTTAGGTAAAACGTTTTGTAGACGGTGTCTTGCGATTTCTGGTGTAAAATAAAAATTGAGATCTGGCAGACAGCTTTTGAATCTAACGGCGCAAAGCCGTGTTTTGATGCAGGTCAGCATTCTAATAGTGAGGAAACTTGCTAGATGTTGCGAAATTTGTTCCTTTTGGCGTTTCAGTGGCCTACAAAAAAGAAGAGACTGCAGAGGCTCTGGCTGAAGTCAAAGATTCCCACTCTGGTAAGCTACAACTCACGTACGCGATAACCTACGGATAACCTGTTCCATGTCTGTCCGGGAGGAGTCTTGGAGTCGATTAGGTCTGTGTACTATAGAGCACAAAGAGGCAGCGTGCTCATCAAGAGAGCCATTTTAACGCGATAGCGTTAAAGAGCTCGTTTCGCAGAAATACCGGCGTCGGCGTCATTGGCTGTGAGCGAAAAATCATCATCTTGTCCGTGACCGAAAAATCGAGAAAGATGCAAATAAAATAAGTAATAAAAATTTCCGACTCCGAGTGAGGATCGAACCCGGGCCGTCTGCGTGGCAAGCAGGTGTTCTACCACACAGCCACGTCTCTGCTTGGAAATACAGTAAAAAAAACTTCCTCTGCTTGGAAATGCAGTGAAAATAACTTTCATGCTTCGCAAACGCAAGCGTCCTTTATATAGGCGTCGCAATATAACATGTAATATCCCAGTAATTAGCCGTGGTACAAGCGTACATTGCCATCGGGCGTCAGAACATGTGACTATCATAACGATTTCGTAGTTTAAAGCCGGCCACCCATTACAAAAAGGCACACACCTTACTGCGCGTATTCCCTTAACACCACTTAGTGGGTGCATAGCAAGCATGCACTATAAGTGTTTGAAGTACGCACTCGGGACAGGATATCGCTATCGCGTTCAACTCCTAAAGGCGAAGCTTAAGGGTCCCCCCAATTTTTTCATGATTCGCCCTCATTCTTGAAGCGTACACATGCGGCAGCACGATAATAATGTTCAGCCTTTATGTATTATACATTGCAGAGAATTGCTGCTACATTACCTTTAGCAAGAAATTATTCCATATGGGCGCGTCACATTTATCACATTTTAATCGCTGACTCTAGATCAATCTTAACACCTTTTGGGGCTTATGTGTGAAAGGTGAAGCCTACTTCATAGGGATTATTTCTTTGCTCTACTCGCTACTTTATTGTTACTACTGCTATGCCATGCGGATGTGTACGTACCGTAAGAAACATTGAGAGGACCCGATCGAAAATGCATACTTAGGCAAGGCACGATACAATGCTTGCGAATAAATTGAGCTCTAACTTTTGTGTGAGGTTTCCTTATAGGACTTTATTCGAGTAAGAAAATTATGCGAAAATTAAACTAGGACTTGTTGCAACACCGACGCCCTGCGTCGTTATCGAAAAATTTGTGAAGAAAGGGAATTTGAAAGCTTTATTTTAAAACATCTCATAACGTCAGTATTTCAGCACGGAAAGTGTTCATTCGCTGCAGCTTATGACATTTTCGATGCTTTTATCAACTATTCAGCAATTCTGCTAGATATTCACTCTTGTGTGCATCGGGCGCATAACGATGAGAGAGTTTTACATTTTCGCAATACCATGTAGTGCACATACACAGAATAGCGCGGCGTATACATATTGCGCGATACCGACAGTGCTGTGCCTCATAACTTTGATGCTCAATGAGTGGTTTGTATCCGCGCCTATCTTTCTTCTGCATGTTGGTGTGTTTTGCTGACACGCGCTCCCCACACGCGTTTTTGCCGATCGCCCAAGTATATCATGACGCTCAAGGTATTCGCGTCCGTCCGTCCTGCATTGTTTCTGCCCTGTCCTTCCTTGATCAGAAAACAAAGCCGAGTATTCTTATTATTATTACTACAATTATTACAGCACTGAAATGTATGCGCTCCCGATCTATCAACATATTGCGCAAAAAAATCAAAACGTTTTTACGTGAACGCTATCGACAATTATGGCTACAAACCTGAATGCACTAAGAATCCGAGCAATTAAACCACATCCAGAAAATAAAACACAACTTTCCCGCCTATCTATGTACATGGGTGCTCGACGGCATAACATTCGCATTTCAGTGAACGCCACGTTGTCCCGTGTATCGAATAAAACAGCGTTTTGCTCCCATAGAGTGTTGTCACCGTGGCAATGTTTGAGTATTTTTTTTATTTTTGTTCCACAGCACTGGTAGCAGAAGTATGCAGGAGACCAGCTTTCCCTGGCCCTTGTCTGGCATATTTCCCACGTTTCTACTACGAGCCACAGACGAATTCATGCCGTCCATTCATCTACGGAGGCTGCAAGAGCAACGGGAACAACTTTGAAACGCTTAGTGCGTGCAAAGAATTTTGTGCGTAAGCGCGAGACACCGAGATCACGAGAAAAAAAAAAGCTTTGAGAAAAGAAAAAGCTTACGTGTTTTTCTGAAACTTTCTGTTCGGAATGCCCAATTGCAACTTTATTCCACATTTTGTGAATGCCTTTTATCTGCTTGAAAACATGTGACTAAAAGATAATTGGTGCACCCAAGTGTCAAGTGACAGCATGGTACGGCATATTACGAATGTAAGATGCTGTACGATTTTTCACTGCTACAAGTCACGATTCCTCATAAGTCTGTGGAAATAAATGTGTCTCTACAAATGAAGTTTTCTTATTTTCATGCGGGAATGCCACTCTGACTGACCGGCTATTCAGCATTTATTAACACAAAGTCACGCCTACTTACACTGGCGTAGTGTCAGTACTACGACGAAGTGCAATTGAAAAATCGCTGGAATATTCGAAGCCCGTGACGCCTTCCGTGACGCATATTCTAGTTCCGAGACATAAAACCATACAAGCTCAGCGTTGGCTCATAAAAAGCAGAAGACAAAAAAAACGTACACAGTTTCTTTGTACCACCAAATAACAACGTTATAAAAGCAAGACAGACAGGGAAAAGGCACATTACCGCTTTATTTCACGTTAAAGGAAAACATGAAGCTACAAAAAGCAATTCGTGGTACCAACACAACCACCCCACAAGAGAGAACAGATGTGGTACACGATCGGATGCTATGCTAATATACAGGTAGTCTGTGTCACCGGAGAATAAGCCAATCGAAGAATTGGCAATGCGTTTGCTCATCACTATGCTGATGACGAGGGCTACGAGTAACTTTCCTGTTTCTTGCCATATCTTTTCAGCACCGTCTACGCACCAGTTCAGGTGCGCAGCCAGCGGTCATGATTGCTTCTTGCAATGTGGGGCCAGATTGCCCCGAATGCCGGTATTTCACGAGCCATTGGGCTCCCTTGAACCGCGCGTTAGGATAATTTCGTACACGATGTATTTATGGCTATCTGCGATGAACCCGACAAGCTTCTTAGAGAAAGTAGGCCGCTTCGGCCCCCCACTTGCTCACCCAACGCCTCCTCTATTTTATCAATGCCAGCCAAATGCACCCGTTCCAGCCGTTCACCGCCCTCTCCTCTAGCCCTTACGTACTCTCGCCCAACGCCTAGCCTTCGCGTGTGCTTTGCGGTCATGCGGGAGAGAACCCTATAGGTGGTGCCTCACGACGGAAATCATATGAAGTAATTTTTTGATAAGTTGTGTACAGATCCGTGGGGCGGCGTCTTGCATCCTTCGTGTTCACTATGTTCGCGTTCACGCTGGCTCAGTAAGGGACACGGTGTTTTGAGATAGCGCGTGCCCGTTCGTGGCGCTATGCGGGCAACCAATGGGGACGCGTCACTGCGATGCTGCAGTGCATGTGCTGCCTTTAAGAGGTGCCTGTCATGCAGGTTTGCGGTAATCTAAGTAGTTACTCTGAGACAGAGCCTCAGAGAAAAGAAATCACGAAGCCGGTTTAAGTCCAAACAAGAAAAGTGAGAAACTTTAAGCAAAAAAAGAAAGGGAAAACAATGAAGTAACAAACTAGAAAATCTGTCTCAAGTTACAACCTAAATTCAGTCTCCTATCGTCCCGCTCTATCGTCTATGAAGGTAAAGAGTCACCGGTGGTGTTGATGACGGCGATGGCTTGGTAGGCAGACGTCGATGAGGCGGCGATGCTGACGACGTCACCGTCGCCGAGGTAGCGTGCCCGCCAGCATGTCGGATCCTGACAGAGGATACGGCTCAGTTGAGGCGCCGCGCTCGTTCCCAGCAGGGAACGCCACACAGGAGGTTCCGCCCTCCACGGGCGGTTTGGGACCAGAGGCGAGGCTCGGACACCAGGAACGTGGCCACGAACAGTCACGGCCGGAACTCCGTGAAGCCGCGTACCTCCGGGTACTCGGTGACCAGCTGGAGCGTCCTGGGCATGTCGGACTTCTCGCGTTCGGGTCCGGAACCCGACACCGCAGCCGCGCGACACCAGCGACCTTCGCTCCAGGCTGTTCCAACCCGCTCTGCGCTCGACTGGCCTCGAACGTTTTCTCCTTTTCTTCTTCTTCCCCGTGCCTGCTTCTCATTGGTCTTCCCACGGACCTTGATCATGCGAGCTTTCCCGCAAACTTCTTCTTTTGGCGGACCGGGGTTTCACGCGTGACTTTTCGCGCCTACATGTCGTCTTCTCTCCGCCGCTCAATCGCTGCCGTTGCCTTAGAGCACGTCTCGCTGCATCGCTGCCGCTGTCGCAAGCATCGCTGCCGTTGCCTCATAGCACGTCTCGCACAACACCACGTTGCCACCACACTTCACCAACACCACCCCACTACACTTCACCACAATAGGCCCCTTTTTGGGAAAGTTTTTCTGCACGAAAAACTGCTGCTCAGTCTTAGGAACAGATATTACTCAAATGAAAAAAAAAAAAAGAAATCACCACAATAGGCTGAAAACCGAAAATTGTCCAATTGCAATATTTTTGCGGTTTACTGCACTGTTGTATTACAGTAACATAGTTGTATTACAGTAACATAACAGAATAAATCTGTTGTATTCATAGTACTATACCATCGCATAGGTGACTACAAAGTTTGCCATTGACTGGAATCAACTCACATAGTTTTGATGAATACACTGTTAGGCAATAAAAGTCATTGACTAATCGGAAAATATATCTCCGTTCGCTGCAAAAACTAAGACAAAACTGTACAAACTTTTACTGATCGTTTTGCAGTCACGACCACAATCTGACTAATATGTACAACAGGGCCAAATCCTTATTCCCGAGTCGAAAATCCAAAAAGATCAACCGGTTAATAAGCGTGGCGCTCAAGTAATAGCATCCCACACGAGACGGGTGGCATGCGTCTTCCACGCACAGCATAGCAATTGAGACCCTTGGGAACGGCGCTGACCAGACGCCTGCCGGTAAATCTGCATGGAGTCACTGGGACGCCAGGCCAGTTTGGTATTGACAACAGAACAAAGACGGACATCCAACAAGCGGCGTCGGCTCTAAGCGACTAGCGTCGGAATCGTTGGAATGAGCACTCTAGGGAAGCCAACAACAGGCATTCGCTGGCCAGTGCGTCGTGCAACCGATAATCCGGGGGGAACTACCTTGCGTACCCCAAGACGCCACGGGAACCACACCAGATTCCTCGTAGTTCAAAAATGATTGCCGTTGCAGTTTATCCACAGGTTCTAGTTCACCTTCAATAGAATCAGCGCTGAGTCGAACGCCATCAAACTCTTCCTTTTGGGCATCCTGCCCAGCTACATCAGTACCTACTGAAGAAAGCCCCCCCTTCAATGAGTTTTTTTTTATAAAAAAAAACTGCTGACACGTGCGCGGTCTGCGATTCACTGCACTGTATAGTTCATCTGCACTGTATAGTTCAAATGTCCATGTCCAACCAACACTAAATGCAGAAGAACACCGGCGCGTACATCGACGCACTTCGAGCGTCAAACTGTCTACATATTAGTCCATTCAAACCTGACCTCTTGACTCACAATCTACTCATGAAGTCCGCGCCAGTATTCTCCGATCCTTTTATATGCTGAATGCTAAACGAGTACTCTTGCAAGTTGAAAACCGAATATATTTACAATAGATGCAGTTCCGATGTTCGTGGTCAAAATCCAGATGCAGCTATCGGTTATCTTCAATTATCTCAGGTGATCGCGTCCCACACAAGACGAACCGCATATTTGCTCTCTTTATCTGAATGCGAAAGAGATACCTTGTAGCGTTTCCTCTCAGACGTCTGTCTGTAATCCTGCCTCAGGACACTCCAACGGTCAGACAACTTGCCAGCCTCAGTGCGGCAATGCCTAGATCGCAACCGCAGGTGTAATCTCCAGGCACTTCGGGTGGGAAACGCTCCAATGATCTCTTTAGTTATGTCAGCGCCTTTTCTAAGCTCATCAGTCAACCATGCATCTATCGTCTCCGCGAGAACGGCTTCTGCGTCACATGATTCGTCAGAATGCACGTGAGCTTCGCCGTTGCTCACACAACCCTGCACTACATCCCTGCTGCCACTTTGGGGATCACTGTTAGTGCACTGATCATCTGCACTTAAATCAAAGTTAGTTCTGCTTTCTACTTTGACTGCTTTAGCAGCTGTCTCTTGCTGAGCCTCAGATGAAACGCCACTGGCTTTACTTTCTCCTGAAGTAAGCGTCGCGCTATTTTGAGGCGAGCTACCTGTGTGGTCCTCGACCGTGCCTGTGCCCTCGGTCACTACTGCCAGTGGTACACAGGAAGACCCTGTGGCTGTCGCCTTAGAGTCATCTACAAGGCATACGCTCCTTGCTATGCCACTTATTTTACTCTGTACACCTGAAGACACGGCATCTCCTCTAGAGATTGCCCCATGGTCTTCGGATACGCACTCCATGCGAACATCTACTGCCCTTTTATCAAGGCTATCTGGAGGACTATGTGCCTCTTCAATCGATGTGCATTCCTCTGCACCAGTTCGCATATCCGCATTCCTTTCCAAGGAGCACAATTGTTGCTCATATGCTAAGTTCTGCGACGGCATACTTAGCACTGTCCCTGTACTTTGGTTGTTCTCGCCCTCGCTCTCGCCCTCGCTCTCCACCTCGCCTCTTTCCTCTTCAAGGAAAGAGTCTGCACCTAAAGTGTGCTTGCTGGCGTCTTCCAGACTGCCACCCAACAAAGAGACTTCGCTCGTGAATGCCCTCCGCTCGGAACACACATCAGGGACCTGCTCCTTGGCACTATGGCATGAAAATTGTTCCTGCTGCTCTCTACCTTTTTTTCGCCTCATCTCGGCCTCCGCCAGTTTAAGCCGCAACTGAAACGTCCTTTCTCTTAGCTCTTCTAGTTCTCTTTCCTTCTTTCTCATTTCTTTTTCGAACTCAATTTCCTCCTCTCTCTTTGTGAATGCGCCTCTCGCGTTCCTCGCACCAAGCCACCATTTCCTCGCCTTCTAGGCCTATGCGCCTCGCCAACTCTTCTAGCTCGGCCCTGTTCATCTTTCTATCTTAGTGTGGAAAAATGTGGCACAAATGGTCTGGTCCTGTCATGGACGCCAATTGTCACAAGGCTATTCAATCCGTATGCTCTCGTGTAGGTTCGTGTAATCAGCGATGACGTAAAAGTCATCAATAAATGAGAGACGAGACCATCTGTGTCCACAAAATCCCACGACACTCAATATATTGAAACAACAGAAAAAAGATAACAAATAACAGCAAGAAGAACGGAGCATGCACACGCGAAGTAAGAAAAATGATTCGGAAAAGGTCTAAGGACGCGAACAGTGCGTTGAAATAAATGTTCAGAAGGAGAAGACAGCTTCACCATTCACGGGACGCGGATCTAGAAGCGGAGGCTTTGGTGGCGAGGAGTAGACGCACTCACGCACTCGGCGACGGCTGAGAAGCGGTGCAGACGCTCACTCGTGTAGAGGTGGCAGAGAAAAGGAAGCGTCCGGCGAGTCGAGGTCAGCGACCTTTCGACGTTCGCCAGCCCGCAGCTTGGACCCGAAGCCGGAGACGGAGGGCTTGCCTGGCCAACGCCAGACGACGAGAAGAAGCTTGGGTGTGTGTCCAGGTGGGAACCCGCAGTGACCTTGATGCAGAAGCTCTGCTGGCCGCCACTCCCGCGCCCTGGTCACCTTCTTCTCTCGGTCCCGACTCAGCCACGTCTGCTCGCTCTGCCGTTCTGCACCCGTGGCTTTTCTTTCCGCTCTTCGTGGAGGCTCTTCATTGGCCCAAAATTGTTGACGCTCTCACGCGCTGCAGTCGGGCGTCATCTTCCTCGTCCTCTTCAGTTTGCGCAGACTGCGCCGCGCACTTTTTAAACCCTCGCGCACGTCACTCACTACAGTGCCACACGAGCGCTGTGAGGTGGCGGCAGGATTGCTTCAAGCTGCAAAGGAGGAGCACGAAGGAACAAATCGGACAGACGCATGATATTGGAGAGGGAAAACGCGTCTATCGCATCTCCGTGGGAAAACACTCGGACGCACGGGTGACGCAAGCAGTCCTACCCATTATGCAGCGTCGCATCACGACCACTACCTGACCTAAAGCGGACCGACGGCTCCCTTTGAGGAGCGAGCGTTTGCACTGGCATTGTAAATAAAGGAGGCGTTGGCTCACCTAACGGCACATGGCACCGATAGAAAAGTATCATCTTTTGTCCCTATAACTGTAGCGCAGTTTTTTAATCAGTTCAGCAAGGCACCGACTTTTCTTTTGGCGCGCTTGAAGGAACCGACAACTGGCCAGAACGTGTGATTAGATCGTGCTGGAAATGAAAAGAACGTGAATTATAGTGACAGATTCAAACGCCGTTTTTGCGATCAGTGTAGGATTTATATTTTCAAATCACGTTTACAACTAACAAGAAACCGGTATGTCAAGCAGCCTAAAGGAAAGCTTTCAAGCTAAACTATGGAGTCGCTGAATTTGCTGCACGTTGTCTGATGCTTTCATGCACACTATAATTAAAAATCAAATTTACAGTGCGCATATTATTTCTATCCTTGCTCTGTTGTCTGCTGCTTATGACGAAAAAAAGTAGCACGCTGATAAGCGACGATGTCTTCGCGGCAACTGTTGGGTCATCTGGAGCCACGACGCATGCCCGTGAAGTGCATTCATGCGAAGCAAACCGCCATGCACAAACATGAACCGTTCTCGCACTCACCTCCCACTGCTTGCTTGTGTTGCGTGTACACGACTTCATAATTTGCAGCTTGAAAAAATTGATTAAAAATGTTTTATGGCATTTTCCGCGTTAGTATTTCGGGATTTGACACCCTGAACGGTAAGTTTTCCGGTGCACGAAAGCAAACAGGTACCTTAAAGATTAGATGTCGGTCGCTTTAACTATGCCAGTACGCTGCATTTTCTGTATTCTTTTGTTGTGACAGCAACTACACAGACTCTCGATGGGTTTTCGCCGTCGCCGTCATGCTCCGCATAAAGTCCAAATCGATAACATCGCACCGCGCATTGTATATGTCTTAAGCGCGAGTAAAAGCATGTAATTAAGCGCTGGGGATGAATGCTGTTGAAGCACAGCTGAAACGATATGGCCGTCTTTGTCACCCGAAGGGTGCATGCAATAAGATGGCCCTTCATGCGAGGCCTGTAATGAATAGGCCCTCAAGCAGAGAGAAAACACCCCAGTTGTCTTTCACCAGGCGAAGGAGCATCGGTGGCAAAGAGGGGAGGGGGGCTGCGTCGCTCCAGTCGCAATTGCGAATTTTGCTCATAAGGGCGCGGTTACGAGCGCTGGCGCACGGGTTATCTCGGATGGCATCAGGAGACGGCTCGCAAACTTGTGCTCTGAACGCTTCGCGTTTATAGGACAGAGAGCATGAAAACCGCTTCGGTCCCTGGAGCGGCCGTATTGCCTTATACCAGCGCTTCGTTCAGTTACGCGAGATCGGATCCAAAAGAGTAAGCTGTCAACCTTACTTCGTATAGCATTCTAATTTGTTGCTATCTTATTCATTGCTTAGCCCTTCCGGCGAAACAGTCATTTCTTTTTTTTTGTCTGATTTGAGATGCTCTTAAATAGGCCCTGCATGTATTTCTGAATTAGAAAATAATAGTCCCACTATTAGCTCATAAAGATTCGCGAATCACCTGCCGAAAAAATTCTTAGAATCCGTCAAGTACGAGCGGAGTTACAGAGATTCGTCGCTCGTTTCTCTCTCCTTTCGTTCCAGAGAGCGCGTTCAAAGCAACGCAGAGAGGGGGGATGACAAGGAGGGCAAGAAGATGCATCCCTCCTTAGCGCGTGTCCTGATCTTGAGCATTCTTTCTTTCTTTTATTTGTTTCTTAGTTTCAGTGTGATCGCGAGCGGGCACGTGGCGGCCTCTAGTGGCGGCCGCGGTTACTATGCAGCCCAAATTGCTCAAATCAGCCAACGACCGTCGACTTGGGTATATGGCATTATTTGTAGAGAGAAGAGGGAGAAATTTTTAGCTGACTCACAAAGTTAATCGTGAATTCTAGGCCGCGTGCTGCGCTATAATGTTTGGCTCGCGTGTTCTTGGGAGCATCGACTGCCAAGCGACAGCGTTTTCTGACTATGCTCAAAAAGTGTTGCAGGGCCCCCCTTAAGGTAAGCAATGACGGCAGTTTTCTGGCCCGATGCTTGCAAACGGTCTTCATGGCCCCACGCGTTTTTCGCACCAAGGAATTTCCGCCATACCGCATATATAGTACGCCAGAAGGCAAGCCTGCACGAACCATCCTATCTGTCTGGGAGACAAAACTTTCTTGCATTTGAAGCCCGCGGGATCTTAGCAACGTGTTCCTCAAGGCTGTGAACGCGTTGCAGCGTTGCAATGCTTTGCAATGGCAAACAGCATTGCAGACGGCGCTCACACATGAGTGTGCTCTCAGTGCTTGCACATCATTTGGGGAATCTTATTACTTCTCACCAATATTACAAGCTGCCATGTCCAGCGGTCAATGCTCGCGGGATGTAATGAAAAAAAAATCATTGTGTAGGTCTTCGTGCAGTTCGAAAAAAATTGAAGGACACTTTGTACATTCTAAAGTGTGTTCGGCGAAAGCGTGTGGCCGTTCCACTGACTATGCCATGTCTTTTTTTCTTTTACACTCTCAGTGGGATAACACACAAAGCGAATGTGTGCGTGTTTTCTTTTTTAATTTTTTTACCGCGAGTCGCAGCGAAACGCGAGACTAATCTTCCTCCGTTCGCATGCGTTAGTATATTCTCGCGCTTTGTGCATTCTGCAAACGCCATAGCGTTCCAGCCCTTAAATTGACGGGCCCTTTGTAAATTCGAAGGTGTATTCCGTGAACGCCTGTGTCCATTGAGATGGCGTCGGTCAGAATGATTGCAAACGCTGGGCACAGCGAAGCTACGCAAGCAAAGAGCGAGCTCTGTAGAGTCCGACGCGATCGGCGCCCGTTTGCG
The DNA here is from genome assembly GCA_030522465.1 of Rhipicephalus appendiculatus. Taxonomy (NCBI): domain Eukaryota; kingdom Metazoa; phylum Arthropoda; class Arachnida; order Ixodida; family Ixodidae; genus Rhipicephalus; species Rhipicephalus appendiculatus. The sequence goes on along the minus strand of JALIZH010019160.1, from coordinate 34,891 downwards.
CATCCCGGCGGCCACCTGGCTCCGTGCCAAAGCTCGGATGGACGGGACGGACGGACGGACGGACGGACAGACAGACGGACGGACGGACGGATGGACAGACAGACGGACGGACGGACGGACAGACAGACGGACGGACACCGGACAGACGGACGGACGGACACCGGACGGACGGACGGATGGACAGACGGACGGACCGACACCGGACGGAAGGACAGACGGACGGACTGACAGACGGACGGACACCGGACGAACGGACGGACGGACACCGGACGGACGGACGGATGGACAGACGGACGGACACCGGACGGACGGATGGACAGACGGACGGACACCGTACGGACGGACGGACACCGGACGGACAGACGGACGGACGGACGGACAGACGGACGAGCGGACGGACTGACACCGGACGGACGGACGGACACCGGACGGACGTGAGCATGAGACATTAAAGGCTGTCGCCTTAATACAGCTCGTAAGGTAGCTCTACTAGCGTGAAACTGTATAAGCTATACTTCACTGTATAGACTACGCCATTTTTCTTTGTTACTTTTATTTTCTTGGTGCCGTTAACTATTTCTTTCGGCTACAGTTATCTACCGTGCAAATGTGAATACAGGCTTGATCACAAGTTTCGCATTTCCGTAGTGATGCACTGGCAGAGACTACGCTGCGGTTCACTTGCTATTTTAGAGCGAAATATTTTATGAGATCTCAACGACAGCCAATAGACCTTATGCAAAATTGCTGCCATCTGTCGGGGGGTTTGGCGAAGCAACTGATTCGGCGCCACGTTGAAGGCTTGTGTCCGCATCGCATTTCTGTCGCTGCTATAGCTTCTTGCTTGTATCTGCTTTGAGAGTGTGCAATCGGGGCACAATAACGTCAGATTAGTGTGTAAGGGCCTGTACACGTTACCGGCATTTCCTAGTTATACGTTGACATTGATTATGTGTAAAGAACTGCGTCACAACGAGAAGAAAGCACAAGTTTGTCACCGAGTCACATGTAAGCATGTCGTCGCTGAGAATGAAGCCATGCGCCAAATTATAAATTTTGTCTCTCTGTTTTAAGTCTAGCGAATAAAGAGTTGGTAGTGGTAGCTATTTGAATATCATGAGTGTAATGTAGGATGGTTGGTAGGAGGCGTCAGCGCGCGACACGGCGAGGCACAGCGATGACGGTAAAAAAGTGCTGCTGATCCATTTCAAAACGTATTTCATAAGGGGCAGTCTACGTCGACCTGATGTATCGGGCGTTTTATATTTTATAACTTTGTCCTCTTTTTATATTTTTGAAAGAAAAAAAATATTTCGCTGCTGTAGTCACCGACGTATGTAATAATTATCGCACGATTGAAATGAAAAAAAATTTCTGCCTCTCACGCACGTGAAAAGTGAACATGAAAAGTGTTAGTTGCTCCAGGAAATAGGTACTGATTAGTTGATATATTATTGAGTAACTTTCCGACATGTGCTCACAAATAACACGATACGCCAAGAATATGCGCGTTCCCATCTTCGCTTTCGAGGCCTACTGATGCCTTACAATTTCAACCCTTTCTAGCAAGACAGTTTTGCGACGCCGACTGAACGCTTGCGAAACTACGTCAGCGCGCAACCAACGGTAGCGCACGCACGGCCGAATGTACACGCATCTTCCGGTACAGAATTTCTCAAAACTGTTATACGAAAAGTGCCACACACAAGTATCTGTTAACATTTCGTAACTCACAAAGGTGGATGCGGGATATTTCCGAGGAGGGATCAGCTTCTGTTAGAACCTGATACGTGCTCTTCTTAAGGTATAAATTAAAAAAAAAAAAGCAAGGTGGTACGGTCAGCTAAAGTGGTGGCTTGGGCGAGTTGGTAAGACATACTTCACATAAAAACAGCGCTAAAGACGGAGGACAAGTAAAAGAAGGACACGGACAGCGGCGCTGACTTTCAACTAGATTTATTTGCCAGAACCGCGCAATATATACTTGTGCAGTATCTGACAAAATATAGGAGGAACGATAAAATGATAAAAACAGTAAAAACCTATGAATACATAATCATCGTGTTGGCGCGCCATGAACATCACGTGCACAACCGTTCTGAAGAAAATCAATTTCTTTCTGCGATAACGCAATCGAAGGCCTGCTGACGCACACGCTGCCTAGCCTAGCCATTTCCGCAGCCTCATAAATTTCGCGTATCGTCTGGTCCCGATGACGCTTTACCACAGCACAATGCTGGAAGTCAGGAGAACAGCCGCAGTCTCGGCAGTGAATGCCGAGGTGGCCCGACACCGTTGAAGAGACAACGGTGTCGGCGCGCCAACACGATGATTATGTATTCATAGGTTTTTACTGTTTTTATCATTTTATCGTTCCTCCTATATTTTGTCAGATACTGCACAAGTATATATTGCGCGGTTCTGGCAAATAAATCTAGTTGAAAGTCAGCGCCGCTGTCCGTGTCCTTCTTTTACTTGTCCTTCGTCTTTAGCGCCGTTTTTATGTGAGGTACGGTCAGGCCATCCGGGCCGCCCCTCTGTATTTATTGGCAGTGATAGCACACGAAATCCTTGAAAACTACGCATAGTAAGACAATACGCGCGCAAAGCATTCCATCCTGCGCTACCTTGTTAAACTCTCCAATCGAAAACGAACTACAAACACACCCCAGCCAGTGGCGTAGCCAGGGGTGGCACACCGGGCCCGTGCTCCCCTGATTTTTTTTTTCTGTCATGGAATACAGAGCGAAAAATAACACTCGGCCACACTTGCCTGCCCGGACCCCACGTCAGATCAAATGCGTGTCCACCCCCCACCCCCCCTTCCCAAAACAAATTTCTGCCTACACCGCTGGCTACAGCGCAATCGCCCCGTTCACCGAGAATCGATTACACGTACGAGTAGCTGTCTAACATTAATTGTTCTTTCAGTGCAATAAACCCAATAACGGTGTCAACAGCAGCGCAGGCATGCCCAAGTAGCCGCGATTAATGCAGCTTTGGAGCTCGTACACGAAGCTGGTTTGTCTGTGCCTGCAAATACACGGCGAGAAAACTGTCTCGTTCCGGCATGACACGAAGGAGTGTTCTCCGATGAGTGCCGATGCTGTCGCATACCGCATCTATTAAGAACGGCCAACGTAAATACGGCGTCAGTCGTAAGCAGCAGCCGGAGCAACGGAAGGACCTGCCGCGTCCCTTCGGCCGCGAAGAAATGTAATAACATCAAGGTTAGTTTTCTGCAAACCTTTTTTCAGCATCCCAATTTCCTCAATCTGAGCAACACGGCACACGAAAATATCTCGAAATCGCCGCTCCTATCAACCGCCACACGTCGACACGTACGTTCCGTGTGTGCACATGCGGAGAGCGCCTAGCCTTCAACATGGCTGAAATGCGTACGGCGGCCGCTAGATGGCAGCAGATTTCGCATAAGGTCTATATCAGTCGTGTAGCTGCCCGCCACCACCTCTGCCGTCGTCCGTAACCGCTAACGCGCACAATGAAAAAAAAGAAGAAACTAGCAGTTGTTTCGTGTACGAATACAACCGATGAGCGAAGCTCCTTAGAAATGGGACGTACGCGGCATTGTCCAGGCAATGGACAATGCCGCGTGCGCGGACGACAGCAACGACAGGGTGAAGGATGGTTTCGCGCGTTCGCCGGTTTGAAGGGAGAGGGCAGAGCCCAAGAAAGAGGGAGAGGGAGGCTAATCGACCTCCGCGTCGCATGCGTTCGTATTCTCGCGCTTTGCGAATTGTGCAAACGCCATCCGCGTTCCAGCGTTCATAAAGCTGATTTATCCTTTTGCGTGAGGGGGAGACGCCAAAGCTGGCACCGTGCCAGGGAGCTTCAACGGCGATGGCGGGGTGCCGGCCTAAGGAGCTTCGCTCCTAAAAAACATGGTTCAACCCTCCTTCACAGTAATCGGTTTAACGCAAACATGAACCATGTCTTCACAGTAGTATAGTTCTTTGTTTATTTACATTCATGTATGAGAGATTGCATAATGTTTATTGGTGTTTGACAGTTATAACACCACATGACGTAGGGTGCGCCCACGCCCTACTGAAACGTTCCGTATGAGGAAACGAAAAGAATGAGCGCCGACCAAAATGAAAAGGTTTAGAACATTTTGCTCGGCGCTCATTCTTTTCGTTTCCTCATACTTCTTCCCGACTTGACGATTTTTCGTCAAACCACCGATTTCAAACGTTTCGTATGTTTCCGTATGTTTTCTTACGGAAAACATACGGATTCCGTATATTTGCCATATGGAATAGACGGATTTCTTACGGATTTATACGGAAGCTTACGGAAATTGTGAGGGGAAAATATGGAGACTGACATATGGTGCATAATGAATTCCGTACGGGTATACGGATTTAGTCGTAAGGAACTTACGGAGTCCGTATCTAATATATGGAAGAGTCCATAACGATAAGGAATATACGGAAAGTATGATACGGAACAAACGGAAACCACACAGGCCCATAGCCAGGAATTTTTTCGGGGGGGGCAAGGCGGGGGGTAGGGGGGGGCACGTGTTGAAGGCCTTGAAAGACACTGATTTTTATTATTTGTCTTCGGTAAAACATCCCACTTTATCCGAATTTCGGAGGGGGGGGCTAGGGCACCCCCCTTGAAATGGGCACCCCCCCCGAAATGGGGGGGACCTAGGGCACCCCCCACCCTGAAAAGTCCAGGGGGGCCTGGAGTACCCCCCCCCTGGCTACGGGCCTGTCGTACGGGCATAAGGTTAGAACCAGGCCCGTAGCCAGAAATTTTTTTTCGGGGGGGGGGGGGGCAAACTGTTCAAAACCTTGAAAACCACCCTATTTTCATTATTTATTCTCGGTAAGACACCCCCCTCCATCCGAATTTCGGGAAAGTGGCCTAGCCCCCCCCCCCCCCCCCTGGCTACGGGCCTGGTTAGAACAAACGCAATCCACATCTGCTCTTTGGAAAGGCCCATGTATCAGCAAGAAGTACATGGATATAGCATTGTGTTCTACACAAGGAAGACACATGGGTGCACAGTAGGGGCGAAGGCAGAAATTTTTTGTCAGGGGGGGGGGGCACCTCTTTGATCATAAGGACGGGACGGGCAGGCAAATGGTCATTTTGCTCCCTGTTTGCCATGGTGAAAAAAAAAATTGGGAGGGGTGGGGGGAGGCACAGGCCTAGTGTGCCACCCCTGGCTACGCCACTGGCGCACAGGCAGAACGAGCAGAACCTAGGCGTGCAAACGAAGAGAGGGGGGGGGGGGGGGTGACCGCCCCCTGTAGACACCTAAGAGGGGGGTTGTGCAAAATCTGCCTCATATACTTTGACTTAGTAGGCGAGGGGCGGTGCGATGAACCTTCGCTCCCCCCCCCCCCCCCTTAGGTCGGCAAAAAAAGTTTGACCTCGCTCAGATTCACTCAAGATATATGTTTTGCTCTGAGGACTCACTCAGACTCATAGTCGCCAAAATTTTCCTCAACTGGAATCACTCGGACTGACCCCCCGTATTCAAGAACCGACCTTAACTTATCATGGTAAGGCTACTTATGAAAGGACGAGCAAAGTATAAGGAAAGGATAAGGCGAGTTTCGAAATCCCACCTTATCATGTCATAAGTGCGCCTATGAAAGGTGTCCTTAACTTGTAAAGTGTATGCCCTGGGAGTGAGGGTAGGTAAGTTTTTGCAACGAAATGATTACTTCGAGCAGCAATAAATTAGTTTTATTGCAAGAAACCTGTAACGGTATGCTGAAAAGCACCCATGCGTAGAACAGCTTAAATATTTGCTAAGGCAACGCCCGCTTTTGGTGAAATACACATATGTCGTCTGGCCACATATCTTCAACACCCGTCGACGGGATGCTCATTTCTATTTTGACGTCTTCTCTTGCACGTTTTTGCGGTGTTCGTATGGTGTTTGTGTGCTCGCTTCGGAAGTTGGTTGATAGTTATCTTTCGCGTTTTTTTTTCATTTCACTTGATTTATTTTATCGTTCGAGTACTTATGCCGTTCTTGTTTTACGTTGAGTATTCGCAATGCCCACGAACTTATAGGTGGCGCGCTGTACGATTCAAGATGGCGCCCGATGGAGGGTCAATCCGTTTGTTAGCATATGAACAGATAGGACGTGCGTACGTATGGCCCGTGCCGCTTTCACCGGATGAAGTCATGAGCTGCACTGAAATGGATATGAGACCGAAATGCTTTCTCAAACCATGGAATTTCGCCACCTAATTATTTGCCGCGGTGTGAAAGGTTATATTTCAGCTCCGTTACCGTGCATAAGCGACGCTGTGCGAAATCCTGTGCGTGCTGCAGAAAACTTCATGAACTAAAATTGAGGTATGACCTGAACGGCAGTCCGAGATACTGTTTCCCGAGCCTGCCTGACGGATTTGCCGCAGTGGTAGGCCGCTAGCGAGTACCGTCATCGCTGCTGCACAGGACCGAATGTTTAACGTGGCGATGGTTTGCAAACATACGCCGTCGTCATTACTTGCGCAGTCAGGAACGCGGAGTTGCTTCTTCAACGGAACACAAGCATTTAACATCCTATTTAGTAGCGCTTGTATCACAGCCATGCTCAGACTCAAGCCGTGCGCAATTCACTGCACTCGGATGCCGCAGGTTCGATCAGCACGATCGGAACATGAATATCGAAAAGAACACGCACGTATGCTTTTCGCAACGACGAATTCTTCGACGTTGCGAAAATGCGTCGAACAACTATGCCAATCGGAAGGTACCGGTGAAGTACAGGAGAAGTGAGCCGATAGGCGTGAATTGTGGCCGTGACTGCACGTTTCATCGCTCTAACCATTTCGCTTCCCTGTTCCGAACTCGAGTGCTCTGGCGGAATGCGGCGCTCGATAATATCCACAATAATTGCGCTACGTGCAATGTACAAGAAAAACTATGTTTTTATTTTGATCTCGCAGAAGGATACTATACATTAAATACAATCAAAGTGACTTAAGAGCGTGAAAAAAACATTAGCGCGCGAGGGGACGTGAAAGTGCAACTCGCTCCTCGTGAGTTAGCAGCTCATCGTTCATCATCGCTGTCACACTCCTTCACACACACACACACACGCTTTCACAGCCTTCTCCGTCCAGTGAAAAATCCTCGTCGTCAAGGTGGTTCCTCTTAACTTCATTGCTGAAAGCAATCTGAAGAATTTCCTCCGCCGAACGACTTCGATTAGTTCCTCGTCACAACGTTATCTGGTCGCGCAGAACTTCTTGCTCTCACACCGGTCAACAAACAAATCGCTTGCAGAGGGTGCTGGCCATCTATCAACAAACGTACAAAAACAAGCGGCGCAGCGCTAGCCAATTTGAGATTACTCAGTTATACATTGCTAGCTCGCGCGACTTCCCGCCTACAATGTTATAAATTCATGCACTACAAGAGCAGTGACGAATGCTATATGCAAGTAAAACAAGGTGAGTTTCAACTGAGAAGGTCAGACGACAGCGTTTAACTAACCTACGTGGCTACACAAAACCTCGCGAAGCTCATCGTTGAACGCGCGAGTTGGCACGTATTTTCACGAAAACTTCGCGTCTCACGAGAACCGAGTCAGATTTATCGTGTCACAGGAGGGCCCAGTTTGTTCACTGAAGCAGGAAACATGCAAACTCGTAGTGTTTTTTTCCTGCTAACACAGCCGAACAAGTGCGCTACTGCGTAGGGCTGCCATGGTGTCGTCTACTGATCCTCCATGAGAGGACGCTCCTAAATTCCGCTAGGGGCGCGACAGTCTATGGGCATTGCGAATGGAAACGCGCACCAAAGTAAACTTTACCGACGAAGAACGCGGTGTCCTCACGGATCTTGTAAACAAATACCGTGCGGTACTTGAGAACAAGACAGACGCCGTGTCCCTTCAGAGGAAACAAAAAACGTGGGATCATCTTGCGACTGAGTTCAATAGTCGGCACAATGTGCATCCCCGTACGGCCAAACAACTGAAGAAATGTTGGGACAATCTGAAGGAGAAGTGGCGCCGTGCGAAAGGCCGACGACACGCGGGAAGTGTTCAAAACAGGTGAGTTATTTCATTTCCCTCTAGTGTGTTTCGTATAAAAAAGAAGTTCATCAGATGCAGAGGAATTGGAGCCCTGCCTATTGTTGCAGACGAACACACTGTAAAATATGCATTTGTGTTTCGTAAGATGCATTTGTTTTTTGAACGCTTACATTTTAATGTTTTTATTAAGAAGAGTTCACCTTTCTTTCGAAGTGTTACCAGATCTCGCCCTTGCACATTTTGTTTTTCATACCTCCCTCTGTTGAAACTTGATCATAAAGAGTAGTTGCAGTGCATGCCGGCAAATAAATAAATTGACAAATTGAATTGCACCCACTAAAATATTCCGCAACAGATTGCATGCTTGGTGTGAGGTTTATTATATATAGCAAACTATCTCATCAGTTGCTTCTAGCCGCTGTGACATAAGCTGTCTAGGCGTGAAGAGAATGCTGCCAATGTCACATGTAAGTGCATTGGCACTGTTTAGCCAAGTGGAATCGAGTAACGTTGTAGCATTAAAACGTCGGTTTCTTAATGTGTGTTACACAGAATACTAGCACAAAGCAAAACATTGGCACACTTGCAGGACACGAACATGTACAATACATGTGTTTGCAGTAGCAGAAAGGTTATGTATGGCATTCACGCCACAACATAAGCATGTTTCTGGCATCTTCAAAACAGTATAGTAACTGCAAACGTAGAACCGAGAGGTGGAGGTATCACGATGTTTCATACACTGTTATCTTGCTCTTCATCAGGAGGTGGCACGCCTGCTGAAAGCTCCATGAGTGAGGAACTTCAGAGTGTTGGAGCGGTCGCATCACACATGCCCACGCGGCTCACGAACCCCTTCGACAGTGACCGTGCTGGCCGTGTGACGCCTGTCACCGAGTGCACGGCAGCTGTGGCAGCCCTGCTAACACCAACTCAGCCACAGCAGAGCATGGAAGCCGATGGCAAGCATTAAATGTTAGATGTTGACTGATAATTTGGGCAGTCACATATGTTGCAGAAAGACAAGTTGAGACACCATAGGTGGCTACTCAGAAGTTACACTTTATTTGCCATTTCACAAGGCAGTAATTAAAGCTATTAGCTATTATGTAACACCACAATGCTGAAACAACATGTAGCGTAGAGTGACACAAGAACTAAAAGGGAGGACACAACACTTGTGTACTCCCATTATGTCCTTGTGTTTACATGTCTTACCAACAAGGCCGAATTTCCCCTCTTTGTACCATAGCGCTGCATTGCTGCTTTTGTGCATTTCGATGAAAAGTTCAATCAAAGCATGAAGGTGTTTTTTTTTAACTTGGGTGTGATGACAATGATAGCGCACTTTGTCTTTGTGGCATCGTGTTTACAGGGCTAATCATAGTAACATTAATACATGCACTACTCATGGACGTATTTGTGTGACCTTGAAGGATTTCAAAACTTTCAAAGCGTATGCTCCATAATCTTTGGCAAAGCACAAATTCATAGTATGGAAAAATTTTTCAAACATTGACAGAGATGAGCAGTGAGAGTGTGTGTAGTTTGTCAATCATATACATATGCGTAGCATGAAGTCATTTGCACTCAGAGCTAATGCCAGAGCCTAAGCGGAAATGGTTGTTTTGCCGAACACCCAGAAGACATTAGTGAAATTAGTGCTCATATCTTGACACGACACAGACATGCCGGTCTGGTACTACTCACTTCTTTGGCCTGTATGCATTTGTCAACCTGTTTAGTGGTACTCAAACAGAGACGTTCTGTATAGCTGCCTGCTTGAGATCTTATGTTGTGTAATGTTCATATGCAGAGTACAGAGCATTGTGTAAACACGCTGGTGTATTTTTTCAACAAGGTGAAAATGAGGTATGCATGAACACATTGCCGTGGTAAAAGCGACTTGCAAGGAGTGCATGCACTGCGAAACTGGCATGATGGTATTTCTTTAATTGTAACACCACTGCAGCTGCTGACATAGACAACATTGGCTCCTGGCAATGGGATCTCGAGCCAGCTGAAGCCGAAGAGGCGAGACCAAGCCAGATCAACACCAGCACACAATGTACAGCTGATGAACCGTCTCCTGCACAATTACCGACCTCAGCAGTTGCAACACAGCCTGACCCTGTGGCTACAGGAACAGTGTCTCATGAAAAGCTAGCAGGCACGAGCAGGACATCCGGTTCTATGAAACAAGCAGTGAAAAGCGAGCTTGATGCTCGGCTTTCTAACCTGGCAACGGAAGCTAGACAAAAAAAAAGAAGAGAGCATTTGCTCCGCATGAGGTTAATTCAGGGCGAATTAAAGAAAAGTGATGCCGTGCACGCGCTAGAGGTGGAAAACCTTTGGGCAAAGAAGGTTCTTCTCGAGCTTGAGATTACCCTCATGCGGAAAAAAAATCAATTTGAAGCTTCTCTTTAGGCACAAGGCAGTTCCTTTATTAACGTCATAAAGTGTGTTTTAAATACTAACTCTCAAGCCATTTCAGCAATTGAGCATGATTTAACATCGTGATTTTAGCGTTAATAAAGACGAGCACATGTGAGAGACGGGACAGGCACTACTAATAACTGATTTATTGCAAGTTGTTGTAATGAAATATATGGCACGTTGGTGCGCAGACGTGCCTAGCGCATATCAATGCGACAAAGTGGTGTCGCCTTCATATGCTCTCGGCACGTCTGCGCACCAATGTGCCATATATTTCATTACAACCATTGCAATAAACCATTTTTTAGTAGTGCCTGTCCTGTCTCTCACATGTGTTTGTTTTTAGCACTAAAATCACGATGTTGTGTACTCACCAACTCACCCAACAACAAGTTCTTATTGAGCATCATTCAGCATACAAAAATCAAATGACAGCACGTGCTTTTCAAGTGGCGGACATGATGAGTGTAATGGACAACGTCGTCTGTGCTCACCGAGAACCTAACACCTACTGGATTCCAACAATAACTGCAGAACCATGCTGTACAGTCGTGCTCAATATGACTTGCAACACAAGAGCGTGTGGCTTCACGAGCTCAAAGATTGTGCATGACTTTAATTTGCCATCATTCTCAGAACTAAGCGATTGTTTTTTTTTATTTGGTACAACGGCCAAGCTAGAGAAGAGCGTTTATTTGCAGAAGGGCCAGTGGAAGCAATGGGGGATCCTGGAGTTTGTCAAGCTGTTCGCACCTGTGTTGCTAGTCATATTAAGTGCGACTGTACATGGCCCTGCACCTGTACAACATTGTTCTGGCCCTCTAGTACTTAAATATATACAAACGGTATTTCTTTATTAATATTCATCATGTTATCTTTTGAAAACAAGGTTTGCATACACTCAGGAAAAATAATTTGTAATGATACGTTGGCGGGTTCTAAAGCCGTCGGTGTCTTCGGTTCCCATCTGAAGCTGTCCGTTTATCAATGCTGATGTAGGCTGCTGAACACTCTGTGCAGTCTGGGGCTGTAGATCCGGAGGGCATGGGTCGCGCAGCATTCGGCCTAGGTTGTGTAGAGCTGCGCATGCTGTTATGACTGTGAGGGAAGTGTTTGTATCCATTTGTAGCTCTTGATTTGAAGGCACGGAAACCTCCTCTTCCAGATGCCGAACACACGTTCCAGACTGTTCCTTGTTCTTGACTGCGACTTGATGTACCTGAAAAATTAGTTCAAATGTTTTCTTTTGCCTTTGTACAATGTTTTTGCAGTATGTAAACATGTTTTTCTTTCCTTTTGTATTTTTGTGAAATTGTTGATATTTATTGTTTGCAATGTAAGGTTCTTGTAAGCGCGTTTCTCCTTTGAGTTTAGAGGTTTTCAATTTCGAGTTCTTGAAGTGAATTGCTTAGCATTCTTGAAAATGAGCAAATAAAGTGTTTCCATCCTGATTTTGCTGTTGTCTAACCTTGCATGTTCAGCTCAGTGGCTCTGACTGTAAATGGATTTAAAGCAATTTTAGCAGATTATTTTTTTTCTCAACAGTTTTGGAATACTGCTTAAGATAAATGAGGTAGCTTGCCTGTATTCGGGGCTGCCTCGTTGAGGATCTTTGAGAGGAGTCATGAGATAAGAGCGGCATGCTTAGCCCATGTCTCCAAGCAGAATCTCAGTGACTGCATGCACCCGTCTCGTACATCACTCGGGCACGGCTACTGTCAAAAATTCTGCTGTCATGGGCAGACCCTGGCCAGCTGGCCACTACATCATAGAACTGCAAGTCTGGCCCTGTGAATCCCTGTCGAAATGAAAAATTTGCGAATGACGTGGCATCAAAAGTGCAAATGCAAATAGAAAAAAAAATTCTGTGCTGGCTAAGATGTGGTGGCATCATGTACCTAATTAATGATGTTTAGTAATTGACCTCGTTTTAATCATAATTATCTCCACAATGATGGTCATTCTGAACGAAATACAATAATATGCTTGCTGAAACGTGTCCAGAGTGGTTACAACGCGCTGAAGCCTGGATGTTGCGTACCGCGGTGGGTGATACTACGAACCGAGCCGTCGCGTGATCTCCAAAGGTACGTGCGCTCGCGCCTGTTACTTTCGTATAAGCTGCGCGAAAATAAATCGTGGAAGCTTCTCGGCGTACCATTGCTCTATTGCGACAAAACTGACTCAAGCGATTTTACTCTTGCCGAATATTTGCATGTGCTTCTTTCCGTTACACAATATCACTTTCGATAGCATGCAATCTTTTTTCAGGTGTCCTGTGAGAGTAGCGCCTGTAATGTCGATTGTACTTCATACTGGATAAAAAGAGAATGGTTCACAAGATTCCGTAGCAACAACGCCATTTGATATTGCCCGCTCAGTTTCTATCCGCAGTATTGCATTTTCATGCGGGACGATATGTTGGTACAGATTAACGTAACTCTGAGAGCCCAGTCGCAACTTGTACATCTGTCGTAGTAGTGAAGAAGACTGGAAGTGCTAAGTCGCATCGCAAAATGACGATGGTTCACTTGGCGACTTCCGTCTATCACATTCCCAAGTCATGCTAGCGTCATTGGGTACAGCATCGAAATGCATTTCAGCATCAAACCGCGGCCGAAATATTTAAAGCAGGCACTCACCTGTACATTTATTGAAAAATATCCTTTACGGTTGCGGTAGACTTCGGCGTCGTCACCGCCGGGGCTCCTGATAGGCACGTGCGTGCAGTCTATGCATCCGCTGACACCCGGAAATTTGCCGATCTTGTAGAATTCTTCCATAACACCACTCATTTGCGACGCTTCGGGAAATTTCACTAGTGCGGGGAACAGTGTTTCTGCAATCAAGGCAGATATCCGCTTGACTACTCGTGACACGGTCGGCTGCGAGACATTCACAAGTTCTCCACTCACAAGCTGAAACGTGCCCGCTCCATAAAATCGCAATGCGATGAGCAGCTACGTAAGAGGCGGCAAAGGAAACCCACGACCGTCGGCATTTTCCTGCACAGGCAGCACAGCGAGCAACTTCTTGACGGCACTTTTTGTGAAGCGGTAACGGCACAAAAATTCGTGCTCATCGTGAGTCTCCATCGGGTTGAGTCGGTCCTTGAGGATTCGCCGTGACAGTGACGCGTATGCATAGGCTGTGCCGTTCGATATGTCTTCACTGCGGTCCACATGATCAACGAACTGCGCGAAGCTGTCGTCCCCAGCCAGGTTGTTTATCTACAATGAGGCCTTAAAGTAGGTCATAGGCTACCTTAACCGAGCCTTACTTAAGTACGCGGAAAGTTCCGCGTTAAGTACAAGGTAGGTTCTTGAAACGCGTTAAGGGCGGACTTATGGCTAAGGTTGACTTAAGTCATAAGTATAAGGTTAAGTTAGGTTCTTGAATACGGGGGGTCCGACTCACTGTAATTTTACTCGACCGGACTCACTCGGACTCAAACTCACGGATATATTACTCAACCGGACTCACTCAGACTCACGGCTTCACCGAAATCTGAGTGAGCTTGAGTGAGTCGACTCATGAGTCCGTTAGCGTAAAATTAGCCTTTTCAATCTTGGTGTCAATGCTCTTTTAATGCCAATACCTCACGTAATTGGTGCTCTACAATACGCCTTTATATCTTGTACCTTCAAATACGAGTTATCAGTGGTTTCAATCCAGTAAGGTCAATTCTATGAAATACTCGTGTCGCACGAAATCTCTTTATCAAGAACTTCCGCTGAAAGAGTTTGCAGGTGAAGGTCATGGCGCCCCCCCCTCTCTTAACTCACACCTCGGATAAAAAGATATGAGATATCCCATCATTGAAATAATTGTGAAAAGATTTGAGTACGAAATTAAGCGGATATAACGCTGATATTAAAGCTGAAGCTGAGTAGATAGGATCATAGGTCGGCAATTAATGGTGGAGCTCACTCAGACTCACTCATGAAATATATTCCACGCGTAGGGCTCACTCGAACTCAGATTCAACAATATTTACCTCAACCGGGCTCACTCGGACACAGACTCACGAAAATTTTCCTCAAGCAGACTCACTCAGGCTCAAACTCACCAAAATATTACTCACCCGGACTCACTCAGACTCATGCTCACGGGCCAAGTCTGGGTCTGAGTGAGTGTGAGTGAGTCGTCTCATGAGTGAGTTTGCCGACATATCCCCCCCCCCCTTGATAGTGAACCACGCTCGTCTGTGAGTGGAACCAATATGTGGGATGCACATGTGCGGAACGCATGCGTCTCACACATGTGTACAGCAGTGGTAAAATCTTGAGCGCACAAGCTTATATGACATATGCAGAATATTTACTTATTTATTTATTTCTCACTACTGCAGTCTTCAAAGATCATGATTATTACGGTGATGTATAGGTTACAAGATAAACAGACATTCACCCATACTCAGACTTATGCCTACTCACACCGATGACTATTCACTCATGTTCATACATCTACTCACATTCCTCGTCACTCACTCGTATACACACTATCACATTGGTGAATACTCACTCACTTTCATACTCAGACTCACACTCATCGATAGTCACTCACGTTCCCACTGCACGCCTACTCACCCTCATGTGTACTCTCTCACGTTCACACTCAGGTTTACTCACGCCCCTCGCCAATCACTTATACTCACACTAACGCCTTTCAAATGAGTGTGAGTGTGTGTACTCATGAGTGAGTAGTACACTAAACTGCAGTCACATCTTCTGTAGGTAAGAGACCTATATACATAGACCTGGCAGCAAATGATTCAGTTCAACAAAAATGAGATTTGTATTGAAAATGTCCGCGTTCATGGATTGGCTACAGAGAAGCTTTACAAGGTGGGCTGTGGTAACATATTCTAAAGTGAATGAAATTATTTAGGTCCAGTTAAGCACAGCATGAACTTACTGGTTTAACCCTCGTAGTCGGTCATTCGCACTGACAACAAACATTCTCTTTGACATGAAATGACTTCATGAAAACTGTCTTTCCTTTGTCGTAATTGGGTGTTATTGAACTTCTCGTATGCTCAGTATTAAACCAACAACGACTTGTATCAAGAAAAAACCCGGTGGCCTGCAGGCTTTGTTAATTGGAAAGATTCACATTGAACGAGCACTTTCCCTTAAGCAATACGAGGCAGTACTTTCTCTATTATATATACGTCGTGAGAGCATACTCAGTTGCCTTAATGTGTCACTTGCACGAATTAAACTTCTGCCTGAAGGACCACATTAAATATGTCTCAGAGATAACAATTTGAGTTTAACAGGTGTAAGTGGTTCTTAAACTAGTGGTACTACCTGCGTGGCCTGTATATATTGCAATTTGAACTTTTCTGGTGCACTGGTCTTGATAACATACATTTTTTACATAATGTGCTGTGCGGATGCACCATGTCGTACGTACGAAAACTTTAAGAAACTTTAAGAGCATGCAGTTTTTGTTAAAGAGCTTCACTCTCTCCCATTTGGTTGTACATAAGAAATAAGAGCACACATGTGTCTACATAATTCGGCCACAAAGGAAGTACTGATGTATTCAAATCGGTAAAGAGAAAGCTCACTGCTCTGATTAAGAGTGACAATGTTGCACTTCTGATCCTACTACTGTAACACCTTCATCATCAGGTTAAACAGCTGAATAAGCGCCTAATTTTTTATATGTTCTCGTACGTGCTAATAAGTGTGGATGCTGTTCAAATCACCGGTGATCAATATCACATACGCATTGTCGTACAGAAGCTCACTGTTGACATGACCTAGATCAAGGAAGTCCGATATGGACAATACGGAAGCGTCAGTAGCTTGCTCTGACGCGTCGGGTGGGTCTACTGGATACCGTGATAGACAATCTGCGTCCTGATGGAGTTGGCCGGATTTGTAAACGACCGAGCCGAGAAGGTGTATTCTTGCAGGCGGAGAGACCAACGACCGAGGCGGCCCGTGGGATCTTTGAGCGAAGAGAGTCAGCAAAGGGCATGGTGGTCAGTGACAACAGTAAAATTGCGGCCAAAAAGGTATGGGCGAAATTTAGCTACAGCCCAAACTAGAGCGAGACACTCTCTCAGCGACTGAATAATTCTCCGCGGAAGAAAAAGGCGGCTGGCGTAGGCGATGACGCAATCACGTCCGTGTTGGCGCTGAGCGAGAATAGCACCGATCCCATGGCCACCGGCGTCGGTGCGGAGCTCTGTCGGGGAGGTCGGATCAAAGTGGCCTAATACTGGAGATGTTGTGATGGCCGCAATGAGCGCCGAGAACGCAGTAGCTTCAGGCGCACTCCAAGCAAAGGTGACATCTTTTTTTAGTAGCTCGGTGAGAGGACGTGCAATGTCGGCAAAGTTCCGGATGAAGCGGCGGAAATACGAACACAACCCGATGAAGCTGCGGACATCTTTAGCCGAACAGGGTACGGGAAATTGTGTCACTGCGCGAATTTTGTCAGGATCAGGCTGGACACCAGCTGCGTTAACGACGTGACCAAGTACAGTTATTTCGCGACGGCCAAAACGGCATTTCGGTGAGTTCAGCTGTAGACTTGCGTTGCGGAATACTTCAAAAATAGTGGATAGCCGCTCAAGATGACTTGCGAACGTTGGTGAAAAAACGATGGCATCATCCAGGTAGCATAAGCATGTTGACCACTTGAAGCCGCGCAGAAGAGAATCCATCATGCGCTCAAAGGTGGCAGGCGCATTGCAAAGCCCAAACGGCATGACTTTAAATTCGTACAGCCCATCTGGGATTACAAATGCGGTTTTTTCTCGGTCTTGTGGATCAACAGCAATTTGCCAATACCCAGATCGAAGGTCAATGGATGATAAAAACTTGGCGCCATGAAGACAGTCGAGTGCGTCATCTATTCGGGGCAAGGGGTAAACGTCCTGCTTAGTAACCTTGTTGAGGTGTCTGTAATCAACGCAGAATTGCCATGTATTGTCCTTTTTCTTCACAAGCATGACCGGAGATGAGCACGGACTTGAAGATTCTTCCACGACACCTTTCGCAAGCATCTTTTCGACTTCTTTCTGGATTACCGCGTGTTCGGCAGCGGACACACGGTAAGAGCGCCGGTGAATAAGGCTGGCATCGCCGGTGTTGATGCGGTGGGTGACAACCGATGTCTGGCCTAAAGGGCGGTCGTCAAGATCAAATATATTGGCATAGGAGGTCAAAAGAGTACGAAGATATTGTGCTTCAGTGGGCGGAGGATCTGGCGCAATCATTTTCTCAATATCGGCGCGCGGAGGGTCGATTGCAGTCAGCAAGTTGGCAGGACGGCTAGGTCCGTGAACTGACAATTGAGAGGGTTGGCATTCTTGTAATGACGACATGGTGCCGAGAGTAATACCTGCAGGCAGCACATGGGTGGTTAGATCGAAGTTCAAGATAGGTAAACAAGTCTGGTTGCGGCGTACTGTGACCACAGTGCGCGGAGCGGCAACAGAATGCGTCAAGGTGACGTCGGTGATCGGCGAAACAACATATTCACCATCGCGCACATGTGGATCAGGGATTAGCTGGACGTACGTCGCGGCTTGTGGCGGAAGATGCAGGAACTCCATGGCAAACAAGCGGCTTGGAACGTCGGGGGGCAGCATAGGCGTCTAGAGGGAGTTCCAGCTCAAGGAGGCCCGTTGAGCAGTCGATAAGAGCGGAGTGCATCGAAAGAAAGTCCAGACCGAGGATTACATCATGGGGGCACTGCGCAAGCACGGCGAACAACACGACGGTCTGACGGCCAGCAATACACACACGGGAGGTGCACATACCAGGAACTGTAGATATGCTCCCATCGGCAACTATTACCGCACACTGTACAGGGGGCGTGAGCACTTTGCGCAGTTGTTTCCGTTGAGCAGCGCTCATCACTGAAATTTGAGCACCAGTGTCTATTAGGGCTGTCACGGTAACGTCGTCCACCACAATCTCCAAAACATTTGGGCGTGTAGGAATCAACAAAGGATTTTCAGGCCAGGTCGCTGATGCAGCGTCACCTCCGGGAGCTGCATGGACTAGTTTTCCGAGGTCGAGGGTCCAGGCCACGTAGGGGACATTGATCGACGAAGAAGCGGCGATAAGAGACCGACGGCCTTGGGGTGACGGTGAGCGGCTAAACCGTTGGGTCTGGACGTTGGTATCAGCAGGCTGGAGATCGGACCGAGGAGCAAATTCGCGAGAGCTGCCTTGAAATCGACGCCATGCCCTATCGTTACAGGAGGGTGTTGATGGCCATCGGTTACGACAGTGACGGGCAATGTGTCCCACGCGAGAGCAGTGGAAGCACATCGGCCTATCATCAGCCGTCCTCCAGTCAGCAGGGTTTAGGTAGCGTGAAGGGTACACTGGAATCTGGTTTACTGCGGCAGGAGTGCTCTCGGGCGTGCGAATAGAGCAAACAGGCGCGAGGCCCAGATTCGCAATCTGCTGGCGCACGACTTCTTGTATGAGCGATACGGTGGATGCGTTGGACTGTGGTGTGTCTGAATAGATAGTAGTCGGAACCATTGCTTCCAGTTCGCGGCGGACAATGCGTGTGACATGGTCTGACGACGTAGCTGGCGTGAACGTGGGGGGGGGGGGGGGGGTTTCGCAGGTGGACGTGGCTGCGGTATTAGGCAGTCGCACGAAATCGCGGCTGATGCGACGACTCTCAGCCTGCTGAAACCGATGGCACTCCTTGACGACAGCATCGACGGTGGCGCAGTCTTTCACTATTAGTAGATTGAACGGGTCGTCAGCAATTCCTTTCAATATATGCGCAATCTTGTCTGCTTCGGTCATATGCGCGTCAGCCTTTCGGCAAAGACCCAGTACATCCTGTATGTACGAAACGTGGGATTCCGTCGCCGTCTGAACGCGGGATTCTAGATCTTTCCTTGCGGCCTGCTGTCGACCAAATGGCCTGCCGAACAACTCTATGAGCTTAGATTTGCAAGTGTCCCAGCTGGTTAATTCGGAATCGTGCGTCTCGTACCAAACGAGTGCCGTCTCCCTCAGGTAGAAGACCACGTTTGCGAGCATCAACGTGGGGTCCCACCTATAGTACTCGCTGACGCGCTCGTATAATGCGACCCAATCTTCCACATTCACTTTGTCCTTGTCAGTGCCCGAAAAGGTTCCTGGGTCTCGAGGGGGGCAGGAGAACCACATGGGGCTGCTGCTGCTGCTGCGGCGGCTGCTGCTGCTGCTGCAGCGCCGGCGATCCTTGTTCAGCCATTGCAGTCAAAGGGAGGTGGCGACCGCTGCGGAGTTCCGTGTTGGGTTTCGGAGAAAACGCAGGCAGGCTTACCCAGCACCTCCACTAATAATGTCACGGGAAACGTATATTGGTAGATATTTACAAGCAGAGACGGTGACTGGTACAATGGCGGACTGCAAACTGTTTCTTAACCCTCGTAGCTGTCCGTCCCCAGACCGGTACCCTCTACTTCCTTGTGGCACACACCCCCTACTGCCTTGTTACAATATATACAAAAGCCACGAAGAAAGTGAGATGGCGCAAAGTGTGCGCCATCTCGTTGCGACGCATTGGCTCCCCTTGCACTTGGCCTGCAGGGCGTATTCGCCTTTGCCCAGGCGCGCGCGCGCGCTTATCTTGTGGTTGGGGGGATGGGGGCAGTATTACGTCGCGTGCTTTCGCCGAAAATATTGCGTTTAGGTTACAGAGTGCACAAAGGTGACTTCGCTCGCTGCAGAGGCCCCGTTTCCGAAAGAAGCGCGCTGTTCAAACACAGTGAAGTAACAACTGTGACACTTGTTAGTTCGCGCTCGTCCTGTGTATATCTCTGCGTATGTTTCGTGCGTTCTTTGCGCTTGAGCAGTGCGCTCCGAGTTTCGATCTGCTTGCCGTTCTTCACGTGGAATGCCAATTTGTTGTAATCGCATTCATTGATTCGCCCTTGCGGCGAAACTGTGACTTTTTATTGCGATAACAATTATACGGACAATCTCGGCTGATTTCTGCCGTCGCCGTCTGTCGACGCCGTCATGTCCTGGATATGTATATCTATGTGTTTATATAAAAAAGCATAAAGAAATATAAATTAGAAAAAAGTTCCAAACCACCCGACCAGGTATTCGAACCAGTGACCCCTCGCTCGGCAGCCTGCTGCGCTAGCCAACAGAGCCACACGCCATGCTCGTGCCAGCGAGATAAAAGCGAGCTATTCATATGCACAATTTGCCGCTCGCGGTAGGCAGATCTCGGAACAGCTTGAGCGTGTTTTATAACACGCAACGCTTTTACCGTTTCTTTGAAATTGAAAACTGCCCTTGAGACTCGCGCGAAAAAGTGGCCCTCTTCTGTACCACTCATGATGTAGAATGAAAAAAAAAGCCGGTAGATCCCACGCACTGTGGGAATCGATGTAATGCGAATCAGCCAGGAAGGAGCAAATCATGCTTTACAAAATTTGCATGTCATGTTTTACATGTTAGGACCTGTCATTTATGTTCGTGATACAGTCACGTCACTCAATACCAAGTTTGGTGTATATCAAGCTAACGAAACGGCCGCGAGCGCGCCATGAGCGTGGCATGCAAGTCATGTCGCACATGACAAGTAATGATTTCCATATTACCACTGGTCATTTGTGTTCGTCATACAGATGTCACTCAATACCAAATTTGGTGTATATCAAGCTAACGAAACGGCCGCGAGCGCGCCATGAGCGTGGAATGCAAGCCATGTCACTCATGACATGTCATGATTTCCATATTGCCACTTGTCATTCATGTTCCTCATACAGTCATGTCACTCAATACCAAATTTGGTGTATCTCAAACTAACCAAACGGCCGCGAGCACGCCATGAGCGTGGCATGCAAGTCATGTCGCACATGACATGTCATGATTTCCATATAACTACTTGTCATTTATGTTCGATATACAGTCACGTCACTCAATCCCAAATTTGGTGTATCTCAAACTAACGAAACGGCCGCGAGCACGCCATGAGCGTGGAATGCAAGTCATGTTGTTCATGACATGTCATGATTTCCATATTGCCACTTGTCATTTATGTTCGTCATACAGTCATGTCACTCAATACCAAATTTGGTGTATATCAAGCTAACGAAACAGCCGCGAGCGCGCCATGAGCGTGGCATGCAAGTCATGTCGCACATGACAAGTCATGATTTCCATATTACCACTTGTCATTTATGTTCGTCGTACAGTCACGTCACTCAATCCCAAATTTGGTGTATATCAAGCTAACGAAACGGCCGCGAGCGCGCCATGAGCGTGGAATGGAAGCCATGTCACTCATGACATGTCATGATTTCCATATTGCCACTTGTCATTCATGTTCCTCATACAGTCATGTCACTCAATACCAAATTTGGTGTATCTCAAGCTAACAAAACGGCCGCGAGCACGCCATGAGCGTGGCATGCAAGTCATGTCGCACATGACATGTCATGATTTCCATATTACTACTTGTCATTTATGTTCGATATACAGTCACGTCACTCAATCCCAAATTTGGTGTATCTCAAACTAACGAAACTGCCGCGAGCACGCCATGAGCGTGGAATGCAAGTCATGTTGTTCATGACATGTCATGATTTCCATATTGCCACTTGTCATTTATGTTCGTCATACAGTCAAGTCACGCAATACCAAATTTGGTGTATATCAAGCTGACGAAACGGCCGCGAGCGCGCCATGAGCGTAGAATGCAAGTTGTGTCGCTCATGACCAGTCATGATTTCCATATTGCCACTTGTCATTTATGTTCGTCATACAGTTACGTCACTCAATACCTAATTTGGTGTATATCAAGCTAACAAAACGGCCGCGAGCGCGCCATGAGCGTGGAATGCAAGTCATTTCGCTCATGACATGTGATGATTTCCATATTGCCACTTGTCATTTCTGTTCGTCATACAGTCATGTCACTCAATACTGCCACGCGCTATTCTTATTTTCACTTTTGTTGTATTCGGTTTTCGCCCACAAAGACCGTCAGCAAAGCTCAGCTCAAACCGCGCCTTATTGTTCTGGAACCTTCGCGATTATTGTAGATCGTTTTGTTAAGATGCGCGCAAGACGCGACCACTCGAGATTATTCCAGAGCTTACGCGATGACCAGTGATAAGGCTAGAATGTTCGACGCGTGATGCATAAAAGCCGGCGCGCTCCAACGATGTTCAGTTTTGATCGACGGCCGACGCTCTGTTCACCGCTATCAGTGCCAGCGTGTATTGCTGTAATCTTACTTTCCGTTTACCGGCCACAAGTTCGGCCTAATAAACAGTTTCATCTTAAACACGTCGCCTGCTGCCTTCGTCGACGTCACACCCACGTGACATCTGGTGGAGGTGCTTCCCGGTCCATGTACCGAACGCCCCCTTCCAGCCGTGAGCCAAGCCCACAACGCCAACGGGACACCGACGTCAACACTGAGCAGCGAGCCAGCCGCAGGCAGCAAGGTCTCCCCACCAGAATACGGACCCCTACCCGACAAGATCCTGGCCCCAGCGACGAAGACAACAAGCACGATGACGGCCGCAGTGCCTCCCGCGGCAATCGTGATGCAGCCACCCAGAGAGCGGCCGACATTTCACGGATCTCAAAGTGAAGACCCCGAAACCTGGCTTGAGACATTCGAAAGGGTCTCCACATTCAACAATTGGGATGCCGACGACAAGCTGCGCCACGTGTACTTTTACTTGGACGACGCAGCTAGGACCTGGTTCGAGAATCGGGAGTCCACTCTTCGAACCTGGGACACCTTTCGCGGCACTTTTTTGGAAACGTTCGCGAGTGTCGTCCCAAAGGAAAGGGCTGCAACCTTGCTGGAGACACGGGTGCAACTTCCTAACGAAGGCGTCACCATTTTCGCGGAGGAAATGACCCGACTCTTCCGCCACGCTGACCCAATCATGTTCGAAGAAAAGAAGGTTCGCTTCTTGATGCGTGGCGTTAAGCAAGACCTGTTTGCCGGCCTTGTACGCCACCCACCAAAGACAGTCACGGAATTTGTCTCAGAGGCTACGACGATCGAGAAGGCGCTGGAGATGCGTACTAGCCAGTACAACCGCCGCATTCCCTCGACGACCTACGGGGAGGTTCAAGCACTGCATCCCGACGACCTGCGCGACACCATCCGAGCAATCGTTCGGGAGGAGCTGCGCAAATTGTTCCCAACTTCGCAGCCTCAGGAGCAGCCGATCGCCGACGTCGTGCGCCAGGAAATCCGGCAAGTTCTGGGCGCACCTGAACCAGTGCAGCGCGAGCCACAAGCGATGAGCTATGCTGCTGCAGCGCGGCGTAACGCTCCCCCGTCGCGCCCACGTGAACACTTCGCACCGCCGCAGTTCCGCCGCCAGACACCGCCCCCACCACCACCGGCGCCATACCGGCCACCTGCCAGCCAGCGCTACCCTCCGAGGAAGACCGATGTTTGGCGCGCCCCCTGATCACCGCCCCCTATGCTACCACTGCGGTGAAGCCGGGCACACGTACCGCCGCTGCCAGTACCGGGAGATGGGACTGCGTGGTTTCGCCGTAAACGCGCCGCGTCCGCAGCCGGGCGAACGACCTCGTGACATCGCCGACTACCTCACAGGAGCGCAGTGGACACCCCGACGACCTTCCCGTTCGCCGTCGCCAGGCCGCTACACCTCACCGCATCGCAGGCAGTATACCAGTTCGGCTCGGGGCCGATCTCCGAGCCCTTACCCGGAAAACTAAGGGCAGCAACCGATGGAGGTGCGGTTGCTGTACGTCGAACTACCGAAGATCCTCCGCCGACGCCGACGATGACGCCGCGACGAAACCTGCTGACCACGACACGAAGCAGACAGAGCCCTGCCGACGAAACCTCGCGGACCGAGCTAGATCTGACGACGCAGCATGATGGAAGCAGCGCAACAAATCGACGCAGCCGTGACCCGACGCCGCGAGCTAACCGCAACGCAAGACGACGGACTAGCGACCTTGACGTTCTCATCGACGGTCACAACGTCACCGCTCTCGTCGACACTGGTGCCGACTATTCCGTCGTCAGTGGGCCATTCGCCGCCAAGCTGAAGAAAGTAAAGACCGTTTGGAGTGGACGCGAAATCCGGACAGCTGGAGGCCACCTGATAACGCCACTTGGAGTCTGCACGGCGAGAGTCACCATCAATAACCGGACTTATCCTGCGAGCTTTGTTATCCTACAACACTGCTCAAGGGATATGATACTTGGAATGGACTTCCTAAGTGACCACGGTGCCGTCATCGACCTAAGGTCTGAGTCGATAACGCTAACTTCAGAAAAAGCGCTGCCTACCCAGACGACGCCGGGGAACTATGCATTGAATGTGATAGACGAGCACGTCACCGTTCCGCCTCTCTCCAGCGTCATAATTTCCGTCGGCACCGAAAAACCCACAGACTTCGAAGGCGTCATCGAGGGCGATCAGCACCTGCTTGTAAACCGTCAGATTTGCGTCGCAAGAGGCATCGCCGAGTTGAGTGACGGGAAAGCAACAGTGATGCTCACGAACTTCAGCAACGAATACAAGCATGTGAGCAAAGGCACGACGGTCGCCTACATCGAAGAAAATGAGGAAGCCAGCGACGCCCTCGCCCTCGCCGAGTTTACCGAACATGCTACGACGAACCAAGCTCACCAACTAACTTTCGACGTCAATCCGAGCCTTCCGAGGCATAAACAAGAACAGCTCAAAACCCTGCTCCTGCAATACAAGGACTGCTTTCCGTCATCGTCAAGAGTTCGACAGACCCCAGTCGCACAACACCGCATCATAACAGACGAAAGCGCCAGGCCACTACGTCAGAGCCCGTACAGAGTTTCAACGCGGGAACGCGAGGCCATAAAGAACCAAGTCGACGAAATGCTACGCGACGACATCATCCAGCCTTCAAAGAGTCCGTGGGCGTCACCCGTGGTGTTAGTGAAGAAAAAGGACGGAACCCTACGCTTCTGCGTCGATTATCGCCGCCTGAACAAAATAACGAAGAAGGACGTGTACCCTCTACCACGGTTCGACGATACCCTGGATCGACTCCGCAACGCCAGGTACTTTTCGTCGATGGACCTCAAGACCGGCTATTAGCAAATTGAAGTCGACGAGAGAGACCGAGAGAAGACTGCGTTTATAACACCAGACGGTCTCTTCGAGTTCAAAGTCATGCCCTTCGGTCTTTGCTCGGCGCCTGCGACTTTCCAACGGGTTATGGATACAGTGCTGGCAGGATTGAAGTGGCAGACTTGCCTGGTGTACCTGGACGACGTCATTGTGTTTGCTTCAAACTTCGACGAACACCTACGCCGACTTGACGCAGTACTTCAAGCAATAAAGGCCTCCGGACTCACTCTGAAGCCAGAAAAGTGCCGCTTCGCATACGAGGAACTCCTGTTCTTGGGTCACGTCATCAGCAAGTCTGGAGTTCGCCCCGACCCACGGAAAACAGCTGCCATCGCTGCCTTCCTGCCGCCTACCGACAAGAAGGCCGTACGCCGATTTCTCGGCTTGTGCGCCTATTATAGACGCTTCGTCAAGGAATTTTCACGCATCGCCGAGCCACTAACTCAGCTCACGAAAAACGACGTGGAATTCAAGTGGGAAGCGGCGCAAGTCGAAGCATTTCAAGAATTGAAACGACGCCTGCAGACGCCTCCAATACTTGCGCATTTCGACGAACACGCCGACACGGAAATCCACACCGACGCAAGCAGCGTAGGACTCGGCGCCGTCCTTGTCCAGAGAACTGCCGGCGTGGAAAGGGTTATCAGTTATGCTAGCCGGTCGCTATCCAAGGCAGAAGCCAACTATTCCACAACAGAAAAGGAGTGCCTTGCCATCATCTGGGCAACGTCAAAGTTTCGCCCCTACCTCTACGGCAGGCCCTTCAAAGTTGTGAGCGACCACCACGCCTTGTGTTGGCTAGCTAACCTGAAGGACCCTTCAGGTCGTCTCGCAAGATGGAGTCTGAGACTTCAAGAATTCGACGTCACCGTCGTTTACAAGTCCGGACGAAAACACTCTGACGCCGACTGCTTGTCTCGCGCCCCCGTCGACCCGCCGCCGCAGGATGACCAGGAGGATGACTTCTTCTTGGGAACCATAACTACCGACGACTTCACCGAGAGCCGATCCGGAACTCAGGGGCCTTGTGGAGTATCTCGAAGGCAAGACCGCCATTGTTCCAAAGGCATTCAAGCGAGGACTCGCGTCGTTTTTCTTGCGAAACGGCGTTCTCATAAAGAAGAATTTCTCGCCACTTCGAGCCGACTACCTTCTCGTGGTGCCTGCAGCAATGCGACCAGAAGTCCTCCAGGCACTACACGACGACCCGACGGCTGGACACCTCGGACTTTCCCGCACGCTCGCAAGAGTACAGGAAAAGTACTTCTGGCCGCGCCTTGCCACCGACGTCGCCCGCTACGTAAGGACGTGCCGAGACTGTCACGGACGGAAGACACCGCCCACAAGACCAGCAGGCTTCCTTCACCCGATCGAACCTCCTCGGCGACCGTTCCAGCAGATCGGGATGGACCTCCTGGGGCCGTTCCCAACGTCGACTTGCGGAAATAAATGGATCGTCGTGGCCACCGACTACCTCACCCGCTACGCCGAAACAAAAGCCCTGCCCAAAGGCAGTGCCGCCGAGGTAGCCAAGTTCTTCGTTGAGAACATCATCCTTCGACACGGCGCCCCAGAGGTTCTCATCACCGACAGAGGTACGGCGTTTACGGCTGACCTAACCCAGGCGATCTTGGGATACAGCCACACAAGCCACCGCCGGACCACCGCGTACCACCCACAGACCAACGGCCTGACCGAGCGTCTAAATAAGACCATCGCCGACATGCTGGCCATGTACGTCGACGTCGAACACAAGACGTGGGACGCCATCCTTCCGTACGTGACCTTCGCATACAACACGGCCGTGCAGGAGACGACACAGATGGCGCCATACAAGTTGGTCTACGGTAGAAACCCGGCAACGACGCTCGACGCCATGCTGCCCAACGTCGCCGACGAAGAAAACCTCGACGTCACCGTCTACCTTCAGCGCGCTGAAGAAGCCCGACAACTCGCCCGCCTGCGCATCAAGAATCAGCAGACGACCGACAGCCGCCGTTACAATCTTCGACGACGCTTCGTGGAATACCAGGCCGGCGACCGCGTTAGGGTATGGACACCGATACGCCGACGTGGACTTAGTGAAAAACTCCTTCGGCGATACTTCGGGCCGTACAAGGTGCTTCGACGTCTCGGTGCTCTGGACTACGAGGTCGTCCCGGACGGCATAACGGACTCTCAACGGCGCCGTGCGCGGCCTGAAGTCGTCCATGTCGTGCGCCTCAAGCCGTACTACGCGCGTTAGCAAACCTGAGGACTGCACTTATTGCTTAATTATTGTACTTTCTTTCTTTATTGTTGTGATTTACTATTGCACGCATTTTCCCCCGTGTTCTGTTTTAAGCATCGGGACGATGCCTTTTCAGAGGGGGGCATTGCCACGCGCTATTCTTATTTTCACTTTTGTTGTATTCGGTTTTCGCCCACAAAGACCGTCAGCAAAGCTCAGCTCAAACCGCGCCCTATTGTTCTGGAACCTTCGCGATTATTGTAGATCGTTTTGTTAAGATTGCGCGCAAGACGCGACCACTCGAGATTATTCCAGAGCTTACGCGATGACCAGTGATAAGGCTAGAATGTTCGACGCGTGATGCATAAAATCCGGCGCGCTCCAACGATGATCAGTTTTGATCGACGGCCGACGCTCTGTTCGCCGCTATCAGTGCCAGCGTGTATTGCTGTAATCTTACTTTCCGTTTACCGGCCACAAGTTCGGCCTAATAAACAGTTTCATCTTAAACACGTCGCCTGCTGCCTTCGTCGACGTCACACCCACGTGACAATACCAAGTTTGGTGTATATCAAGCTAACGAAACGGCCGTGAGCGCGCCATGAGCGTGGCATGTAAATCAAATCATGTTGTTCATGACATGCACGTCATTATTTGCATATTACCACCTGTCATTTATGTTCGTCATACAGTCCCAAATTTGGTGCATAACAAGCTAACGAAACGGCCGCGGACGCGCCATGAGCGCGGCATGTAAATCATACTTTTTATGACAAGTCAGTCATGATTTTCATGATATGACCAGCCATTTATGTTCGTCATACAGTCATGTTATGCCATACCAAATTTGGTATAAATCCCATTAACGATACGGCCAGGAGAGCACAAAGTCGTAGGCGGCTAAATAGATAGATAGCTAGCTAGATAGATAGATACGCTCAAAGTCGCCGAAGTTCGCTAAGAAATGCTTCGCATTTAAAATCACATCATATCCACGAAGTGAACGATGGTGAGTGGGCGAAGCTCGGAGGGATCATTCGGGTAACCGTGAATGCCCCCGTACATTGCCCACTCGATCATGCACAGACGTGACAACACGTGTCACGTCTTTGCATGATCCTGGGTGTTCGATCGTGACCTGGGCACGAGTGTCGCTGACTTGTGTTCCAGGCGCTCCCAGCCTCAGCGACAACGGCAGTTCGCATTCCACGACAGAGGAAGACGATGCCACCTACTGAGACGCCGAAGTCCACACCAGTGCTCGACGCAACGCCTCGCCTCCGCATGCATCGCCACAGAACGCTGCTGTGAGTTGTGAAAGCCACGCGTATTTGGCTATGTGTTGTGCCGCCGTGAGTACTGGAGCCGCCACATGCTCCGCAGATACCGGCTGCACTGGTTTTGCATGCGACTCACACGAGAGCACTGTGGAGCTGACTACCTCCTCTCTGGTGAAGTTCACCTCACCATGGATCACGATGGAGTCCACCACCGGTGCTCGACTCCGAGTACCGCGTCAGACGCCACCGCGTGGCAGGAGACGCAGAGGGGTCATTCCACGTGCCGCAGTTTAAAAGAAGAAGAGGTATCAAACAGCGTCGAAAAGTCATACAATCATATAATGAATCCTTGGACAATCCCCCCTGTGTGGGAGTGAGCCATGTCAGAGGAACAAAACAACAGCGTCGGCTTTGCATTGTGGACACTCGCAGCGCGTTGCTCACATACAAACACGTAACTGCGACAGTTGTTAGTTCACGCTTTTCCTTTGTATAGCTATGCGTCCTTTTCGAGCGTCCTTCTTTGTGCTTCGGCGGCGCGTTGAAAGTATCGAGCTGCTTGTCGTTCTTCGTGTGAAAAACAAATTTCTTGCTATCGCATTCATTGCTTCGCCCTAGTGGCGCAACTGTGACTTTTTTTCTTATCGCATCGAAGTTGGAACCGGTCACTCTCCAGGAAGCAACCACGGACGAACACATCACCTTGATTTTGTTACCGCTGGCAGTGTTCTTCGTAGCTCTTCGAGATTCGGCACGGAAGCAAGCTATCCGCGAAGTCAAGGTTCCGAGGCTCGCGCTCGTACGCGCACGGCCGCTCGATGATAGAAGAAACACGTGAGATCCAGTTGAACTTGCCATCAGCGCAACAAGGCACGGACAGCGCCAGCTTCTTACACTCGCCTTTCTCCAGGGGAGCTAGACAACGCGAATCATTTGCGCAAATCTGCAATACGACTTTCCAGCAGGCTTTTTTTTCTTTTCTGTTTTTTGAAGCACGCCCTTTCGTTCACAGAATGCTTTTCTCGCTCACTGTGCTTCAGAAGCTCCCAGTTCCAGCGAAAGTGCGTAGCCTGCGGGTGAACCATGAGAGGCGAGAATGTCATACCAATTCGTAGAAAATAAAGGAGTAAGGGGGGGGGGGGCGCTGTGCGAGAGTGTCACTCGGCGGAGACAAAAGCCGCCGAAGCAGGGAGCTTTCTGTCACGGGGCCGCCCACAGCTTTCAAACGGTGGTTAAAACTCAAGTGATAGAAAACTCCCTACGTAGTACAACTAGATTGTGAGATCCTTTTACTACGTCCCTCAGAGGTAGTGGTAAATCTATATCATGTACCGCCTTTTACTCCAACACGAGGTAGTAATTTTAAACGCGAGGGAGTTTTCAGAGGTCATGAGCTGCGAAAAACCTAATCTCGGATAGCTTTTGCTTACAGGGTAGATTCTCGGTGGTGGGTTGGCAGCACACTCCGTAACAAGTAGAGGGAGGCCGCGTAATGCCTTAAAGACCACGGAATAGCGTGCTTAGAAAGGACAGCGGCGAGAGTAGACATGGGAGTGCACGTGTCAGCCCGGCTAGTCACAAATTTTCACAAGGTAGGACGGCTGTAATTTCTTTATTACACTGCATGAAGAGCTTTGTGTTTAGAATACAGCACACACAACAGAGAACATTTGATTAACATGATTTTATTGCAGGAAGCCATTGCTGTCCCAGTACCACTAGTTCATCGTGCCTACAAAAACTACGGCGCTGACTGCACGAGTTAAAGTTTGCAAAAGTTCATGCAAGAAGCGTATGATTCGAAGTTGTTGCCGTTGCTTCGGCAGCCTCCGTAGACAAAGGGGTGACAAGACTGCGTGGTGGCGTCATAGTAGTATCGCTGAAAACTGCCCACGCACGGACCACGCTGAGGAGGCCGGTAACAGTAGCTGTGGGTCCGAGCTGCGTAAACAAATGTAAAATGAGTATATACCTATAGCAGCGAGCATCACTGTAGGACCAGAGTAATGGTAACAGCGGCCAGTATGTGCCAGTCAGTTATTGCTGTGACGATTACCGTCATACGAGCTATTGCACTGTTCGAACATGAAAGATTACCACTCAACAAGTATATATGCTTGCATGCTAGGTTCTGAAATAATGTTTGCTACGAAGGTAATAAAATAAAATAAGTGTACTGCCCAACGAGTTCTTTATGGAAGAACTCTAAAGACTTGAGTTTAAGCAAGCATTACTGGCTCCTGAACACAATCAGGTTGACTTCTGCATTGGTGCCAAAGGTGACACGTCCCCGTTAAAATTCCCATGAAAACAGAAGGTGTCATTTCTTCCGACAGCTATTTTTTCCACGGGATCTAACGATATTTTAGCGCGTTTTATTCAATATGGGGACTCACGTTGTGGATTGATGCATGCCTCCTCGCAATCCATCTTCTCGTCAAATCTGTTGTCATTGCCGCCACAACCACCGTAGTAGAACTTCTCGCATTTGCCACTGTCCTTGTTGAACCACCACTTGAGCTCGATAAGGTTGCACCTCCCTGTGTCCTTCTCCAGTTCGCACCGGTGACTCAGAGCCGTTGCCGCTGAAAAGAAAGATAAGTTCGAGCCTCTTTGCTTAACCGCAAGATTTTGTAACTCCATCACCCACCTTTGTATCTCTGATATAACGTGCGTTTATGTTATCAAAAACGAATACATCCAAATGCAAGAAATCATTGGTCGTGCGAGATCAACGTTCCTGCAGCCCGCCTAATAAGGTTTGTTGGAGGCCCCTTCTATAAAATCCAGGGTGTCCAGCACGTCAACAATAGTTACTCCTTCGTGGTGACACAGCTAAAATGGCACATCAAGGCAAGACGCCTTCTTTTGCAGAATATTTCTGACGGTCTGATGCGCTTCACAGCCAGATACAGGACCGCCAGGGGTCAGGAATGTTGACACCGAAGTGTCTTTTCGACTGCAAAAACCACTTCTAGAAAAAATCCAGGATGATTTCCCGCAAGTTAGCTTGTTTGGTCGGCGATACATCACAATACGAAAAAATGTCGGCGGGGGGGGGGGGGGGGGGGGACTGAAGCCCCATAAGCCCCCCCCCCCCCCGCGCCCTGGCTATGCCCCTGGTGCTCAAATCTTTCAGATTATGTGAATCGTTGGTCTGGTGAACATGGAAAAGTGGTGACTTCAAAAACAGCGCGAAATATACAAGCCTAATGTTAGAAAATCGGTGCTTCAATCGAATTCTTTCATTTGTTGGGTAATCGAGCAACTCTAATGATATTAATATATCCAGATAATTGAGAAACCATATTTCTATGTAAAATAGAAATAGCATCTGCTATCTTATGCAGCTAAATGTTTCTTACAGTGTAACGGCTAAATGATCTGTGTTACTCTAGAACTTGTTTTTTGGGCGAGTTTTGGGCGCCACGTACAAAATATTCAGCAAAGATCTGTGTTACGCTGAGGCATGCGTTTTCAATAAACTTCGCAAGAATTTTCTTAGCCTTCACAACGATGTTTAACAAAAGTGTCGTGCGGCACTTCAAATCGAAATAACAGAATCGGAGACAAACAAAGCAGAAATGGTGTTATGACGACAACCACCAGAGTCCATTGCTTTCGTAACTCACCGTAGGCAGTGCTGAGGAGCGCCAGAACTACGCAGGCTTTCATGATTGCAGGGAAGAGCTACCAGTGGCTTCTCACGTCGCAGGCACAGATTTTTATACAACAAAAGACAATAGGTAGAAAGAAAAAAATGAGGTTATCTGTCGGAACAACGAGCGCAATATAAGTGAAATAACCGTAATCGGCTATGCTAGAAATGAGGTCAGTGATAGCTACCTCTTCTTCCCAATTCAAATGATAATGGCTTCAGAGTTTCTGCTGTGTTGCATTGCTTTTGCTTTGAAACTACTCTAGCAGCATTTCAGAAAGCCCAACAGACACAAGCTGTCTGTGTGTCTTCAGCTAATCTCGACGCTCTCAATTGATTAACACAAACAACATATTTTGGCTCGCATTGATACAGCCTTAGCCCTTTGGCAGAAAGATTAACAAGGGGGGTCAGAGATGAATGAAAACTACGAGAATTTAAGAACACTTTTTATTGTAATAAAATTTAAAACTTCTTAGACTTCTAGTTTACACTAATGAGGGATATCTTCCTGTGGGAGTTAACATCTCGAAGACATTGCTTCTCAAGGACCAGAGGGACCAACGGCTGCTGGAAATATCATATTACCGTTGTGTACAGTGCTATAGAAGTGGCACTTTTTTGGATTGTGGGAGACCATATGATAACTGTCAGAATTTCTGCATTATAGAGTGGTACATGTTTTGGCAGCATTATTGCAATGAACAGGAGATATCCTGGCGACACACATCTTTGCGAACAAATTCTATACATCCCCAAGATATGCACCGCATCTGAAAACGCCCTGAAAACTGCGTGCTTGCTTTTCGCGTAAAATGTTACTTGATTGGCTGCGAGCTTCTTGCTTTTTTAAGAGTGTGCCCATTCAAAACACGTGCTGCAATCGTTATGTAGCTATGCCTTAATTAGCATTGCTATTAATTCGCAGGCCATTGCAAGAAACTCTGCGCGAAATTTCTCATGGGAGCTGTCAAAGTTATCAATAATCATGGAGTTCTAATTATTTAGGGGAACTGCATGGTTGTGTTCTTCCACAGAACATGGTAGGCGTGCTTCACAGGCACGGCGTTTTTGAACATTCTAGCTTTCGGGAACGTCTGGAACATCCACGCCGAAGGCGCATTCCGTGACTATTTGAACCCGTTGGCGGCATAAAATTTTCGGGAGACTATTCTAACTTTTAAAGAGCACTGTCGCACACATTTGACCCTGCTGTAAGTAGTTGGCTTTGCAGTAGTTAGTAAACAGCTGAAGTTTAGCTTCGTACGTTCCTCCCCTTACTGCTTCTGTAGGAAATTTTAGGTTTCATGTTCGTGCGGCAACCTCTGTAGTAAAGCCGCAATACCGATGTGCATCATTCCTATGTATAGGTTTCCCATTAGAAAGACGTGAGGCAGCATCAAGTTGAAATGATGATCCAAAAAACACTATTATCATAAGCGGACTAACAGCGACTGCTGGTAGACATAATCTAGGGGTTCTGCCTTTGAAGTTTGTACTGCGTGAACACACTTGTTGATCCCAAGGAGCTTCGAGCGCGAACTGAGACAGGGCTTCTTGTCTAAAAAAGCTTTCAGTTGATAGTAGCGCTGGTGTTGTTCCCTTCCCTCTTTGTCCCTGTCTCAGCTCGCGCTCGAAATTTGTTAAGATGTATATGTACCACCTAGCTCGTCTTTCGGTCACACTTGTTGATGATAGTTGTACACTATCGGCTGTTGTAGCTGCATATTACAAGTTATTGCAAATGCTTTCTTGCAGAGTATATCTTGTATAACTAAATTTGTGTGGGAAGAAGCCCGTGATGGGGAGAAGGTTTACCAATATTTTTTTTAAAAATTGTCATTCACTTCGTCGCTCCACGAAGCGAGAGTTGAAATTTGTATGGATATCAGTGAACGAAGATTCCCAAAGTTGCGAAAAATTCGTCCTTGTTCTGCACTAGAATACATGAACGCCACTTTTGAGTGATTCGTGAAACATGTCGGCAACGAGGTTGCACGACGATCACACCACCTCTGCGAATAATTCGAGAGCTCGGGGAGAGCTAAGGTACAGTCATTGCTGTCATTGGGTTAATTTGAAAAGGAGCCAGAACTGTAACCTAAATGAACCAAAATTAGCCTTTGCAAT
>JALIZH010019159.1:7500-53727 GCA_030522465.1 Rhipicephalus appendiculatus | reverse complement strand
TGATCGGCGAGGGCGCATTCGGCATAGCTTGCATAGACGAAGCGCATAGAACGCCGCCACAATACCGCTTGCGTCTCGGCGGCTAAGGGCTGGTTCGATGACGGGACGCGCTCGTAACATTGTGTGCGCATGACATTGTTCATGCGTATGCGTCATGTGATCCTCCCGCTCACGTGCCGAAGGGGGCTGGGAAGGGATTTGGCTTGGCAAGGCTGGGGCTACACGGGGCGAGCCAACACCCCTCTGTGTTGCGCGAGTGTCGGAGGGTTTTCAAGCTCGCCTCACCTCGCATCATGTGGTTTCGAACCGTGTTTCGAAGCGCCTCAAAGCATCGGTTTTCTCAGCTTCTAATAGACCGATTAAAAAAAATTATTGTGGCATAATGCTCTTTATAGGGCACGCAACCACTTCCAGTGTCTAACTAAAATTCGTTATGCCACCTGGTGAGGAGCCCTTTTTAAGGGCTCGTTTTTCAGATGCGAAGCAGCTCTTTGACTAGCCTGTGTAACGCTGTCCCTTCGTGCGTCCGTACGAACGCGCCGCAAAGCGCTCCCCCTCGCCGCAGGTGTTGGGAGCGGTGCCAGAAGTAGGTCACGGCGTTGACGTCACGCTCCCCTCGCAGTGCGTGCTGACGTCACTCTCTCCCTTGCCTGCCGCGCGCTCGCCGACGCGCCCGCAGCCTGCCGCCTCGTCCGTTCGCTCGCAACACCTGCCGCTACCGCCGCTCGCTACACCGCCGACACGTCGGTTCACGCGCAAAAATTAAAACCATCTTCCCAAAGGGAACCCTGATGGGGATGCGAAGCAACAGCGTTGCGCACGGGTGGCGTCATGGGTTGAACGGCGCTAACGCAGTTGCTGCGGTGAGCGCTGGAAGATTCGTTTGAAGCGTTGGCTGGCGTAGGTCTTGTTTCGTCAGAGTGGACACGGGCGCTGGAGCGAAGCTGGCGCGTTAGCGCCGCCTGTGGTGTTCAACCCGTGACGCCACCCCGTGCGCAACGCTGCTGCTTCGCATCCCACCAGGGTTCCCTTTGGGAAGATGGTGTTAATTTTTCCTTGTTAGACAATATTATTGGGAGCTAACAGACAATAATGCCAAGGAAAATATCGGGGATGTTATTAGTAATAACTGTAATGCAAATGTGAAGAAAGAAAAGTGGACGAAAGATACCTCCTTGCCGTGGGCAGGGACCGAACCTGTGACCTTCGGATAACACATCCGATTTTAAGAAAGGGAAAATAGACAACCACCCGCTTTTAGCGCGAAGCCGCAAGGAAATCCATACGGATTTCTCAGAAATAAAGCTTCTCAGTTGCCGAAAAATTCGTCTTGGTCCGGGGTTCGAACCCGGGACCAACGCCTTTCGGGGGCGGTCGCTCTACCAATTGAGCTAACCAGGAAGCTAGCAATTGGCAGCGCGAGGGCGAATTCATCGACAACTCGAAGCACATGGACACAAGTAATGCTCATTTGCAGTACTTTGGTCCATGCGCTTCGAGTTGTCGATGAATCGCCGTCATCCAACCCTGCAATTAGAAGTGCTCGTCGATTTCATAGGTAAATAAACTCCAATTGATTAGCTTCTTTTTTTCTCGCGGCGCATGAAGCTTTCGAGGAGCTTCTCCGAGCAATACACGCAAATTAAAAGTTATGAACACTTATGATACAACCAAATACAATTGTTGCATGGGACAACTGGCCGTGCGGTGATTCGACAAGATAGATTATTTCGCAGCCTATCGCGTTACACTCATTCCATGTGTTACACTCCGCCTTCAGCTACGTTCGATGCCACGCAAAAGAGTCGTCCGCCGAGACATTTATCTCATGCAGAAGACGAAGTGAAACGCTACACGGATTACATAACGAAACGGCAACCTGCCAGCCATGCATTCCCACGCGTTTTAGATCTTCCATTCAGAAGCTATTCGTTGCCACTCCGTGGCTGACAAGAACATCGTGATAAGCACATAGCCTAAATATATGGACCTGCTGGTGGATTAATCTAGCTAATACGGGCCATCCGGATGCCTCCACCGTCATCTGGTATTGTTCTTAATTTTCTGCGCAACACGAGTGTGTTCCGCCACAATGACAATAAGTCTCTTCAACCTACATCAAGTCTACGATTACCATCT
Organism: Rhipicephalus appendiculatus; assembly: GCA_030522465.1. NCBI lineage: Eukaryota > Metazoa > Arthropoda > Arachnida > Ixodida > Ixodidae > Rhipicephalus > Rhipicephalus appendiculatus. The sequence goes on along the minus strand of JALIZH010019159.1, from coordinate 51,588 downwards.
ACTGTCCAGTAGTTCGTTATATCGCAAGAATAGCAGCAGCGGCACCAAATAATTCCCTCCTTGACTCGAGCGAAGCGTGACAGTCTTGATCGCCGAGAGTTCGACCAGCGCCTTCCAACAAGAAGGCGTCGTTCGACAGAGCGAGTAGCAGCACCGATCGCGGACGCAGGTCAGAGGCATACATTCAAAGCCCACCTACTGATTTCTCAGTCCCCCTCCGACAACGAATGACACTGCGCTTCACGCGGGCAGCAGGCAATTTCAAATTGAGGCAACAAATTGAAGAAAAGCGTGCTTAGTCTCAACGCACTAATTGGACATATGACGGCGCTTCATGAAATTCTTATTATACGTGAGGCCATAGGCGTGCTCGCGAAGGGGGCAGGGTAGGCGGCTGCACCCCCCCCAGCCCAGTCATTTAAAGGGCACGCAAAATTCAGCCCCTTACCTTTCCTGAGTCGCCTTTCACGCCAGGTTTTAGTGCGCAGGGTAATGGCTACGCATGGTGTTTTGAAAGTTATGGTTAATGGCGACCAATTAGGCACCCCTGATGTTAATAATATCTGGGGTTTTACGTCCCAAAACCACGATATGATTATGATAGACGCCGTAGTGGAGGGCTCCGGGAAATTTCGACCATCTGGTGTTCTTTAACGTGCACTGACATCGCACAGTACACGGGCCTCTACCATTTCGCCTCCATCGAGATGCGACCGCCGCGGCCGGGATCGAACCCGCGACCTTCGGGTCAGCAGCCGAGCACCGTAGCCACTGTTCCACCGAGGCGGACACCCCTGATGTAAGTTGCAAATAACTGTTTACCCCGTAAATAACCGGTAAAGCTGGGGACCGATGGCAGGCCTTTTTGAGATGCACGTATCGCTACTCTTTAATTCTTGTGTCGTTCGTTTCTTCGGACTCGGCGACCGGGGAGCGGGGGGCACTGCAACACAAACTGCCCCCACCCGACTATGGAAAATCCTGTGCACGCCTATGCGTGAGGCGTTTATTATCGGGCATTATAGAGCATGAGTCCACTTCTACGTTTCCTGAGCACAGCACAGACGGACAGGTGTGACGAAAGTGAGCTTTTTTAGGTGGGAAATACTGCACAGAAGCGCCCCGAACAAATCTTAAAAGTGTACCGTAACACTGCGGGTGCCCCATCAGCGCATTCATTGGCCTTGCCTTTGAAGAGGCTCGAAACCCAATCATGACAGCATGACAACAAGGTCGTAATGGACACAAGCATACCTTTACGGCCCCGAGCGCGCAAACATGCAGCAAATTCATTTGCGCAGATGTCTGAGAGCCACGGCGTGTCCACAGCAAGTTAAGGGCGCGATATTCATCTCTACGCAGTCGAAAAATACAGACAAGTGTACTGTGTCTAGCGAAATGTGGCCGTAAGCATGATGCATCACTTTCTAGAGCACTGCCATCTCGCTACACGCTCCGCGATAGTAAAATTCGAAGAGTGAACGGTGCGGGAACATGACGCATGAACTTCATTCCTCGCTTTCTTATCAAGGAGAGAAAAAAAGGGAGAGGGATGCACCCCCCCCCCCCCCTCCCACACGCACGCTCGACCCCAGCGTGCGCCGAGGCGAGATTACGATGGCAGCGCCCCGACAGTAGCGAGCTGCTGCTCCGCGGCCGGTCGCTGCGGCCTGGGAACTTTTGACCAACACTGCACATTATAATAATATCGTCGAATAATTTACTGATTATCCATATACCCGCACTTCATGATTGCGTAGATCTATCACTGATAAAGTCTAATCATCACCTCTTAAATACCCTTCTCTTGACACTTAAATAGATAGGTTGAACAGATTTTCACCGAAGATCATTCCTGATTACTAATTATCGATGGCTATCACTAAGAACAATTCCATGCTGTTATCTGTCTCGGATCGCAATTTCATACATTGAACACCGTATATAGATCCTTGTAAGTTAAAGCCTTCTATTCTACGCTTAAAATGGGTGAATTCGTTATTACAAGTGATTACTTATATCGACAGGGTGCGAATGTGCATTAATACTGCTGAGTAAGTCTCAGTCGCTGTGAGTTATGGGGAGGTAATTGTAACTTTTAATAATTATTCATACTAATTAAACTAAAATACTTAAAATAAATTAGCTTTGACAATCACTACTGCTATTTACTTACATGCGACGATGATCTAGTATAACTTGTACATATTGCAGTGCGATCTATAAATATGTATATATTATGTAGGTCCATTTATACTGACCGCTTTCACCCATAAGTTGTAAATAAATTGTTATATTCATCAGTACCTTTAATTACTTATACTCAATGGAGGAAAATTCGTATCAGTATCAATGTGTGTTGTTCATTCTTTTTCTTTTAACTGCGAAGCCATATTCAGATTTTTGGTTATTTACTTTTAATTAACCAAATACTTGTCATTGCTAATTATGAACTTAAGATCCCCATAGTATTCATACCCTGCCTAGGTTGAGCAGCTTCAAGAAAAACAACCTCATATAAAAAAGCTGTGAAATTTTCTCGCATTCTGGGGCAACGGAAAGCACCATAAAGCGCTTTCCCTCCTATAAGGTGGTCTCACTGCAATGCACCTTTTTACAAAAGTGCCCGTCGAACCTCAGAAACTTCGTCAACGTCAGCCAAATTTCACAGATACGAACATTGAGTCATGCACATTATGCAATTTCAGTGATTTAAGCAGGTGAAGGCGCATTGTTCTTATATAAATTTCTAAACTCTCTCCTATGGAGTTTTACATAGCACATAAAAGTGGTCGTCGAACCCAGAATTTTTCATGGGAATAAAACAAAATTGCTTGCATTGTGAGATAATGGCGCCCAGATTATATACACGGAGTGATTTAAGTGTATATTGTGGCGTTGCACTGTAATTAATGTTTAAAAGTGGTTTCCCATTGAGTGACGCTGCACACTCGGCAGCTACACAAGCGATGGCGCTAGTTGTCGATGTCCAGAATTCCTGGACATGGGGTGTTCCCAGCCTCAGCGACAACGCCAGTTCGCGTTCCACGACAGAGGAAGACGATGCCACCTACTCAGACGCCGAAGTCCAAACCAGTGCCAGCGGCCGTGCCTGTGCTCGACGCAACGCCTCGCCTCCGCATGCATCACCACAGAACGCTGCTGTGAGTTGTGAAAGCCACGCGTCCTTGGCTATGGGTTGTGCCGCCGTGAGTACCGGAGCCGCCGCATGCTCCGCAGATACCGGCTGCCCTGGTTTTGCCTGCGACTCACACGAGAGCACTGTGGAGCTGACTACCTCCTCTCTGGTGAAGTTCACCTCACCGTTGATCACGATGGAGTCCACCTCCGGTGCTCGACTCCGAGTACCGCGTCGGCCCGACGATGGATGGATGGATGGATGCTATGAGCGTCCCCTTTATAACAGGGGCGGTGACATGTCTGCCACCAGGCTCGAAAAAAAACTTTCTTTTTGTGTTGGCCTAATGCCTTATCTACAATGATTAAATCTATGTTATTATAGCAAAGAAAAATATAAATTCACGGTCCATCTCTCTGCCTCTTAAGGCAGAATGACCTTATTTTTTCCCATTCTTCATTTTTGTCCTTTATCTCTACTTTTCTGCCACCAATACTCTAACCGTCTCTTACTTATTTCTATCGCGGACGTGTTCAGCTTTCCATTGTTGTCCCTAAAACCCAAGGCTTCATGTAGGCTCGTGCCCACACGTATATCTGGGTGGATATCGCCACATTCAATCAGTACGTGTTCCAACGTTTCCTTAGTTCCCCCCACAGCATGTAAATTGTTCTTCTTCGTTAGGAGAATCTCGCTTTATAGCTACGCGTTCTAAGGCAACCCGACTTTGCTTCAAACAGTAAAGCGCTTCCCCTTGAATTATCATAAAACCTCTCCCTCCTTATTTCGTTTTTTCCCTTTCGGTAGTCACTGAGAGCCGGCTTCTTTTCCATCGCTGTCATCCAATAAGTCCTCTCCACCTCTCTGACTTTTCGCTTAATGCTCCTTGTTGCCATGTCGCCCACACTGCTAGCCGTATATTTACTGGTGAGCCTCCTAGTTCTTTTTCTCCACTGCGTGTCGACGCTTTTTCTATACAAATACCTGAAAACCTTCCCTGCCCATCTACTCTCCTTCATTTTCCTCAGCCTCTCTTCAAATCTAATTTTGCTCTGAGCTTCCCTCACTTCAAAACCTGTCCATCCCATATCACCCTTTACAGCCTCATTTGTCGTCTTCCCGTGAGCGCCCAACGCGAGGCGTCCCACAGTCCTTTGATTTACATCCATTCCTGATTGCACCTCTGACTTCATGCACACCACTGAGTTCCCAAATGTAAGCCCTGGAACCATCACACTCTTCCACAGCCCTCGAAGCACCTCGTACCTATTGTATCCCCATAAAACTCTGTGCTTCATGATTGCAGCGTTCCTCTTTCCCTTTGTTACCGATGCTTTCTCTTGTACCTCCATATATCTATCCCCCCTCATTTACCCACACTCCGAGGTACTTGTATTCGCTTACCCTCGGTATTTCTTGGCCCTGTATTAAGACCGCATGGTCTTCGTGATCATTGAATACCATCAATCCACATTTTGTTGCACTAAAACCTAGTCCTAGAGCCGCGCCTTCCCTTCCGCATATATCTGCCAGCCGTTGTATATCATCTTGACTGTCCGCAAATAAGACAATATCGTCAGCGTAAAATAGACCTGGAAACTTCTGCTCAACCATCGCGCCGGCCTGTTTGTGTGACAAATTAAATCCAATGTTGCTACCTTCTAAATATCATCATTCGGACGCCCTCTGGTATGATTTTTTTAATTAACGAAAATCAATAATAATAATAATAGTAATATCTGGGGTTTTACGTGACAAGACCACGATATGATAATGAGGCCCGCGGTATAGGAGAACTCCGGAAATTTTGATCATTTGGCGTTCTTTAAGGTGCTTTGACATCGCACAGTACATGCCGTCCTCTACCATTTCGCCTCCATCGAAATGCGACCACCGCGGCCGGGATCTAACCTGCGCCTTTCAGGTCAGCAGCCGACCTCCATAGCCGCTATGCCGTCGCGGCGGCATATCTACAGTGTGTCCACAGCCACCATTGTCCCCCATGAAAAAAAAAGCATGGAATAAAATTATAATAAAGAGTCTAAGGCAGGGAGCTACCATCTCTCCAATGCTATTCACCGCGTGTTAACAGGAGGTTTTCAGAGCGTTGGATTGCGGACAGCATGCGATAGCAGTTAAAGGAGAGTAGCTTAGTAACGTGCGATTCGCTTGTGATATTGCCATGTTTAGTAACTCGGGAAAACTATTGCAAATCACAATTACTGAATTAGACAGGGAAAACAGAGCGGTGGGTCAGAAAATTAATGTGCAGAAAAAATGAAGCAATGTTCAGCAGTCTCCGAAGAGAAGAGCGGTTTGCGATGCCTATCAAAACACTGGAAGTGGTAAAGGAATACGTCTGTTTGGAAGGTATTGACCGCAGATACGAACCATGAGAATGAAGTAACCAAAAGTATAAGAATGTTGTAGTCTGCATTTGTCATGTATTCTGAGATAATGATTGGCAGTTTACCACTATCTCTCAAAGAAAAGGGAATGGTAGTTTACCACTATCTCTCAATCGGAAGGCTAGAACCGCCGGCAACCTACATCATCCTAATCCTAATCCTAACTATCTGTCAAGGGAATGCAGCGAGAAGACAAGATAACTTGTGGCAATTGAAAGTAACATCGGGGATTCCAACAGAAGGCAAGAGCGCGAACGGGAGGCATAAAGTTAAATGGGCAGATGAGATTCAGAACCTTCCGGGGCTAACGTGGGCGCCGCCTGCACAGGACCGGGTTGATTGGAGAAACATGGGAGGGGCATGTACCCTACAATTAGCGTACTCATGCTGTTGGTGATGATGATGATGATGACACACTTGTGCAACGTGAATGCGAAAGTATCATTTCACGATTCGTACACAGTCGCATATATATATATATATATATATATATATATATATATATATATATATATATATATATATATATATATACGTATTGTTACAGCAACAAAAAGTGTGTCAAGAGGCCAACCAGGTTTCGCCTTAGCGTTTTTAGTGAGTGTAACACGTGCTTAGATTTTATTTATTTATTTATTTATTTATTTATTTATTTATTTATTTACTTATTTATCTCAAATGCACTAAATCGCTTGGGCATTCTAGAGGGGAGTAAGGTACATATGTGTACAACAATAGGAAGAATACCGATGTTTCAGCGAACACTTTCAAAAAAAAATTTAAAGGTTGGCTGTTGGATATTGTAGTATTCTAGCTCGTCAGGTGGTCGACGAGAAGAGGTGGAAATTACTCCACATAAAATTGAAAGGCAGAGTCTACTAACTAACGAAAATTTACTAATTTTGATCTGAATTGAATTATCGCCCACATTTCCATTCGCAATACTTAGCCGTGGAGTTCGCAAGGCGACCTGGAACTAATTCGTATGATGCCACTAGTTTCGAGATATTTCCTAATTCTCGAACATTACAGAAGGAAGGCGCTGCCATCCGAATTATATTCCTAACAAAACGTCCTGTCATGTATTGAAGCCCAAAATAAGTCTAACACGATGTATTTCTTCGACACTGATCTCTACTTTTCTGCCACCAATACTCTAACCGTCTCTTACTTATTTCTATCGCGGACGTGCTCAGCTTTCCGTTGTTGTCCCTAAAACCCAAGGCTTCATGTAGACTCGTGCCCACACGTATATCTGGGTGGATATCGCCACATTCAATCAGTACGTGTTCCAACGTTTCCTTAGTTCCCCCCACAGCATGTAAATTGTTCTTCTTCGTTAGAGAATCTCGCTTTATAGCTACGCGTTCTAAGGCAACCCGACTTTGCTTCAAACAGTAAAGCGCTTCCCCTTGAATTATCATAAAACCTCTCCCTCCTTATTTCGTTTTTTCCCTTTCGGTAGTCACTGAGAGCCGGCTTCTTTTCCATCGCTGTCATCCAATAAGTCCTCTCCGCCTCTCTGACTTTTCGCTTAATGCTCCTTGTTGCCATGTCGCCCACACTGCTAGCCGTATATTTACTGGTGAGCCTCCTAGTTCTTTTCTCCACTGCGTGTCGACGCTTTTTCTATACAAATACCTGAAAACCTTCCCTGCCCATCTACTCTCCTTCATTTTCCTCAGCCTCTCTTCAAATATAATTTTGCTCTGAGCTTCCCTCACTTCAAAACCTGTCCATCCCATATCACCCTTTACAGCCTCATTTGTCGTCTTCCCGTGAGCGCCCAACGCGAGGCGTCCCACAGTCCTTTGATTTACATCCATTCCTGATTGCACCTCTGACTTCATGCACACCACTGAGTTCCCAAATGTAAGCCCAGGAACCATCACACCCTTCCACAGCCCTCGAAGCACCTCGTACCTATTGTATCCCCATAACGCTCTGTGCTTCATGATTGCAGTATTCCTCTTTCCCTTTGTTACCGATGCTTTCTCTTGTACCTCCATATATCTATCCCCCTCATTTACCCACACTCCGAGGTACTTGTAGTCGCTTACCCTCGGTATTTCTTGGCCCTGTATTAAGACCGCATGGTCTTCGTGATCATTGAATACCATCAATCCACATTTTGTTGCACTAAAACCTAGTCCTAGAGCCTTGCCTTCCCTTCCGCATATATCTGCCAGCCGCTGTATATCATCTTGACTGTCCGCAAATAAGACAATATCGTCAGCGTAAAATAGACCTGGAAGCTTCTGCTCAACCATCGCGCCGGCCTGTTTGTGTGACAAATTAAATCCAATGTTGCTACCTTCTAGCGCTTTTTCCATCCTCACCATGTACAGCATGAATAACAGCGGGGACAAAGACATCCCTGTCTCAGCCCCTTGTTAATGTCAACGCTGTCCTTGCTGCTTATTCCTTCCCATTCTACACAAACTGTATTTTCTCGGTACATTTCCCTCAAAAGCTGTATACAGTCGTCACCTATGCCCACTTCCTTCAATATATCCCACAAAATTTCCTGAATACGATCCCAATTATGACAGCGCCATCTATCCTCTTTAATCGTCAACTATACGAAAACCACTAACGCCATCTAGTGATATTATTTCGAAGGACATATGCACACAACGTCATCTAGTGAGCAATTCTTAAAACTAACAAGAAGTGGCTACTACAACATACTATTACAGAGGAGGGAACGACCCACACCCTAAGGAGCTTCGCCCCTAAAATGCTTAGGACAGAATGGGAATCCAACCCGGGCCCTCTGCGTGGCAGCCCAGCACTCTACCACTGAGCTGCGCCGGTGCTCGGAGCTGCGTTGCAAAACTGACGCTATGCAGGCTTGCTGTCGGGTAAGGAATAGCGTTAACATGTGTAATAACGCGTTGCATAACAGTAAAGTAACAACCAGGCGTCACACAATGCAAATTGCGTAACGAGTGGGTCGTTCAATGCTCCAATCCATTACAAAAGTCTCAGGCATAGTTCTTCATCGTCGTCAGCGACAGCATCAACAAAGTGCTCATAATGCGTTACAAGTGTGTAGCGGGTACCACGCTTTTCCGAAGAATGACGAATAATGGCAAAGTGGACGCTTCCCCACTACACAAAAATTATGATGATTTACGGCGTACTCCGTACTATGCAAGTGGGCTTGCAGTAGTTGTACGAAGAGTGTTTAAAAACATGGTTGATCCCTCCGTCATAGGAATCGGTATAACACGAAAGTGAAACGTGTCCTTACAGAAGTAGTTGAATGTTTACTGTACATTGATATAAGATAGCTTGCACAACGTCTATTAGTGTTTAACAGTTAGGGCACCGTTTAACGTGGATGCATCCACGTTGACGCTTGGTGGTACATCTGTATCCGGACGAGTAGTGTCCATGATCAATGACTAAACAGGCCCTTGTGGTCATAGATGCTTGTGGTAGCTGTACGGTTAGAGCGGAATTAGAGAAAGCGGTGTGACAGCCAGAACAGCGCCACTGATTGGACGCTGAACTTGGGCTAAAGTCGCCTACTCGCGGCATGTTAGAGTTATATAGAACAACGCTGCCAGACCAGAGGGAAACGCAACGCGCGTCATGTCTTCCCCGTTGGCCGGCTGCAATTTTTCGCGGGGCGAGCAAGGAACGCGGAGTTACAGCCACGCCAAGCACTCGCGCGTCGTAGAGCTATTTTTGGTATGGACAGATGCTATGAGCGAGGAAGACGCTAGGGGTAAAGTCACCACCTGGCAGTGTGTTAATGCGTCGACAAAATTGTACTTTTCCTATTCGAAACGCGCCGAATGGGACGAAAGCGTAGAAACGACGCTTTGAAAGAATTAATCGTGCATTTCACGGTCATAATGCATTACTTCACTTTGGCAAGAGCACTGTGACAGGATAGGGGTAGATATAAATAGCTTTTTTTTAAAGCCTGCGGAGTATGTGACCGTGGCGCAGTGGATAGCGTGCCCGGCATCTCTTGTCGCGGACCAAGAGGTCGTAGGTTCGACTCCCGTTGACGGAACTTTTTTTTCTTTGTCATCTGATCATGCGTATTTTTTCGACGTCATTTCCGTGACGGAAATACGTCACTCAAATCTTGGTGGACCCCGGCATAAAACCCTTTTGTGTTAAAAAGGCTCTAGACAGGCCGCTCTTCCAGCTTTCGCTGTGACTGTGCTGCGTGTTCCGCGCAGGGCTGGTAGTATGTGACCGTGGCGCAGTGGATAGCGTGCCCGGCATCTCTTGTCGCGGACCAAGAGGTCGTAGGTTCGACTCCCGTTGACGGAACTTTTTTTCTTTGTCATCTGATCATGCGTATTTTTTTCGACGTCATTTCCGTGACGGAAATACGTCACTCAAATCTTGGTGGACCCCGGCATAAAACACTTTTGTGTTAAAAAGGCTCTAGACAGGCCGCTCTTCCAGCTTTCGCTGTGACTGTGCTGCGTGTTCCGCGCAGGGCTGGTAGTATGTGACCGTGGCGCAGTGGATAGCGTGCCCAGCATCTCTTGTCGCGGACCAAGAGGTCGTAGGTTCGACTCCCGTTGACGGAACTTTTTTTCTGTCATCTGATCATGCGTATTTTTTCGACGTCATTTCTGTGACGGAAATACGTCACTCAAATCTTGGTGGACCCCGGCATAAAACACTTTTGTGTTAAAAAGGCTCTAGACAGGCCGCTCTTCCAGCTTTCGCTGTGACTGTGCTGCGTGTTCCGCGCAGGCCTGGCGGTTTTTTAACACGCAAGTGTTTTATGCCGCGGTCCATCATGTATCCACTGACGTACAGGCGAGATTGGATCCTCATAAAATTAGCTGCTCGCCTTACTTTGTATAATATTCGAGTTTGTTGCTACAGCGTTCATTTTTCACCTTTGCCGCAAAACTGACTTTTTTGTTTGCTAGCGGGGAATTCCAGTGCGTAAGCATGACATTATGGGCGATGCCACGAAGTTTTCTTGCAGCGTCTCACCCGCAGGACCTTCATTGATTGCAGCTAAGCTTTCTCGACGTGACGCTACTATGCTGCTTTGGCTGTTGCTGAGTGAAGCGTTTAGGCTACCAACACGTCCAGCTATCGCACTGATATGACAGATTCATACATGTGCAATAGCTGCAACTGTGTGGATACTAATAATCATTTGTTGTGCCGTTATTTCCCATTTGAACATCACCGGTCTCTCCAGTGTGCCTTGAGGAGACACGATGATAGGCCCTTTACTGAAAAAAAAAGATCTTGGGAGCCTGGCCTCCCGGTACATCAGCACATGAAGCCACAGCCATACGAGCACTCCCGCTGTACTTGAAGCACTAAGGTTTTAATGCGAAGCAGTATTGAAATAACTATTCGTGCCCCCCAATGCTCTCTTTTGCATTTGAAAGCTTGCCTTTATTCAATCATCATGAATATTATAGATGAGTATAAAACACTTTTCTTCGCGTTGGAATTCTCCGCTGATCAAATGCGGGAGCTGATATACCCAATGGAATGCTAAAAAATGCCAGAGAACAGCTGCTCCACCTTTTACGAAATATACGTAGGACAAGACACTCCACACAGAGTTCTGAGAGAGCACAGGCAACTGTGTATGTGTAACAGCGATATGCTCACCTTGGCTGTGACATATGTGCAGTACGCCTGCTAACTGCCTACGCTTTATGTAGCCATTTCAGGCACAAATCAAATAATTTCAATGTAAGCAATTGGTGCCTTACATTTTGAGTTGCGCGTGATTCTGGTTGTACGAACAGTGAAACAAAACTCTTTACTCAAACTTTTCAATTAAAAGTAATTGGTGTCCAAAATATTTTGACTAACATAATTTGTTAATATTTTCAATATCTTCACTGAAGTAATTTCTTTAAAAAAGTTATTTAGGTGGCATAGCGCAATGCCCAATAGCAAAAATTCAAATTTTTGGCACACATCTAAAATAAATGCCGTGTCTCTGGGGGTGCGATGAGCACAAGGAGGACTTCAGAGAAACGGTATTAAATGCATTTAATTCTCTAGGAAAGGGATTAACATTTACATCTGAAGTACCGGTTGAAAATACGCTGCAGTTTTTAGATCTGAAGCTAGAGTTTTTGGCAGACCACGTGTGTTGGACCTTTTCGCCTAGGGCTGGGAAACCGCTCATGAATTTTGCTTCAAATCATTCAAAGCTCGTCAATAATGGTATTATCAGAAATTGTTCTCGGTCTGCATTGTTAAAATCTTGTATTCACACTGCTCATAGCTCGTTTCATGAACAGGTTGCTCGGCTCCAGGACGCAGGGTACCCGTTATATGTGATGCTGGCTGTAGGTATCAGGCCATTAAAGAAGCTTAAACAGGGAACGGGACCATTTTTGGAAACGGGTGGGCAGACTGATTCTAGCTCAAAGGTGGTAGCAATCCCTTATGTACATGGGCTATCACACAGAATAAAAAAGGTAGCTGGAAGTTACGATGTGAAGGTGGTGTTTTCGGCCAAAAACAAAATCGGAGGAGTGTGCGCGATGGTTAACCAGAAATGTGACAGGCTGAGCAGTGTACAAAAGGATTGTAGCATTAAACACAAGCTCCAGTTTGTTAAATGTGCAAATAATGTGGTGTATAGTATACTTCTGACGTGTGGTCATGTGTATGTGGGGCAGACTGGCAAATGCATTAACAAGAGGCTAAGGGAGCATATGTCGAGTCTGAAAGGTCGCCCTAATACACATTTAGCACTGCATTGCAATGAGTGCGCTTGTTCGCCTTGTTTTAATAACACTACCTTGGAATATAGGCATCGAAACCGAACTTCAAGAGAAATAATGGAGGCCTATCACATTGACAAGCTGAAAGAAAAGTGTGTTAGCCACCCATCGGTTGCCTTGCTTGAGAAGGAAATTTCGCTCTTGTCTGCTGTTCAGTGAGCATGTGATAAGTTGTGCCATGTGCGCAGTTCAAATGTTTTTTGTGACCAGATTGCGCAGTTCCGCGGGTTATTAAGTGAACGTTTTTTTAAAAAATAAACCAGTTAGATTGCGCCCGTTTGTGAGTCTCTTCTGTGTCCCCGTGTGCCTGCGCAAATATTTCAAGGTGAATGTGTCTCTGCACTGTGGAAGATGCTGCCTCTCCGAAATGCGCGAAAAGCATCACCGCTTCTGTAATTTATTCGTGCGCACGTGATCTCGCTTTGATCTGCGTATTAGGTTTGCACCATATGTAGAGCAGAGGCTGAAAATGAGCCATTGAGAAAGAACGGCAATTTATCTTTACCAGCGGATTACCCACTGGGTTAAAAACTTAAAGATTCCCAGAGTGGTACCTAACGCGTTACAAGTAGTCGCTTGCTTGCTACGAATTACGTTTTCATCTAATTTGGCAATATAATCGGTTACTCTTCCGAAACTGTAACATTATGTGTAATTCAATAACATTTTCTTGTAATTGATTACCGGTACTCAATGACTTATTTTTTTTCAAAAATCTTGTTTCAACCAGTCTTGTTCGGCAGTTCTCGTCCCCAATAATATGCGGCCGCTGTGTACGGAACCTCAAACGGGTGGCCCCTCCTGCAGAGCGTATCTCCTCACCTTTTCCTTGGCCTTACCTGCCACGCGTTACCCGTGTACCAGCAACAGCTAAGCGCAACACTTCGTAGAAGACATGGACACTTGTGTCGCGTCATTGCGCAACTACTACTTGGCGCTCATGGTGTTCCTAAATTATAATACCGCCCTTCCCTCGAGCGAATGCATCGAGTGATTGTTCAGGGAAGGGACCCTCAACGAAGAAATGTCGAAGGATCTGCCGTTGAGAGTTAACAACCTGTAACACTATATCAAAGAAGCCTCAGTAGCCTCCCTTCCTTCCCGCAAGCGTCTAGCCTCCTCTCAACAATGCAAGTCACAGTAGTTCGTTGTAGTTTGAGTGAACTTGTGTTATTGCGTTGCAGCAATAAAATTTTGAAGTAAAGGTAAGGCCAAAGTGACCGATTGAATTTTCGTAATTGCTCAGTCGCCTTTCTGGGGCTGTAATGGACCACTGTAATCAATTACAATTTAAAGGAAGTAATTGTAAGAATAATCGATTACTTATATTATGTAACGTGTACAAGTCTGATGATTCCAATAGAAATCCCTGGGTGTGAAAGCGTTAAAAGAACGTGATTGATTGAGATCTTGGCATTTACCTGCCTTCTACTATTTACATCCAGTGCACATGAAATGAGCGCCTGTGTCGCTGAACCACTTATCTTTACACCTATAGCGCACAGAAGGGACAGAAACACAGAGATACGACGTGGACATAGCGCTTTCTTTTTCTTTTTTTTTTATTCCAGGAATCTTCCGTCTGATCCTAAACAGCGTCAACGAAAGAAACAAACAGATTCTATCGCACGTATCTGCGTGGCTCCGTTCTCTCGCTTTCTATACAAAATAAAAACGCTTTGTTTTTGCAAGCACGTTTAAAATGGTTTTCAATGCTCAGAGCGGTGCTCTACAACTCGACATATCTCCAGAAGCCAAGACGACGTGTGCCGCGAAGCCAGGACTTCGCGGCACACGTGGTGTCACACTTCGGGTGTGCATGGTGTAAATAAAAAAAAACCACGTCAATAAATAAACGATTCCCGATACAAAAGGTCATCAGAATAGGTAGCAGCGGAAAATGCGAAGAGGAACAACACTTCAAGAAAGGTATGGACGAATCGATCAAGGTAAGGAACTGCAGTCTTTGATTCAAGAGGCGATAAGTTAGATTCTTACTTGCTCTCTGTATATAGTGCGTGCTTATATTCTTGTATTATTTTACAATGAAGGTAGCTCTACTTCCAACACAAAGGCGTATACACGCAGGCATGAACTAATTGGCATGCATCCCAGACTGAAATCCAAAGCTTCACGGCTGGTGACATCGCTGTTGGACGACGCGCAGATCGCAATCGACGCGCAGCGTTCGACAAGGCGCATGGTTACTACAACGAAAGCTGTTATGAGATCGCAACAAGGGTAACGTAGTTGTCCGCCGCCGCAGCCGCCCCCGGTGTCCGTAACCGCTATCACGTGAAACAGACAGACAGACACAGAACTTTATTGCGGTCCTGAGAAACGTTACTCCATTAGAGCAACGCCGCGGGCCGCTCCCACGTGGGGACGGGGAGGCTTAGCCTCACCGCCGCATCATGGGCTCTCTGGACAGCCCGTAGTTGTGGAAGTAGCTCAGAACTTCGTAAGGCAGAGTCCCAAACTTGTTAAGAAAAACAAAAACAATAAGAAAAATATCCAGCAAGGAACGGCGTTCGAACCTTGGTCCTCACGTTGGCAGCCTGGCGTTTTACTGCTGATAGTTTACAATAGGATGCCGGTCTTCCCATTTCTCTTTTCAGTCATCGACATTCAATCCTCAGGATTAGCAAAACCAGATGATTAAGCTTTTCTCCCGCTCAGTATGGGTACAACAAATAGAGAGAGGGCTGCAAAGCGTACTTCTTCTTTCTACCATCTTTTTAAATGCAGTACTTGGCATTTAAGACTGCAGAAGCGGTTACAGGCAAGTGGTCACGGATTATTTAATGACGTGGCCACCATGGTCGCTTGAACGTGTTCGTGCTGGTAAACTTTGCAGCATATCCGCCATCCTAAGCCAGTGATGCTTTTCATGACGACGGTGTATTTTCCTATTTCTAAATGTTGTCGCAGGTAACGGCCCATTGAATACAAAAGTGCCACTTACCTGTGGTGCGCGAGGACGCTATGAAGGCCGTCAGCGCACATTGACATCCAATCAAATACGCTCTAGTAGGCACTGCTTTTCTAATACTGGCTATTAATTTATTTCAATAATCACGTCAGAAAGCTGATTATGTTGCCTAGATGTACGCCCATCAGCGCAGGAAGGCTCACGCCCGCGCAAGATCGGACAGCTTTCCTACGAGGACAAAATGTGTAGAAGTACAGACACAAGTGGGGGGCCAACTTCAAAAATTGTTTTCTTGCTTAAAACAAATAGTAATTTGATAAACCTTTCTCATATTGTGGGTAATGGATGCTGCTAATAAATACGCTACTTGGGGCATTTTTACTAGGACCACCTTAATGTTCAATTTGCGGCTAAACATTAGCGAAAACTTACTTTTTTGAAAGTTTGTCGCGGGCTGTACGCACCATGTCGTGCTATATGCGGCTAAAACTATTTTTTACGCATTGTACAACTGCATGACTATCGTTTAACATAAAATTCATTATTTCACTAAAAGTAGTCTTTCCACAAAAAAGTCCCAATATGGAGCATATTGCTCATATTTAAGCCTATATAAAAAAAGGCACGGAAGCGTCAAAATTGATCGAACGTGTTTTAAGTGTAAAGCCTATCCTCGTTCTGCAGAAACAATTGTATGCCGACTCAATTCAGAAAGAACCAATTTTTTTTATAATTTGTTTTTTGAGGTATACTTTCGAGCTTCTCGAAAAACTTCACATGAGCATGACGCTGCTGAAAATTTTTTTTTCGCAAAAAATATTTTGGTGGAAGACTTTTCTCTTTAGATAGATAGTCCTCAATTTTTTTTCAAGCAAATCGCAGATGGTCGAGTGCCAAGGTTGGGACAGTTGGCGTGGAATGACCCATTGAAGTTCAGAAATTTATCAGTTTTTTGTGTAACTTTGAGGGCCATCCGAGAAGCTTCTAAATTCACCACTTTAATTGGGCCAAAACCCTAATTTTCCTTGTCGCTTTCCAAGCATCCTTCCGGTTTTACGCAATGGGCTGGCCGCGGACAGCCACGCTATTGGTTCAAAACTCTAGGTATTCTGAGCTATCTTACAGCAACATACCTTATTCCTTATACTTTTTCATTTGGTGGCCTTAAATGACGGGAATATAATTGACGCAAACTGCACTTCACACCATTGCCTAATGCTTAGGCTGGTGCTCCATTCATTCTTCTCATATGCAGCGCCTCATAAATGATTGCCAACTGTGGCAGGAATCATAAATCTGTATCTCGCTTTTTGTTTCAGCACCTTCAGGCACGTTCGGCACCCAAGTGCGCAGTTGCTTTTTCCGTTGGCTAGAACGCTTAGCTAGTCCACTTCAGTGAGAGAACCTCTCAAGTATTGCAATCTACAAGAGGAATCGTAGAAGCGCACACAGTTGTTACCAACGTAAGGTCAAATGCTTCATTTAAAAATGGTGGAATTTTCTTATGGAAGTTGAGAAATTTATCAATTTTTGTGTAACTTTGAGGGCCATCCGAAAAGCTTCTAAATTCATCACTTTAATTGGCCGAAAAGCCAATTTTTCTGATTGCTTTTTCAACTGTCCTTCCGGTTTATGTAATCGACTGGCCGCGGACAGACGCGCTATCTGCGCAACATTCAACAATATCCTGATCTATCTTATTGTTACATAGCCTATTGCTCATAATTTTTCATTTCGTGTTGGGTGATTCCACGAGAGATCGACACGGGTCCGAAAATTGATATTTTAGATTTGATTGAGCATTTTATATTTTGTTGCACATACCACCCAGTAGCCCGAAAGCGAACTTTGTTATTTTATTAAGCGCGTAGTTTAGGAGAAAAAAAAATCGAAGTTATTCTGTACGGAGGGACCAATTTCGTTCGTTGTCTTTCTCGAAAATTCACGACGGTATAAAAAACACAAATATTAACTTTACACAGAAAAAAACTTTTTCTATAAAATGTATGCGTACTGAAGAGTGAAGCAGCATTGTTTGAAGCCTGTGGGAAAAAGGAAATTGTTTTTGAAAAATGTCTGAACAGGCAACATTTTTTAATAGTTGCTATATTTGAGAATTTTTTTACTCCTAAGATAAAGCAGTCAGTGTATCATAACTTCGTGACCAATGACAACATAATGTGTTCAATATCGCCTGTTATTATCGTTGCTCTAGCTCAAATACATATTTTTATAAATGGCCTCAAACTTTCAATTTTGGCGACAGTTAAGCCAAATGAATATTTAAAAAACCCCCATCTTCGATTTTTTCTTAAAATCCTGCAAAAGACCATCGCAGACCATAGAAAAAAATATTAAAGAAACATGTTGCATTATTTTGTTTGTAGCGATAATATTGAGGGTACAAGTCCCAGCTTTTCGAGGATGCACTCAGGCGACAAGAACATGAGAAATTGGGATAAAAAAAGGGGGTCTAAGTGACTGAGTCGCTTGAACGTGACCATATTTGCAGAGTAAAAGCTGTTTTGGAAAACAGCAATGACGTTTTTAAGCACGACCTCCTGCAGTACCTAAATTAAGCCTTTTAAATCGAGGCTTGAGACCTCCAACTTATTGGCGCCTCTGTTACTGACGCTCTCGCATGAGACTGTTGTGACAGTCGTCTGATTTTAACGTTTTGGTTCAGAACACTTAAATGGAAATAGGCTCGCGGAAGGGACAACGGAAGCATAACGAATATTGAAATGGAGTAACGCTGCTGCCACCGCCTTAAACAGAACGCGGTTTAGCGTTTCTTACCGGCGGCCGCCTGCTCAACAAACTACTGCGCGCCCTCATCTTGGAGGCAATGTTTTATATCATAGAGTTTAAACTATAGAGAGCGGTGAGAAATCTGCAATTTTAACGAAACATACTTTATTAAAGCCTAGCAAAGCATGAATCCACACTTTACAACCTAAGAGCGGCAAGCTCTGGAGTGATTAAGCCTGCATCTGAAATGGTGGCGCAGATGGCTGTATGGCTGAAGAATGTCAAAATGCTCTATGCAAATGCAGACGACCTAGAAACCATTCGATATATTAAGATCATTTAAATACAAATCGTTGCCATGTGTTGCAGGCCTATGTTTTTGGCCCGTTTGGCGAAGTACATCTGATGATACAAATCATGGTCGTGTTTTGTTAGTGTCAAGCACTGCTATAAGTCATCAGGAAAAAATGCAGCGTTTTCCGCTCACTATGGCGTTCAACGCATTCCTCAGCTTAGAGGAAAGAGAGGAGGGGGCCACTCAAATGTTTGTGTTCTATCTTCCGAGGTCCTGCCCTGGTGTCGGAGCATTTTAATTCATCGCTTTGCCTGCAAATGTGCACGGATTCCTGCGAGTGTGTAACCCTGTATTGGATTTCCGCCATTAAAGCTGAGCGATGCGCGCCAGAAATGCGCGTTTATAAATCATTATTCATCAAAGTGCCAGAACAGCTGTTCCTCAGCAAATAGGGTCACGTTCAAGCGACTCGGTCAGTTAGACCACCTTTTTTTATCCCGATTTTTTCTTGTTCTTATCGCTTAAGTGCATCCCCGAAAAGCTGGGACTTGTACCCACAATATTATCGCTGCAAACAAAATAATGCAACATGTTTCTCTATATTCTTTTTCTATGGTCTGCGAGAGGGTCTCTTTGCGGGATTTTAAGAAAAATCGAAGATGGGGTTTTTTAAATATTGATTTTTCTATAGGCTTAACTGTAGCCAAAATTGAAAGTTTGAGGCCATTTATAAAAATATGTATTTGAGCTAGAGCAACGATATTAACAGGCAATATTGAACACATTGTTTTGTCATAGTTCACCGAGTTATGATATACTGACTGCTTTATCTTAGGAGTAAAAAATTCTCAAATATAGCAACTATTAAAAAATGTTGCCTGTTCAGACATTTTTCAAAAACAATTTCCTTTTGCCCACAGGCTTCAAACAATGCTGCTTCACTCTTCATTACGCATACATTTTATAGAAAAAGTTTTTTTTTCTGTATTTTTTCTGTATAAAGTTAATATTTGTGTTTTTATATCGTCGTGAACTTTCGAGAGCGACAACGGACGAAATTGGTCCCTCCGTACAGAATAACTTCGAAATTTTTTTCCTCCTAAACTATGCAGTTAATAAAAAAACAAAGTTTACTTTCGGGCTACTGGGTGGTATGTGCACAAAATATAAAATAATCAATCAAATCTAAAATATCAATTTTTGGACCCGTGTCGATCTCTCGTGGAATCACCCTGTTCTTAAATGACGTCAATATTAATGACGCAAACCGCTCTTGACACCATAAGCTTAGATTCCATATTTCATGAAATTTTCTTTGCATGTTAACGTTATAAAGTTCTTTATGAACCAACTGCTGTGCGTACCATTGCTAGAAAGACGTAGTCATCGTGCTAACTAAAACATCGACTCCGATTGGGAAAAACATGCAGGACACTTCAGAACAGAACACGATAGTGTAATCGAGGCCCGTGCGCGTCGCCTTCTCAACTGCTATATTCGGCGACAGCTTTCCTTGACAGCACTGTGGAAGCTACAGAACCAAAGTGCATGTCTGCTTCCGCGCCAAAAAAATAGTACTGAAGTTTATTGATAATTTTCTCATTTGCCTTGCTGAAATAAATACTGCTTTATTCACTATGAGACTTAAACAGTTGCGGGAAGTTGCAGGCAAAATACAGTTATCATTCACCTTGCAAGAATGCTTTCCTTTTCTTTCCATTTCTTAGACAGCACCACCTTTTCAGCCCACCCGTTTTCCAAGGAAACATGGCGTCCGTGACGTCACTGTGCGGCCGAATACGCGCTGTTTAGTTCTCCAAGAAAAATATAATCGTAATAGGACACTAAAATGTACACTGAACAATCGAAATGTTTCTCCCATTCATAATTTTCAAGTGTGTGTTTTTCTAAACGCGTTAACGATGCGAGCAAGCAAAACCGAAATCAGCCGCAAGCTGCCGAACTACTTGCGGAGCAACACGAATGTGCGAAGGCTCCGCCTCCGTAGCCTTCGTTCCAATGTCAAGATAAGTTGTCGCCGAGAATAGCCGAGCTTTGGTTCTCGATGCATGCCTCATTCGTGCCGAAAGGAAACGAACAACTCTGCATGTAAGCCTAGGGCGTTTCAAGCTATCATCGGAATGTCCTACTGCAAAGACAGTTTTCACGTGCCCTCTACGCCATAATTCTTCCTTTTGCGAATCAGCCATGGAGCCACTAGGCGTCCGCAAGGCAACACGCGAACCACGCAGTTGGTGGTCCCTTTGTTGATGCGTTAGCCCCGGATGATTGTTAAGCATGTTTGAAGGCTTTGTAATGGGTGGGCCTTTAAAACACCCACTTGCTGCAATACACATGTTTCGACACCTGGCGCAATTCTAAGCTTCTGCCATGCATATTGACATGAGTTAAGGAGACTCTTTCCCCTACATCCATAGTGTTATTTCCAAGGCAGTTTCAAGAAACGTGTGGCTCGGTGGTAGAACACCTGCTTGCCGCACAGATGGCCTGGGTTTGATCGTCCCTCGACCCGAAAATTTGTATTACTTCATTTTTTTTGCATCTTTCTCTATTAGGGGCGAAGCTCCTTAAGTTCGAGGCTTGTACATCACTCCCCCGGAGTCCCCCGGTGTAGCCACGCTAGTGCAATGACGATGACGCTGCCATCACGGCACAGCACATGCAAGGTAACCATTATACGCCATGACGATGACGATGACGCTGATGATGATGATGAAGAATAAGCGCCTTCCAGACCACCCATTCTCTTTCTGCCACCACGGCACAGCACATGGAATGTACCCACTATACGTCATAACGATGACGATGACACTGATGACGATGAATAATAAGCGCGTTCCAGACCACACATTCTCTTTCTGCCATGGATGAAAACGATCGTGAACGCGCTCTCGCCCGCGAAAGGCAAAACGGCAACGCCGACAACAAGCTGCTACCCCGGTGTTGAGGGCGCGGGAAGCGGTGGCTCAACGGCAAAAACACATTGTATATACTGTACACACGCGTTGTCTCTCACTTACATGCGCGAGTGAGCAATGTCACGGGTTATTTACGCTAAGAACGATCCCCAGTGATTCGCCCACTCGTCATGATTCACTTCGTGGAAATGCGAATTTTCTTTTCTGTCACGGACAAGATGATGATTTTTCGCTCACAACGACGCCGACACCGATGCCGATGCCAATGCCGACACCGACACCGGAATTCCTGCAAAACGAGCTATTTAACGCTGTCGCATTGAAACACAAATGGCGGGCCCAGTAGAAACCACCACATCCAGCATTACATAGACAGTTCATGGCGTGTTGAGAGTGGGTATAGTTAAGGTGGGCAGCTGGCGGGGCGATGGTGCACAAGGTGGCTGGATAGTGGGCAGTAGCTTCGCATGTTGGATCGCGGGTGAGGTGGGAGATAGGAGGGATAGTCCAAGTGGGTGGATGGTCCGTAGAAAGTCACCAGTGTACATGGTTGGACGCATGTACGGAGAGGCCAGGCATATTTTCAATGAAATATTTCCCTTTTAATGATCATGCAGTTACACTTGAAAACATGTCTTCCTGGTGTATGAAGGGACACAAGTTGGCCACAGGAAGCTACTTGTTAACTCCTTGCTTTCGTCCCCAATGTTTTATTTGCCCTAACAGCCACCATGATGCCATGTTTGCACTAAGAGCAAAGAGCCTGGCCCAGTGAATTAAGTTTATTCTCTTTTCCACATTGACAGCTCTTGTGCTTACTCATTTGCCTTGACGGATAGTTCCTGCAGAAAACCTGTGTACAAAAGTCTCACCTCTGAATCGCCGTATTTCCTCGGTCGTTCTTATTGAAACGGCTAGAAAGAGGCGCATTGGCGAAGCAACATGGCAAATATTTGAAAAATAGCCGTTACAGATAGAGCTTGAGATGAATGGATGTTTTGTTTATGTGATAAACGTACTTTACACTGTTCGTTTCACACAATGAACGAATATTTCGTGAGCTCTTGTTAAAATTATGTCACTTCTTTCATAATACAGTAAAATCACACTACAAATCAATACGCTCTTCAGATATTACCAGTTGTTAGCAGTAAAACAGCGCCAATGAAAACAAGAGACCAAACGAGGATGAAGACACGTAGACAAGGCGCACTAACAACTCAAAGTTTATTCAGTTCTTGCGCTGAATAAATACGGCCTTCACATTAAAGGCTGCTTCACACCGGCGACTAGCACCGGTCGCGCGACCAAGTTAGTCGCTTTGCGACTGGTCGCTAACAGTCGCAAACAGTCGCTTCTGTCGCAAAGCGACTGCTTTTGCTCAGTCGCTCGCTGAGCGACTTTTCAGTCGCGCGACTGCAGTCGCAGGACGGTTGGAACCAATCAATGAAGCCCAGAATTGACGTCAGCATTTGTTTGCAACCGGGCTCGTCGCTTTTTCTTTTCTTTTTTTATTGCGCTCCCTAGGCTCACTGATAACGATATCCGGACGTGACTTTCTGGGTTTGCGACTTCCGGTCGCTCGCATGCAGCCTCTGCCGGTGTGAACATCGGTCGCTTTCAGTCGCTTTTTTGGTCGCCAGTCGCAAATGGTCGCGCGACCGGTGCTAGTCGCTGGTGTGAATCCGCCTTAATAAACAGAAGAAAGTCACAAGAGATATGACAGGGCACCCTGTGGTCACTCCTCCTGCGCGTGTAGAACGGTTCCTGTAAGAAATCTAACATCCTTCACAGACAGCTTCAGCAATCTAGGGCTTCAGCAACCTGTCTTGTTAATCTGTCACCTGATTTCTACATGACGCCAGTGTTTTCAAATCAAGGTGTGCAGCCGCAGTCTCAACATGCCCCGAAACCACTTTCGTTGTCTAGTATTTGTGCTTTTTTTAATCTATCATTTAGGCCTCTTCATGTTTGTCCTGTGTATGACGCGCCGCAAGACAAAGGGATTGCGTAAACCACATTTTTAGAACACTCTAGAAACCTATCGCGATGCTTCTTACTGCACACAGGTGTGTTACTTTATTCGTTGAGCATTTTTTCAGCAACGCTAGATATAATTGCTCGCGGGTACCCCGGCGAGCAATTCTCAAGGTGAAGAACCAAGGCACTAACGCCAGCCGTGCAACAGCACAAGAATGCAGCACAAAGAATGTATCCGCCATTAAATACGTAGTACATTCCGTTTCGCACAACTTGAAGAAAGGGACTGAAAGAGCGGGAGTAAAGGTGGTTTTTACCGTACCCTTCAAGCTTGCGAAAGTGTGTCGAACGGTTAACGAAGAAAGTAAGACACCTGTGAGCACTAAGAAGCATCGCAACAGGTTGGTAGGCTGCATTGAAAATGTGGTTTACGCCATCCGTTCCTCTTGCGGCGCATCATACCTAGGACAAACAAGAAGGTACCTAAATGTTAGATTAAAAGAGTATAAATACAACACAACGAAAGTGGTACCAGGACATCTAGGTATCCACCGTATAGACTGCGGTTGCACACCTTGATTTGAAAGTTATAGCGTCATGTACAAGTCAGGTGACAGATCAACAATGGAGGTTGTTGAAGCCCTAAAGATTAAAAAGCTAGGGAAATCTTGCGTAAGCGTGCCATCTGTTAGGCGGTCTGCGAAGGATGTAATATTTCTTGCCGGAACCGTTTTGCACCCGCAGTAGGAGTGACTACGTGATGCACTGTCATATCTCTGGTAACTTTCTTTTGTTTATTCACGTGAAGGCAGTATTGATTCGGCGCAAGAACTGGATAAACATTCAGTTGTTAATGCGACTTGTGTACATGGCTTCCTCCTCAACTGGACTGTTGTTTTCGCTGGCACTCTTTTACTGCGAATATGAACTAACTAGCCCAAAAGTACAGCCTCCAGCATTTTATTGCGAGAGTAATTATATGGACACTCTCGGCAGATTTTTGCCGTTGCCGTCGACGTCACCGTCATGCCCCGGATATGTATATGTATGTATATATATAAAAAGGAACAAAGAAAAATAAATCACCACAAAAAATTGCGAAGCACTCGGTTGGTGATTCGAACCAGTGACCCCCCCGCTCCGCAGCGCGCTGCGTTATAGATCATACACCACGCCCCATGCATGCGCCAGCGCAATAACGGCGAGCGTAATAACGCGACGTAATAACGACGGCGTAATAATGGCGAGGTAAATGGTGTATTTATATACACCATTTACCGCTGGCAGTACCCAGATCTCGGAGGAGCTTGAGCTTGTTTTCTGTCACGCAACGCTCCTACATTTCCTTTCAATTTGAAAACTGTCCTTGAGACGTGACGGAAAAAGTGGCCCTTCTCTGTACCCACTCGTGATCTGGAACGAAGTAAAATAAGAACGCCGCGCACACCTTGCATCAGACGCCACCACGTGGCATGAAACGCAAAGGGATCACTCCACTCGCCGCTGCTCAAATGAAAAAGAAATATCTAAGAGTGTCAGGTTCTGCGTTGTCGACACTTGCAGCGCGTTGCTCAAACAAAAGTGCAACAACTGCGACAGTTCTTAGTTCACGCTTGTCCTGTGTATACCTGCGCGTTTTTTTTCCTTTGTTTCTTGTTTTTTGTTTTTGTTTTTTTGTTTAGCATCCTTCTTTGTACTGCAGCGGTGCGCAGCAAGTATCTATAGTCAGTGACAGCCTAAGAATAAATATAAGCTCCGCCCACGTGGCCGCATTGCTCATATTTTGCATGCCTCCGCGCTACAAACGAAGTAGTTCCTAAACACTGGCAATAATTTTCACGCATACAAACAATATTTGCCAATACTGCACTGATATTGAAATAAAGAAAGGAAAGCTAGATAAAAGAAATTGTGAACGCACGGCGTTCAGCGTCAGCTTAACATCATCTCTGTTGTTTAAATCGCACCCCCCGCCGCGGTCATCTCAGAGTCTACGAAAAAGTAATGTGCGTCTCAAAGGCTACGTTTCTGCGCAGCGCCTATTATGGTATTAAAACAAAGAATGCCACAGTTAACGTATAATTAATATAAAGGAAACATTTCTTTACGGTTTCACAGAACGACACAGGGACATTAATTAAATTTAATAAGGTCGTTCGCAATCTTTTTCTTTTTTACGAAAATTTCGCCACCATTTTTCTTCATTGTCTGCAGTAATTATGGCAACAACAACTCAAAGCGAAGAACAGCGAAGGGTTCTGAGATTGCCTTTGCGAATTTCGATTCTTGTGTTGCCATGAATATCATATTTGCGTCTGGAGTTGCCGTGGTTGTCATTGTGTTTGAGGTAAACGACAAGGCTTCATTTGACGTCGTTTCAACGAAATAAAAGAGCGTAGCGCTCATGGTGCTTAGCTGTCATTGGATACGCTGGATACGCCAAGGCGATGTACGCGGCTAAAGTGGCAGTGACTAAAAGCTTTACGTGAGATTGTTTCTGGCTTCGATAACTTGCACTAGCGCTGCCACGACTCCTTCAGCCCTTGAACGTTCAACTGCTTTATTTCTTTATGAATTATTGATTACGTACCTGCACCGCCCCAGTGGGCATTACAGCAGGGGGCCCAGTTTTGATGGAAGAGGGGCCCGTACCTTCTATGTATATATGTGGGCCTCTGCGTAAAGGTATATATATATACATATATATATATATATATATATATATATATATATATATATATATATATATATATATATATATATATATCTTGCGAAGAGGCTGTCGGCTGTCTTCAATTGCCATAAGACAAACTGAAAAAGGATATACGCTTCTAAAAGAAACAGTTTATTTGTCAACGTGTCATTCGGAGACTGATCTTTATCAAGGCACAATTTACGGAGCTTCGATGCGCTTTCATAGCATCGTCCTCCAAGCAGGGAGAGAGAGAAAAAGGAAAAGGACACACAAAATAAAAACAGAAAATGTAAAAATGAAAAATTGAGTAGCCATAAGACCATACAAAAAAGACGTGCATCACAAGAAGGGTAAGCAATTAAAAGAAAGGTCTATGGACTATCAGTTTCACGAGTCCACCGTAGTTGAAGATAAACAAATTATCACTGCGTAATAATGCACACAATACACACAAAATACACAAAGCGCACGTTAGACAAAAGCAGAATCCCTAATATGATATCGTGAAGTAGGATGCAACGCCATTATAAACAAAAGCTTTTTTTTTTTTACTCAATGATAGTTTTAGCCGCGTCACTTCAGTTGCAGTCGCGATCCATGCAATAGAAAGTCCCTGCGTCACAGCGATATGTAGCGTGCATCTCTTGGCCAACGATTACCTCGCACGGCGTTTTTCATGCAAGGCGTTCATGCATCGAGCGTGAGACTTACGCGACGGGCACTTCGACCTAGCACATCACTCTGGGCTGGAGACACACGTCACATAATCACACGTGCACCGGATGACCAAAATTATCTCCTTATAATGCACACACCACAGCATGTTCTCCATACCTGGTTTGTTTACTATCGCACTGTGTTGCGCTAACGGGTTATGATGGTCGCTCTCTTTCGCTTTGTCCGCACATACGCCATTCATAGCGACGCACAGCACCGCGTATTGCGCAGTAGATCACCAAGATTCCCACGTTGCGAGCTCCAAGTAACACACACACACGCACGCACATGTGGCAACGCTAATGCTATGGCGTTTGCAGACGGTAATCGAGCACAGACGCGGACATTCCGACTTCACCTCACTGCACACGAATGAACGCGACAATCGCCGATATGGTGACACTCAGGTGATCTGCTTGGTGCATCCGAGCGATGGAAGGAACACACGCCGTGATGCAACTTGACGCTGCCGAAACGACGGAACGCGATGGAGCGTCCGAGCTGCTAGCTGCCGCTTCGCTGCACTTCAAACGCGGCAGTCACAAGCTTCTGCTGCATCGAATGACAACCGGCGATGATGATGCTACGTACGTGCGGATATTACTAGGAAAGAGCTTCTTCTGGTAGAAAGAGACACCACAGAAAATCGAATTAACTGCTCTCGGTCTCGGTGCAGCGGTACCTCGCCTCTCGTCGCGAACGGCGCCATGTTGCATTTTTCATTGGTTCGTCTTAGCCGTTACGTCATGGTAAAGAGCGGCCGTAGTTGGACGCGCATGATACAAATGAACAGCGGTAGAGTTTACTTTTTATTCTTAGGTTGTCACCGACTATAGCTGCTTGTGATTGTGCATGTGGCATTCCAATTTCTTGCTATCGTATTTATTTCTTCGCCCTTGCAGCGAAACTGTGACTTTTATTGCGATAGCAATTATATGGACACTCTCGGCTAGTTTTCGCCGTCGGCGTCGCCGTCATGTCCCGTATATGTATCTATACATTTATAAAAACCTCAAAGAAAAATAATTCAGAAAAAGTCACAGTTTCACCGCAAGGGTGAAGCAATGAATGCGATAGCAAAAAATTGTAATGTTATACGAAATGAGGCTGGCAGCTAACTCTTTTTGGATCCGATCTCACGCAACTCTAGAAAACGCTTGTTTAAGAGAATTCTCTTCGCGTTGAGAGCGCAGCACGTAGAAGGGTACGCCGGCCCGGCCGCCGAGAAGGGGAGATGAGAAGGGGAGATAAAGCGCGCGCCCGCGCCCGCGCTCGTAAAATCGAACGTCGCCCCCCCCCCCCCCCGCCCGCTGTCGGCCGCCGAGAAGGGGAGATAACGCGCGCGCCCCCGCTCGTAAAATCGAAGGTCGCTCGAGGGACCCCCCCCCTCTCACGTCTTTTCACGCTCACGAACGACGGGCGGGCCCGGTTATATATATACATATACATATACGGCAAATGACGCCGACGCCGACGGCGAAAACCAGCCGCGAGTGTCCATATAATTGCTATCGCAATAAAATGTTTCCGACGCGTGGCATCGAACCAGGGACCTCTCGCTCTGCAGCGCGCTGCGCTATCCGTTGAGCCACGAAAGCGCACGTCCTTCGACGGTCAAACGGCGAGCTATTTATATACAGCGAGTTTTCAGCGTGTTTTCAGCATTACCGGCGAGATGGCGCAAAGGGCGCGCTCGGCGAGGCCATAGCTCCGCGCCCCACCGGCCCCACTCGTCGCGACGCCCGCGCTCATCCGCTCGCGCCCTTTGGCCCGTGGGGGGGGTAGACGCCCGTTCGCCCGTTCGCGCGCGCGCTTATCTCAAGGTGGGGGAGCATTGGGCTTTCGTCGGAACGATTGCATTGTAGCTACCGAGCGCACGAAGGTCACTTCGCTCGCGGCAGTCCCCCCCGTTTGCGAAAAGAATACGCTTTTCAAACACAGCGAAGTAAGAACTGTGACACTTGTTAGTTCGCGCTCGCCTGTACCTGTGAATTCGTTTCGTGCGTCGTTTAGTTTGAGCAGCGCGTTAAGTGTCAAGCTGTGAACGTTGTTAGTTCTCTCTCGTCCTGTGCGTATTGTTTTCGTGCGTCGTGTGTGCGTGAGCAGCGCGCTATACGTTTCCAACTGCTTGCCATTCGTCGCTTGACATTCCAATTTGTTGCTATCGCATTCATTGCTTCGCCTTGTGGCGAAACTGTGACTTTTTTTTGTTTAATGCTCGCACCTATTATACTCGGTAGTAGGGCTTGCCCTATTCCATTGACGCATCCCACCTGTAGCTTTCTGCGGACATCAGAGTTTTTGCGACTGTTACAAATCTCAACGACGACTACGAATCGCTCGCCCCTTTTGGTAGATAGCCAAGGCCTCGAAAATCTCTCTAGCGTGCTTTTGATGATAACGCTTTTGACGACAACAAGCTGAGGGTGCACCTGTTGGAAACATGCGCATTGGAAGCTTGGGATTAGAAGCATGCCCGTGATGTAAAAAACTGGAGCATCCACTCTGTGATAGTGCATGACCAGCGAAGGTGTTCAGCTCACGAAACGGAAATGCCACGAAATTTCCAACCATACCCGGTCACACACCCTGCAACTAAACTTGAAATGCCTCTCCTGAAAGTTGCCCGTGGATTTTGCGAATGCTCTTTAAGAATTTTTCACTTGAGAGGCATGTGTGTTTTCGACGAGATATGCGTCGTCTTTTAAGGCTTGCCGAATGCGTTCGCCGTTTTGTGCACGAACTTGATTAATCTTTGCCGCCCATGTGTTCCTTCCATCTTTGATCAATTTCTAGGGCACACTCGTTTTCGCCCGCGGACGAATTCTTAATTTTGAGTGCACCACTCGTGGGCAGGTGCGTATGACCCATATCTTTGGCATATACTTGTGCTGGGAGTTTTTTGCAAACAACCAAACAAAACACACTGCCGCATACAGCTTCCCTGTAAAAATTATTTCTTGTCTGTCATTTCAGATGTTTACACGTTTGTTACACGCCATTTACACGTTTGTTGAATTCGTGCGTCTCGATACCTTTTTTTTCATCTGTGCAGCTCTATATAGTCACACTTCGAGCGCCAAAGATCCACAGCATGTCATACACTCCCTACAAGGGCATGACGACCAAGGAGCTTGAGTTCTATCTCAGCGTGTGTCGCAAAAACGGCTATCATTGTGCTTTCCCGGTAAGAATTTTTGCCTGGTTTCAGGTAGGGTACACTCTGTCTGTGCGATCAAACTTAGGACGGATTATTAAATGCGAAGCATTTCTTAGCGAACTGCAGGCTCTTTGAGCGTTTCTATCTACGTATATATGAGGGGGCGAAGCTCCTTAGGGCATAGGCTAGTCCGGCGTCGTCCTGCGTTGTCGTCGTCGTCGTAGCCACCCCTGTGCGATGACGATGACGCTGCCATCACGGCACATCACATGAAATGTACCCACTATGCGTCATGACGATGACGCTGATGACGATGATGACGATGACGATCGCGATGCCATACAACACATGACATCGCGATATGGTCTCACATGCATATCGTTTGACCATATGCAACAAGACCACCATCCGAGGAACCTGCATCGATCTCGTATTTGCAAACTTTCCACTACGACCCATCCAGGAACCGCTCTCCCTCCATTTCACCGACCATAAGGCCGTTATAATGACGGGGGGAACGGAAGCCACGGCTTATGTAAACGGTAACCACGACCAACGAAGAAACGAAAACAAAACGGAAAATCACGGCTCACGAATAAAATATCAATTTCTTGTATATATACACACAGTGTTTGTCACGTCTTTGATGATGTACTGGGCAAATTTCACGGAAGATTCACGGTTTACCGATGAACCTCCGGAGCTTCGCCCACTCATCATCATTCACTCCGTGGATATGCTGTGATTTTTTTTTGCGATAGCAATTATATGGACACTTTCGGCTGGTTTTTCGCCGTCGGCGTCGCCGTTGGCCGCCGCCGTCATTTGCCGTAT
The DNA here is from genome assembly GCA_030522465.1 of Rhipicephalus appendiculatus. NCBI lineage: Eukaryota > Metazoa > Arthropoda > Arachnida > Ixodida > Ixodidae > Rhipicephalus > Rhipicephalus appendiculatus. The sequence goes on along the minus strand of JALIZH010019159.1, from coordinate 20,986 downwards.
ATGTATATGTATATATATAACCGGCCCCGCCCGTCGTTCGTGAGCGTGAAAAGACGCGAGGGGGGGGGGGGTCCCTCGAGCGACCTTCGATTTTACGAGCGCGGGCGCGCGCGTTAGCTCCCCTTCTTAGCGGCCGACAGCGGGGGCGACCTTCGATTTTACGAGCGCGGGCGCGCGCGTTATCTCCCCTTCTCGGCGGCCGACAGCGGGGGGCCGGTGTACCCTTCTACGTGCTGCGCTCTCAACGCGAAGAGAATTCTCTTAAACAAGCGTTTTCTAGAGTTGCGTGAGATCGGATCCAAAAAGAGTTAGCTGCCAGCCTCACTTCGTATAACATTAAAATTTTTTGCTATCGCATTCATTGCTTCACCCTTGCGGTGAAACTGTGACTTTTTTTTATCTATCCGGCCGCCGACGTCTGAGTGCTCTCGTGATCGCCTCCTTACTTGGGGTAGACCAAAATTAGTATGAGAGGGCAAGAGGGTATCACGAATGTGCCTGGCTGGTCATCACATGAATAACATGAAAATCCCGTCGCGTACGTCGTCAAACCCTTTCCTCCAGATACATGAAGCACATACCCGTATAAAATAGACCGCAGTATGCGGGTATGCGCCACATGTGATTGACATTTTATATCTACCTAGGAACGACGAGAACAGACATTGGTCATTTTAACTTGAAAGCGTTGAGAAAAAGTGATATCGGCAGATATCGGCAGTGGCAACGAATGCAAAGAATAAATATCAAGGTCCCAGCAGGAATCGAACCTAAGCCTTCTGAGTGGCAATCAAGTATTTTATCACAGAGCCGCGCCAAGTCTCGAAACTGCTTTGCAAAAGACCTTTTGCAGACGTAATGTTGGTGAAACGTGAGTTGTGGTGCAGTGCTGGCTACCTAGCTAATTTTAAAAACATTACATATGTACACCTATGATACAGGCGTCACGTTGGGTTAACGTCATTGCTATACTTAAGCGCCATTCACTGAAGTTTGTCTACGTAGCACTAGCCAGCGCTACCATCCTCGCAAGCACAAGCGCAACATATCAGCTTGCCGCTTCTGTTCTTTGTGTAGTGAAGAGGAGAAAGAAGATGGTCTCGGGCGTCTCTTGCTGAGCGCGAGATCTGCGTTCCTGTCGGACCGGTGCTACTCTGACTGCCAAGTCTTCACTGCTTTCCTAATAAATCTTCATACGACATTTGGTGGAGGTTGCTGCAATCCCTGACCTCACCCTGGAACTTTGCAACCGAGCGTTGCTACCAGCTTCAACCACTGCAATGACCGACATCCCCAACAATCGGCCCGGCACCACCGCTGCTACCACCTGCTGCGGCGCCATCCAGGGGTACCGTTGTTGAGTTGAATAAACTTTATTTGCCCAACGGTTGTGCCCGGGGCTAGGCTGCCAAGGATGCACCGTTCGAGGAACATCTACCGAGTTCCTCGGCGACAGCCCTGGCCCGCTGGACGGGCCACTCCTGGTCCTGGGGGGACCTCGCTGAGGAGGGCGGCTTGCCATCGCTCAGCAAGGCGCGCCACTTCAGAGGGTCCTTCACTTGGCGTCGTCCTTAATCGTGGCCTCTCGTTTTCCTTGCGCATTCCCAAAGTACATGCGCCATGTCGGCCCGTTCGTGCTCGCACCACGGGCAGCCAGGCGACGGGTGCAGCGCGGGCCACAGATGCAGATGGTAGCTGCAGATGGTAGGGGTTGGTAATAGTGCCTGTTTGCAGTCGCCTCAGGTCCACTCGCCAGCGACCTCTCCAGGCGCACCTGGGGTTCCGGATACTTCTTGCGGTCTTTCCTATAACGTCCAAGCACATCGTGGTACGTGGCCGGGACTTCTTCGGCATGGTAGTCGGCACACCTCTGTTTGCTTGCGTTGTCTGCCCCAACTTCGGTTGCCGCAACAACGGAGGTGGTTGTGAAGGCAATAACGGCGGCGCCGGAGCCTGTGGCCACCACCATTCCTCCGCTGGGGTCCCCCCCCAACAACGGTGGCGGCTGCTCCTGCGTCGCGGCGGGTGAGTTGCCTCGCGACGAGGTGGGCGCGCTCGTTGTGGTTGGGCCGGGTGCTCGTGGGTCCTCGGTGGTTGGCGTTGCTGCTGTTGCTTTTACGGCTGTTGGTGGTGATAGCTGCAATGTCCCCCCATGTGCGCGGGGAACCACTTGAGGGCGTTGTCCGTAATTTTGCCTAACACGATGTCCCCGGCCCTGCCGTTGTGACCCTCCTATATTTAGCGTACCGGTGAAGCTGACGTGGAAGCTTGGCTTTGCACCTATGAGCACGTCAGTGAAACCAACAACTGGGATGACCCGGCCAAACTACGTCTCGTCAGCTTCTATCTTGCTGATTTCGCCAACCTCTAGTTTCAAAACCATTAGCGTGAGCTTTCTACCTGGTCAGACTTCAAGACAGCAATTGTAGGAGTCTTCGGCAACCCAACTTTGAGAAAACTTCGCGCTGAACAACGCCTATGCCAGCGTGCTCAACAGCCCGCTGAGACATATACGAGCTACATAGAGGATGTCATCAATATTTGCTCCCGCGTGAATGTCTCCATGAGCGAAGAGGATAAAGTCAAGCATATCCTCAAAGGAATCGTGGACGAGGCATTTCAGATGCTTCTTGCGCGGAACACTGCTTCGTCGCGGCCGTCCTCACTTTGCCAGAGCTTTGACGAGCTGCGTCGACAAAGGGTGCTTGCGCGCAGCGCTGTCGCTTCTGCCGAGTCACTCTCAGGCCTCACGATTGCCTCTCCCCCCGTCACCCGCTACAACGCTGCCTACCCAAATCAAAGACTTCATTCGGGAGGAGGTGGCGCGCCAGCTGTCTATGCTACCTCTGACCGATGAATCCGTACAGCCTGACGCATCTCTTGCTACTCCCATCAGAAAGGCTATCCGCGATCAATTCGCCGAGTCGGTACCTTTGGCCCAACCATGTCCACCTGTGGCTGCACCTTTTACCTATGCTGCAGTCGCGGCGCGACCTCCGCCACCGACATTCGCCTTCTTTGCCTCAATGCGCCCGTCAACAGCCCGGCCTCCTGCGTCGCCACCAATGCCATATCGGAGCCAGTATGTTCACAATCCCTGGCGCACACGCGACGACCGGCCTATATGCTTCGCTTGTGATTTCGCCGGACATGTGGTCCGCTTCTGCAACCGTCGCGTGCCGCCTGCTAATCAAGCTGCCGCAACGCACGGTTACGGCGGCTACCCACACGATGCTACTGATCATGCCCCGCGTCCCAGCTCAGACTTTTCGCCGCCTCCGCGACGGCCTCTCGGCAACCACAGCTCCCCTTCACCCCGTCGTCTCTCGCCTTCACCCTTACGTCGTCGGCAGTCTCCTAGCGAGGGAAACTAGCTGCTGCAGTTCCGCAGGCACGAACTGGCAGCTTCGCGACTTCTACAAGGCCTGCACAGTCACCACGCAATTTACTCGACGTTTTGGTGGAACGAACTGCCGCAACGGCGCTAATTGACACTGGGGCTGCGATTTCAGTCATGGACGAGAACTTCTGCCGTAAACTGCATAAGGTCACGACGCCGTTCTCCGGCGCACCGCAAGTACGCAGCACATAGCGACGGTTGCTGCATGTACCGCAAGGGTGGTTATTGACGGCGTCCTCTATGTTGATGAATTTCTCGTGCTGTCTTCATGTTCACATGACATCATCCTCGGCTGGGATTTCTTGTCTCAGTATCGGGCCATCATCGACTGTGCCCGGGTCGAAGTGGCGCTCTTCCCTTCCTCTGATGACGCATTGCCTTACCCTTCTACGAGTACAGCCCAAAAGCTCACTGTTGTATCCGACACGGACATACCACCCGCGATGCCAGTGCTTGTGCCCATGTATTGCTCAACCGCGCCCGGGTAGTAGTTAAATTTACACTCTCGCGAAATGATTTTCGTCCTATAGGTTACTAATTACTTGGAGCCTAGCCAGGAAATAGTTTACTTCTCTCGTGCCATGTGGAAGCGCTGGGATCAGAACGATGGCGACGTTGTAACACGTTATTGATGACATCTCGCTGCAAGACGTTGGTCCATAGAGTGGTCAACGCCCCTGCAATGACCACTGTACTAACGACAGAGCGTCGCGCTCAGAACAGCACGAGCGGCATCTGCAGTTCAAAACGGGCCACATCTGAGCATGCGCGGCACCAATAACCTGACTGCCTTGATGTTTCGGTCCTTGCTTATCGCCGCGGCCGCGACAACTCTTTTGGTCGTCAGAACACTGTCAAATTCATTCAGCTGATACGTAGAGACAAATCCGCCGTTGGGAAACTGAGACCGCGAATGACGAATAAGCACGCAGCACAGCCTTCATCGGGCGCCGAGGACAGTTGACTTCGTTATTTTTTACTTGTATTTTTCTTTGTTTCTTGTTTTTGCGCTAAACCATTGACAGCGTTTTCGATCACCAGATCGGTTGCTGCATCCGCGGAGATAAATGAGGATGAAAGAACGCACGGTACCTCCACTATTGTGAAATCGGAGGAAGACTGTAGCACGGGCACTCAAAGATTCCCGATCGTAGCGTTCCCACTGTTCTTTCTACCAAAGCGTCGATAATGCCAATAACTGAGGTAAGCATGTGGGGTTTCCACGGCACAAGTGGCATCTTCTTAGAAATATTTCGCAAAGTCGGTGGGCGACATGTGAGCTGCTTTTTCCAGGACTTTGTCGACTTCCTGCTTGTTACGGCAGTAGAGATAAGCGTCGTCTGCAGCGAGTTCCGTCACGTTGTTTCCCCCCTTAACATGTAGCGACTCAGCGCCGGTGAAGCATAGGGGAGGGGCATCCACTCACTTGGCGAAACGGTGGCGCTCTTTCTTGCGCAGACCCGGAGTCAGCCACAGGTTTCCGAAAACGTCTAGCGATTTTCAATTACTTATTGCAATTGCCTGTTGGTTATCTGGGTTAATTATATTATTTTAGACCTTGTTTGTTCATTTTTACCCGGTTTCGAGCTTTGCTAGCCTTGTTATGTCCTGTATTCAGTTCTTTATTGCGGGCGTGATTACGCCACATGACATGTATGGACAGACGACAAGGCGGGCCTCTCAAGTGATCCGCACTTACAACAGCGCAAAGTAAACATGGACAGCATGCACACAGGACTGTCGCTGCCACAGGACATGCACACACGGCACGGTACATGCAGCATGCACGCAGGACATCAGCGGCCTTCGGCCCCTTCATCAGCGTACAGCGTTCCACCAGCACATCCGCATGCCTACTCCTCTTCTTTTATTTCACTGTTTCATACGTAATCCTAGAGCTGAGACGGCCCCACAATGACTGCAAAAACAGAGAAGTGTCAGAGATTCCATTTCTCGATCAGTCATAGAGCGGCTATGGCTCTATTCGGCAAGGAAGCAGCAGCAGCCAGAGGCACAGAAACTTCGGTAGGTTCGCAAAGTATGTTTCGCGCTAAATGAAACCAGTACGACAACATCCATACTTCTATTGCTGTATATGCGTAGTTGTAATATCACCATGTCCCTCGCTCTCATAAGAAATTCGGCAGATCCCACGTACCATGGGAATCGATGTTATGTGAAGCATACAGAGGCAAGGTGACTGTGGTGCAATTTTTTTATTGGGCAAAACGTTACGAAATTACGCTAAAGATATGTACAAGTGTTGAACGTACAGACATATGTTCAGCAGTCGCGTATGTTTTATGTAACCAGTTGTTTACAGCTGCCTAACGATTTAAACAGCAACATAGATATTACCAATACCAGATACGGTAAGCTGATATGTAGCGCTTGTGCTTGCGAGGATGGTGGCGCTGGCTAGTTCTACGTAGACCAACTTCAGTGGATGGCGCTTAAGTATGTGTACAATCGACATTAACCGACATGACGCCTGTATCATAGGAGTACATATGTAATGTTCATAATATTAAATAGCCAGCACTGCAACCACAAGTGGCATTTCACCAACATTACGCCTGCATAGAATCTTTTTTTCCAAAGCAGTTTCGAGACCTGGCGTGGCTCTGGGGTAGAATGCTTGATTGCCACGCCGAATCCTTGGGTTCGATTCCTGCTGGGACCCTCATATTTATTCTTCGCATTCGTCCGGTCAACGCTGCCGATGTCAGTTTTTCTCGACGCTCTCGCATTTAAATTACCAATGTCTGTTCTCACCGTTCCTAGGTGTATATAAACTGTCAATCACCTCTGGCTCATACCCGCATACCGCGGCCCGCGGTATACGGGTATGTGCCACACGTGTCTGGAGGAAAGCGTCTGACGATGTACGCGACGGGATTTTCATGTTATTCATGGCATGACCAGGCAGACATATTCGTTAAAACCTCTTACCGTACCATAATAACTTTGGTCTACCCCAACTTAAGGAGGCGATCACGAGAGCACCCAGACGTAGATAGATAGATAGATAGATAGATAGATAGATAGATAGATAGATAGATAGATAGATAGATAGATAGATAGATAGATAGATAGATAGATAGATAGATAGATAGATAGATAGATAGATAGATAGATACTCTCAATGTACCTGCACTCCGCCAAGAAATGCTTTGCATTTAATGTTACCGCCAGAACGTCTACATTACAGATTTACAGATTTCGTGAGAACTTTTACAGCGATGTTTTATACCTATACCCCGCAGCGGCTTCGTCTCCGTGCAGTAAAAACAAACCGCCAGGCTCGTAAACCACCAACAGACATTCGCGCTTACTTACTCCTCTGCTAGTAGATTCGCACCGTCCTTGCGTTTTCACCTCGGAAACTGAGGAAGGGCATTCGCAGAGGTGGACAGACGAGCCGACGAACGCGTTGGCTGCAGACTCGTGCAGAACTACAACGCCAGTACTAAATTTTGACCTTAAACCTGAAACGGCATATTTGGTAGTTGAGGGGCCCTTAAATGATTGCAGGCAAACGGCATATCTTTCTTTCCAACCAGGCATACAGAACAGAGCTCAGGCTTCGTTTCAATGAAAAAAAAAAAAACACAGGAGAAAAGCATGAAAACCGCATACGCATGATAAGGAGCCTGTGAACAGTGGGTACGCCCTTCCAAGGGGTTCCCGGTAAAGATGAGGATTCAGCTGCTTTGCATTTCCCGCGAGAGCTTCGAGCGACGTCAAGCGGTTCTTCCTTCTCCCCGCGTGCTTCCCGCTTTCCTATATAAAAAGCAGTAACCCGTCTACCACGTCTACCAACTCAATCAGTTCATTCTAAGAGCGCCATGGGTAGACCATGGAAATTAAAGACACCAGAAGAACAGCGTAAATACAATGCGGCACGAAAGGAACAAATTCGTCTTGCTGAAAATGGTCGCGGAACCAATCGCGGTCTACTACCGCGACCACAAAGTGATCACCACCATTCCTCTAAAGTAACAATAAAACATATCCCCTACCCCGCTTCCTCGTCTGCATGTGTGGTACTTGATACAGCTTCGCTGGACATTCGCGGTCGCAGGGCGGAATGGCGGCAAATATTTGTTCGATCTCATGATGTTTTTCTTTGTTGTCCTTAGTATGGCCGGCCTCTCGCAAGCCAGACTGACTACATACACGAAACTCTGAGACATCCCGTTTATCATGGTTGGACATTGCGGGTGTTCTTTTACGCCCTGGATAGGTGAGTACATTTTCAAGCTATATTGGTTTGCTTGTTTACAAATGAACCGCACAAGCGTGCTGACCAATGTTCTTTTTTATATAAAAGAAAAGTGTCCATGTGGTTCCCACTCGAAATTATGTAGATACAGGTAACAGCTGGAAAGTAGTGCACTAATATTGGCAATCGTGATCTTTATGAAAGTCAAACAGGCCGAATGGTGGCGCGAATCTTGTAATTTAAATGCTTATTTTGTACAGTCGCACGTAATGGAAACGTTTTCTGTGGGGTCGTACTTGCAGCTAGCTGTTGTGGTAGACAAACGATGCGTTCACCACGCCGCGCAGGGCGATTATTGCCGCTCTGTTCATTTGTGCGTAGGTGTTGCCGCGGTTGCACTTCGCTCTATTGACTTTTAAATATCCACTCTTGTTCTTTCCGAGTTATTGGGCGCTGAGTTCGGCACCGACATCAAAAGAAAACGACGTCATAGTGCGTATCCATTTGTACGCCAACACTGCATGGTTGCTTATCTACGTAGGGAAAGTGGCCGCGACTGGCCGTGCTCGAAACGTCCACCACACCCTCCCTCCTTACAGCGCCGTACACGGGCACATGTTGTCCATTAAAAGTCACAAGCCGAACCTTAATTATGTGCGGAAAAATTTACCAGCACACTTTTCCTATTCCTGGCTGGTCAAATGTGTACGAAGTACGAATTTAAGTTACGAATCAGAATGTGAAGTTTGATTGAGACTCTGCCTCAGAAAGAAGACTCGGTCTCAAATTCATTGAGTGTTTGGTGAGAGAAATCCACTTGAATCACCAACCTAGGTGTATTTTGAGCCACATAAAATCGCTATGTAGGGAGCCTCACAATGCAGCGACATATTGTAGGTGAAGGAAGAGTTCGGAAGAGCGCTATGCCCTAAGTTACATTCGAAGGATAACAGCCGATTCTTTCAAAAAGAATGGCCAGGAGAGTTAACTGGCGACTATCAGTACGAAGAAGAACGCAATCGAAGAACAGCTAATTGATCAATATTTCAACCGCAAGAAGGCAGAAGGAAAAATTCTAAAGCGCACGGCCACCGGCTTAGATAGGCTTCCCGTGAGCCCCATTAACCAACTAGGACATAACAGTCAAGAAGCGCTGCTGAAAGCCGCGTAACAAAAAATCTCAAGGGACAGGCGAATACCGGACAGTCGGCGGCCAACTAGGATGAGCATAATCTCTAAAGACAAAGGACAAGAACAAAAAAGTTCTGGCGGATTTCCATTTGTGGTGTCAAGTATTGAAGGAACTGCAAAGCTGAGTGGCCCTCTTTGTTACTCTTCGTATATATATATATATATATATATATATATATATATATATATCCGACAGGTCCGGGAAATGTTCGTATTGAATAAACTTGGAGGTCGCACACATCGAAAAGGGAAATACTTTTACTAACGTTTCGGCCGCGGCACGGCCTTCGTCAGAGTAAGCCTCTGACGTAAGCTCTGAGTAAGCCTCTTACTCTGACAAAGGCCGTGCCACGGCCGAAACGTTAGTAAAAGTATTTTGCTTTTCGATGTGTGCGACCTCCAAGTTTATTCAATATATATATACACACACCGGGTGCGCCGGAAGGGCGGTCCATGTGTTGCGTCACGCCGGAACGTCCCATTGCGTAATTCGAATGATGTCGCGCCTCGCGAGAAACGATGTGTCGTCATGCCGACCAATGGTCCTTCGCGCGTGATGGGCGGTGGTTGTCTGATTCTTTGTACTTTTAAGTTCTGAAAGCTACAAGACTCGAATATTAAGTCGAAAGCCATACTCGCGATGACCGGTGTCCAGACCCCCGGCACGGTGCCAGCTGTGGCGTCTCCCCCTCACGCGGGGGGATAAATGAGCCTTATAAGCGCTGGAACGCGCATGGCGTCTGCACGATGCGCAAAGCACGAGAATAAGAACGCGTCAGGTTAGTCTCGCGTCTCGCTGCGATTCGCATTAAAAGATAAAAAAGAAAACACGCACACATTGCGTTGCGGCGTGACGCAACACACGGACCGCCCTTCCGGCGCACCCGGTGCGTTGAGTTTCGGTTTCTCCGGCATCGCGGCCTGGAAATTCGACGATGTATCTCTGAAACTACGCGCGATATTTTCGATTTTTAAAAGCTAGGCTCGCCATAAATTGTGACCTAGAACAACTTCGCCATAGAAACAACCGCCCTAAAATTGATAATTAAAAAAGTTAGCTAAATAATTTTTGTTAATTAATCATTTCTTGAGTGATCTAATTAGTGGCAAAATTTTTCCGCCTCGGCCTAGAAATTGGTTGCGAGGACAAGTGCCTAACTATATAGCTTTTTCAGGAAAAATCTGTATTGCTTAAAAAAAACACCCTGTATATATATATATATATATATATATATATATATATATATATATATATATATATATATATATATATATATATATATACGGTATCTCAAATCTAACGCAGCACGAATGTAAAAAAAAAAGAACATCGTTACGCGCATCACACCTGGTTCATATTGTTTCCAGTATACTGTACTCCCCACTACTAATTTTTTCGTTATTGAGGTTTAGTTAATTAGTAACAATTGTTTCTACCTTGACCAATACTCACCTAATCATTAAAATATCCATGAGGCCCATGTAAGCATGTTCAAATGACATCTAACTGCGCTATTTTCAATAACGTACTAATTGTGTGCTCGCATTTTTTTTTTTTTTGCTAGTGAAGTAAGCCCGCCAAATCTGAAAAATGACATGTGACTTCACTGCAGCGCGCATCAGGAAGCAGCGCCCTCAAACAAGATCACTGAGGTAGCTAGGCAAGACTACGCTCCCCCCTATTCCTGGTGGGAGCGTATTCGCGTGTTATTTTTAGTATGTCGCGTGCTTTCTTTATCAGCCGGAAAAAATTTGCACGTAATTAGTAAGCGCAGTTAGATGTCATTTGAATATGCCTACATATGCCTCGTTCATATTTTAAGGATTAGATCAGTACTTGTCAAGTTAAAAACATATTTAGGACTAATTAACACAAGTTCATTAACAAAAATTATCAGTTCTGTGTACGAATACAACGAAGAGCGAAGCTCCTTAGAAATGGGACGTAATCGACTATGTACGTCATGAAACTGTTTAACCATTCGAAGGATGCGAGGCAGATTGTCATTTCAGGTGTCTCGGTCGATTCCAATAATCTTGCGAAAGTAGAGCTCACTGAAGGTGTCCACATCGCGTAGGTCATATTTACAGTACTCGCAGAAACGGTCGAATCCACAGTGGCTGTACTGCCAAGAGGAAGGAAGAGATGGGAGCACGGAGAAAACTGTAGCCGTCCATGGCAGCAGAGTGCGTGTGTGGCACAGGGAGAACGATGGTTTCTTTTTAACGCGAAGTGCTTTTTTTTGCGCCGCGCGCCTTGTTGGCGCCGCACGCCCGCACGCGCGGAGAGCGTCTGCTGCGCTCGGTGGCGGGAACGCGCGTTCGCCGGTTTGGGGGGAAAGGGCAGAGATGAAGAAAGAGGGAGACAGGTGAGAGAGGGGTGCGAGCGGTGATGCGGCGGGGAGTTTCGACGGCGGCGACGGCGCCGGCGGGGTGCGGGCCTAAGGAGCTTCGCTCCTAAAAATTAGTAGTGGCTACTAAAGTACACTTGAAAGCAATATTCACTAGGTGTGCTTCCATAACGACGTTCCTCTTTCTTTAAATCGTGCTCCGCGATATTTGGGACACGCCGTGTGTGTGTGTGTGTGTGTGTGTGTGTGTGTGTGTGTGTGTGTGTGTGTGTGTGTGTGTGTGTGTGTGTGTGTGTGTGTGTGTGTGTGTGTGTGTGTGTGTGCGTGCGTGCGTGCGTGCGTGCGTGCGTGCGTGCGTGCGTGCGTGTGTGCGTGTGTGTGTGTGTTTTCTTCCTCTTTCCATTTTTCACTTTCTCTTTCTTTCTCTTTGTTTCGTTCTTCTTATGTTGCGCTTTACTATCTCCCCTCCTCCTCACGTTCGCCTTCCCTTTCTCAGGCTCTCGCCGCACTGCGATGGGCAAGGCCATGTTTTGCTCAGCAAGCGTGCCTGGATAACCGAGCGGGTTACGATGCTCGCCCTTGAATCGTGGCGGAGCGGGTTCGAATCGCGCCTCTTATAGAAATTTTGTTCGCCTAGATTTCTTCTCTTTCTATTTCTCTCTGTATCGTTCATTCTCTCCCTCGATTCCCCCTCTCTCTCTCTCTTTCTGTCATTCTTTTTCTTTCTTTGTACTCACTCTCCCGGCCATCCAAGTTATTGCATCCCACGCCGGACAAGTCGGCGCAGCGGGAGAGCCTGCGCCGGGCGCACAAGCTCGGGGGCCGACGCAGTAGATGAGGAAGAGGACAAAGAGAGCGCTGGCCGGCCGAGTTATTGCGTTGCACGCGCTAGAAAGGTAGAAGCCATTCATGGCCTCACTCTTTCTAGGCAGAGGCCTTTCAGTTTATAGCTGAGGCCATTCAGTTTGTGGTAGAAGCCATTCAGTTTAGGCGAACGCGCAACGGCATAACGTGGTGCACATAACAGCTCTGCTTTTAAAAGAACGTTCTCACATAGACCGCTGACCATTGGACTGGTACTACACAGGTTGGCGATGCAAGCAGTCAAATTAAAAATTCAAGAATTGACACGACGTAAGGGTGTTTTCAGACAATAACTTCAAGTCGGCAAACGCTTAGAATAAAGACCTATTTCTTCTGACGCAGTGCATAGAAATATGCGGGGTAAAATAGAAGGTTGCTATGCAGGATAGCCCGAGCTTCTCGTCAGTACGTTTTTGCACCCAGCTCGCAGTACTGCGATCATGAGAGGAAGTACAGTGCGGAGCGCCAGAAAGCAGCTTCGAGAAAAACGGCTACAAGAACGCGCATCTTGTCACAAGCGCATGAACGGCATTTGTGGTAGCTTTCAAAGGAACACCGCGTGCGAACGCATCAGCGCCGCCGCTAAGTCAGCATTTCAACAGTGCAGCAACACCAGCGTAATTGTCGCACTCTCTCTTTGCCGAGGGAACATCGCGACTCCCACGCAGGGTGTGTTAGTGGACGTTTCTCCTCCTTCGAGGAAGTTCTCTCTACACCCCTGGAGCATGGAAATTGCCACTCTCGAAGGCAGCAAGGGTGCATGCGCAGCACTCTCGTGCTGCTCGCCTCGACTCAACTGAATATTACTGATAAATAAGTGGATGGGTTACCGTTCCTTACAGTAAAAACCTGCACTAACGGAATTGGCAGAAACAATGTCTGCACTAACAAGCAAAAAAAAATGCTGAAGGCTTGCACTAAGCCACGCAAGGCCTGAAACAGCGAAACTAGATGATTCTGAAGACTAACCTGGTTGCATCATATTAACGGGTATGTGCACTTGCACATACCCGTTAAGATGATATTTTTCTGGTAAGCCGTACTGGCACATACTTGTTTTCTAGTAGGCCGAACAAATTACAGCCAGCTAAAACAGCATTTCTGGTGAAACAGTAAAATTTCTCGCGGCAGTTGTCACCAGTACGCTCGCTTCATTGCTGATACGAGTCTGCATGTGGTGATGAAAGAACCCTTAGTTATTCGCGCCTCTGTGCTTCGTCTTTGCTGTGGTACGAAGTCGCAGTGAGATCAGTAAAAGAGATGCAGTGTATGTGGAAAAATGGGTGCTTGACAGCACGGCTTAATTGTCCTAAGGCACGTGCATGCATTCGAACGTGCACTTTTCTTCCAACTGATTTGGTGGCGTCCTACGTCGCTTCCAAAGCAGCGTCGAGCGGCGCCACTGCTCTTGTCGTAACTGGGAATATCCGTGGCGTGTTCTTTCGCGACAGCACT
>JALIZH010019159.1:0-2500 GCA_030522465.1 Rhipicephalus appendiculatus | reverse complement strand
ACCACTTCTGCGAAGCTGCCCCATCAGCTTTGCGGTTTCTTTACCATTGCGCCTCCAATGCAAGCTCCACTAATTTTTTTTTTTGTACTTTCACACACTAACCCATGAAACGGATTAGTCAGTAGTTAAAATTTCAGCTCGTTTTTACTGCGCAGCCCTGTCTGAAGCGCAGTAAAACTACCAACGCCACAAATGACACTCATTCGCTTAAAGAATTACTTGAAGAGTTCAAGAGTTACCATGCGATGCTGCCCGTATATGAGCCCAAATTTCACTTTCTCACCTTCGGAGTGCATGCTTGGTGTAAAATTCTTTAGTGGTTTAGTGGTGTCAGAAGTGGGCGGGATCCATCTTCGCTGATCCCTTGCTTGCATCCTCGTGACACGGCACCGCCGCCGCCGCCGCTGCTCCGCCATGGCGACTACCGGAGTTGAGGGCTCCGCCGGGAAGTCGGCCGCTCCGTTTCTACAAGGCATGGCCCAGCTGCGTCCACCGTCGCCGTTCGACTTCGACAACTCAAGCTCCTGGCCTACATGGCTGCTGCAGTTCGAAGACTTCTCGTTCGCTACCGGACTTTACGTCGCTCCGGCAGAGGTACAAGTGCACTCCATGCTGTACTGTATGGGCCCGCAAGCCAGGGTTGTGCTCGCGTCGACCACGCTAGGCGAGGCGGATATGAGGGAAGTCGCTGCCGTCAAGAAGGCATTCACCGACCACTTCGTGCACCCGCCGAACGAGCTGTACTAATCAGCGCGCTTCCACCGCCGTACGCAGCAACCAGGTGAAACGCCCGACGCATTTTTCACAGCGCTCCCATAGAGTAACATAAAAAGTTAAGAGAGGACACTCCCATAGACCCCAGCGGCTGAATTTGGGTTCGCAGCGCTCCAAACGGGTCGGGGGAACCTTTGCAGCCTCGGAGATGATGGGGACCACAGAAACGGTGGTCTCGAAGGCCATGTTCTAGAGATCAGAAAAATTACACGGCCTCCGAGACCACTTCTGTGGATGTGCTCGTCTCAGAGGCCATGCTTTAATTGCGTTTTTTTTTTTTTTTCACGCGTCGTTTGCATGCATTGATTAGCTTCGTGTAAGCTGTACCGCCGGAGCGGCAAGCACACGATGCCACTGTGTGTTTATGCAGACATTTTAAATAAAACGTAAGAACTCTTGGAAGAGACGAAAACTTTTATTTTCAAGCCATTCTTGGTAAGCACATGCACACTTACATGCGCGCACGAAGAGGTGGGTTCATTGCACCTGCAAGACATGGCAATACAGCTGCCATATCTTGAGTTTAAATTTTACAGAAACAATAAACAAGTAGGCGACATTATGAAAGGACCCACACAACAGTAAAACTGCAGTACACGCGCACGTATGCATACAGTTAACGACGCAGCGCGACAGTAGTTGCCGTATTTGACTCCGGACGGCATGATCTGAAAAAATAAAAAAAAGAACGAAAAAAAAAGGACGTTGGCTATGTCTTCTCTCCCGCCTTAGCCCAAATTTTCTCCGACGCACTTCACATCACCTTTTCGCGAAAAAACAGTCACGAGTAGATTCCGCAGCTAAAACAAAGCAATATTTGGCGCCATGCATGCGTTACCGAGGCAGTCGTGTTTATTCAGAAGATTAAATCGTAGCCTCAGCTAACAAACATTTTTCTCGAATCACAAATTCTCTCTAATTGCTCTCGTAACAAGAGCTTCAAGAAAAATGCGAACGCCACAATTAAATAACGATGTTAAGCCTAACTGCACTCTTCACAAAATTTCACGCATTGAATTCGAACTACGTGTACCGGCACACACACACAAAAAAAAAAAAAAAAAAAAAAAAAAAAAAAAAAAAAAAAAAAAAAAACCTAACGACGCAAGCGGCGACTCACTTACTCGCGCCAAGAAACGATTTTCTCGCAAACATGCGCGGAGTGAGGAGCGCAAGGCAGCTCTCTGCGCCGAACAGCACAAGCGACAAATGTTAGCTTAACATGACGAATACAATACGCACTTTGCAAATTAATGACGGCGTTCTTACCAATAGCAGCCGCCAAGCTGAGAGGCACACGAAACAAGTCAAGACCACGAAGCACGTTATCGCATATCTTTTATCGCGTCATCCTGCAGCTGTCCGTACTTGATTGCATTAAACGCTCATGAACACGGAGCGTGACAACGTTGCCATCGCGTCGACGCCATTCTGCACTACTCTCGCACCCGATACCCGATTCATGTCCGATCCTGCCCGACGATATCGAACCGTCCAATCGCAGGCGATAAAGATAAATTCAGAGCCGCATTGCGACAAGTAGACGCATATTGCAACTAGAAAAGGTACTAAAGTAGATAACTAGTACGCGCGTTCCCTTGAAGATAGAGAGTGATGTGTCGCCCTCTCACGGCCGGCATGAAGCTGCGTAGTACGCCGCTTTTGGCCCGAGTGACCACTCTTGTAATTTGTGTGTTACTCTATGGCGCTCCGGACAATGGTCAAG
>JALIZH010019158.1:0-45921 GCA_030522465.1 Rhipicephalus appendiculatus | reverse complement strand
GGAAGGCGGACTCAAGACAGGAACCGACGTCACTTGCAAGTTATGTATATTGCGTTATTATTACATTGTGGTGTGTATACTGCTTCATTTGTCATGTTGTAACGGCGAGCAATCGTAAGAGGAGCGCGGTGTGGATGTTCACAGAAGATTCGAAAACGGTCACTGCTATGTGTGATAAAGGTGGTAAGCAGTACTCGAAGCCAGCGATGGAAACTCTCAAGATATCACCTGTTTCACGCCAACTTCATCAATGTCCCAAGAGTCATCCTCCGAAGAAATATGGTCATGACTAAAATTACAATGCTGAGGCCATCGTTTCCCAACCCACCAATCCGCCTCTTCAGGTAAGTTATCAGTATCTCGCTACTTAGCCAAGAGCCTTGTGTAACTTATCTTGAAAATCAAGTCGCTCTTCAATAACGCAAGTGATTCTTATGTTTCAAAAGGATGGACTGTTGGAAATTCATATTCGTTCAGAAAGCTGAATCCTCTTCGGAGGGCCTCTTCCTTGGTCCCTGTATTTTCAGCGCTATGAATTCATTGAATGAAAGCAGAAAGGCGGTGTGCCAGTGGCACCAGTGCTCAACAGTGAAGTTTGTTATTTTCTGTATATTTCAGACGTGCGAGCGCATAGTCTAATTGCATATTTTGTTTGCATTCGTTTTCGGCTCCGCGCTGTTTCATCGTGTTTCATCGCAGAAACTCAGCTCTCCTTGCCTTTGATAAACTAGCGAATTTCTTCGCCTGCTGTGCCTATGGCAACTTTTTGGGTATTTTATTTAACTCTCAGGTCCGCCATGGTGGATCAGTTGTTACAGCGCTCGCCTGCTGACCCGAAGTTCGCGGGTTCTAACCCGTCCGTTCCACCACATGGAAAGCCAAGCTCGTCTTCCCTCATTTATTGGTTTCAAAGAAACTTCAATGGTCCGCCGCGGTGGAGCAGTGGTTATGGGGGCTCGGCTGCTGGCCCGAAGGTCGCGGGTTCGATCCCGGCCGCGGCGGTCACATTTCGATGGAGGCGAAATGCTCGAGGCCCACGTACTGTGCGATGTCAGTGCACGTTGAAGAACACCAGATGGTCGAAATTTCCGGAGCCCTCCACTTCGGCGTCCCTCATAATCATAACGGGGTTTTGAGCAGATTTTGTTTTATTTTTTCTTCTTCAACGGCACTACACAGTGGTCCAAGAAGTTCCAAATTGTAATTGCGTTGTTTATTTCTTGACCGGGTCCTATTCCCGTTATATCTTGTTCCTTAGCAAATAAAATATTATTGCTTACCATATAATATATATATATATATATATATATATATATATATATATATATATATATATATATATATATATATATATATATATATATATATACCACAGTCGTTTAGTCCAGGCCGCCGATACCTGAATGGTGACTGTCGGTAAAAAAAAGTCACAGTTTCACCGCAAGGGTGAAGCAATGAATGCGATAGCAAAAAAATTGTAATGTTATACGAAGTGAGGCTGGCAGCTAACTCTTTTGGATCCGATCTCATGCAACTCTAGAAAACGCTTGTTTAAGAGAATTCTCTTCGCGTTGAGAGCGCAGCACGCAGAAGGGTACGCCGGCCCGGCCGCCGAGAAGGGGAGATGAGAAGGGGAAATAAAGCGCGCGCCCGCGCCCGCGCTCGTAAAATCGAACGTCCCCCCCCCCCCCCCCCCCCGTCCGCTGTCAGCCGCGAGAAGGGGGAGATAACGCGCGCGCCCCGCTCGTAAAATCGAAGGTCGCTCGCGTCTTTTCACGCTCACGAACGACCGGGGGGCCCGGTTATATATATACATATACATATACGGCAAATGACGCCGACGCCGACGGCGAAAACCAGCCGCGAGTGTCCATATAATTGCTATCGCAATAAAACGAGGGGGCGAGACGAACACTTGGTAAACGTGTGGGTCGTTGGACGTGCACTTCCGCCACACACCAGCTCATTCCGTTGCCGGCCACTCGCACACCCCGTCTACATTAAAGGTACCGCCACCCGAACACACATCGAACGCAGTGCTTACAAAGACTTAAGCATTGACGACGCCACTTGCATAGCGCAGTGACCCCTGGAAATTTCTACGCGTCCATTTTTTTTCCTCTCTCACTTTTCCTTGCAAAATTGTATAAATGTGAGCGCAAGCAACATGTACCCTTATTCCTGATGAAGGCCAGCCTCTGGCCGAAACTGACGAAATAAACACTTCCGTTGTTACTGTTCTCACGGAGGATCTACTTCACTATGTATATATATATATATATATATATATATATATATATATATATATATATATATATATATATATATATATATATATATATATATATATAGTGCAGTTTTCTTGCGCTTGAACACGCTGTAGGCTCAGCTGCTCTCTTGACATAAACACGTATAATTGATTAACCCTAGCACTTGCAACTAGGACCTCATCTCCACACGAAGCACAACAGGTGCCGCCTTTCGTTGAGTGAATATGCAGCTCAAGGAAGCGCACTCGAGGATTATGAAACCGGCCGTACAGACCCCGGAGAAGTGTTGCTTTCAGCTAACGCTTCCCTGTCACACGTCAGCGAGCCTACGGAGGCCCCCGTCTTCTGCTGTGACGCGAAAGGTGGACAGTCGCAAAAGGCTATATGTCCTAATGCCTGACCGTGGAGCCCGAACCCTTATAGTTCGGGCTCCACGGTAGTCTAGTGGTTGCGGAGCTCGGCAGCTGATCCGAGGGTCGCGGGATGGAATCCTGGCCGCGGCCGCCGCTTTTCCGATGGAATCGAAAATGCATGAGGCCCGAGTACTTAGACTTAGATGCATGTTAAAGAACTCCCAGGTGGTCGAAGTTTCCTGAGCCCTTCACTACGGTGTTCCTCATAATCATATCGTTGTTTTGAGACGTAAAACACCAGATTATTATTATTATTATTATTATTATTATTATTATTATTATTATTATTATTATTATTATTATTATTATTATTATTATTACAGCTGCGGCTGTACACACGATTGAAGATGTGCGCGTAGAGCCGAGTTGGGCAACGAGGAGGTGAAATATGTGGATTACGCTGCTGCAACTGCCGTTCATTTTAACCGGGAGGCAAAAACTCTTGTCACTCTACTTCCCCCAGATGCCTCTACCGATGGTCTGTTTGAGGTCAGTATGTTGCTGTGAAATTTCGCATGGACGACCTCAAGGAAGAGATCAGTTAGTCCGCAATTATAGTAATATCGAGGGCTTCCGCAATATCTAAAGGACAATCGGAGAAAAGATGCCCTCCCTACGAGTGCGAGCGTCTCATTTACTTCATCTTCCTCCTCGTCTCTGCTTTGCCCTTTTTGGGACGTTAAACCCCAGATATTATTAAATACTATCTGCTTTGCCTTTCGCGGAATTTCCTAACCCTCGGCCACGTTGCATGTTTCCGCTGCGTCTTTTCGACCAGTGTGGTCGCCGGAAACGACTCCGATATCGGTGCGCTCGAGTAGCCAGGTTTCGAGGAAATACGACCTGTTGCCGAATCGTCCACGGATGATGGCCACAGATCCTTCAATCCGTGACATCACCCTAAGACGACGGGGCTCCCGTGTCCATTGGCCGAAAGTGGGAATTTTCACGATGGCGCAAATGTGCACATGTGACCTCTAGCGCGTCTGATAGAAAGACTTCGGTCGAGATTACACTCAAACAATGCCTCTCAAACAATAAGGTATCCTTTTTAAAGCACCCATCAAAAATGTCGATTAATCGATTAATCGATTAAAACATCGCATCGAAACCAATTAATCGATTAAAGGTTAAATCGATGAACGATTAACGATTAAGAGATTAAAAATTTTAATCGACCATCCCTACGAACTCCGTAATGGGTCCTCCTCACTAGCACATTCTAGTGGGTCGTCCTCTTCGGCTACTTTATAAAAGAACGCCGCTCGTACTGGGAGTCCATGTCTGCCTTGGCTGTCCCCATTGCGCACTGCCGTCGAGAGCCGTCAAATGAAAACCTTTACAGCACAATTAAAAACACGCGCACATTGTATTGCGTCCGTTTTGAATAGCTTTAGGAAAGCTAAAATGACTATTTATGCAGTTGACTGCGAGAAAAGGAGCGTTTGCCGGCCACTTTACTAGGTAGACATCAGACTTTAAAGTTTCGAAGACGCGTAGCGCCACCTGTTATAGCAGTACTTGGTAGGGAAAAGTCCAACTGCCTTGCACAGTTTGCAGTGGAACCACGTCAACTAACGAGTGCAAAACAATTATCTAGCCTAATGTTGCGTGTTTTGTGTATTAAACAGTGAGATGGAGATTATCTCGCTAGTCGGACTTGCCACCGAACCACCATGAAGTGTTTGTTGGAACACTCGGCAAAACGATGGAGAAAATAAAAGCAGATGCTACAGCTACGCGCGCTACGCCGAAACGCCGCAATCGACGATCATGTCGCGTTTTCAATTGGCACAGACGTTAAGGACTGAACAGTTAGCATCAGTTTTACCGATTTCCATAGGTGCCGTACGTAGCAGACAAGCGAGAGCCCTAGATACGCGCCATTGAACGTGTTATGTAAGCGAATTCCTGGCATTCTCTACAGACGGTCACGTGAAAAAGTGTGACAACGTGGCTTTACTGTTATTGTTTTGCGTAGCCCTGACAGAGAACCATGGTAGCCTTGACAATGAAACTCACTAGTCTCTGACCGCCGTGCGCGCCATGTACCACGCAGTGAGCAGCTAGATGCAGACTGTAGACGCGTGATAAAAATCATGTACACAGCCGCCTCCTTCAATCTAAATTGGTCAACACCGCACAGCATCGCGCACGTAAGTTTTGAAGGCCCAATATTCCTGTTTATCGCGATAGCGTTTAAGAGCTCGTTTCGCAGAAATTCCGGCGTCGGTGTCGGCGTCGTTGATTGTGAGCGAAAAATCATCATCTTGTCCGTGACCGAAAGATCGAGAAAGATGCGAATAAAATAAATAATAAAAATTTCCGGGTCCGTGTCAGGATCGAACCCGGGCCGTCTGCGTGGCAAGCAGGTGTTCTACCACAGAACCACGCCTCTGCTTGGAAATACTGTGAAAATAACGTCCTCTGCTTGGAAATGCAGTGAAAATAACTTTCATGCTTCGCAAACGCAAGCGTCCTTTGTATAGGCGTCGCCATATAACATGTAATATCCCAGGAATATTGCGTGGTACAAGCGTACATTGCCATCGGGCGTCAGAATATGCGACTATCATAACGATTTCTCAGTTTAAAGCCGGCCACCCATTACAAACGGCTCACACCTTACTGCACGTATTCCCTTAACACCAAGTAGTGGGTGCATAGCAAGTATGCACTAAGTTGTTGAATTAGGCACTCGGGACAGCATGTCGCTATCGCGTTCAACTCTTAAAGGCGAAGATTAAGGATGTAAAATTTTTTTACCTATGAAACGCTAATACGTGTGTCATACACGTAAATCGCAAACTTGGTCGTCACCACCTACAGCTTTGTTTTGCCTTCAGTTGTGGCCCGCGAGAGCAGTCACGCACGTGTGTCCCCATATTTAGAATATACAAGCCGAAGACAATCGTCTACATAAAATTCGTAATAAAACAGTCCAAATCACTGGAAGCGAGCGCTAAGAGGAAGATGCAAATGAAAAGGCGAAAATTACCGGGACCATTCGTCGCTGATAAGGCGAGCTTTGTACCACTGATCGTAAGAGACATAGCTAATTTAATGGATCGTGTATGTAATTAATCGATTTGACATTATGTGTATAGCCGAATTTAACGCATTTAAGCGCTACTGAACGAATGTCAAAGGGCTAGCCTCGAAATCTATGTCGTGCAATAGTCGCTTGTACTTGAGATTTGCCGCGCGCTGACAGAGAGGGAGAGAGAGAATAAAATGACAGGAAGGCAGGGAACTGAAGGCACTATGCCCGCAGTTCGCATTGATGAGCTTCCTACTTTTCTGGAGCGTGGAATGGTGAAATAAGCTTTCCAATTCCTTAATTTTCAGTAAACACCGCCTTGACGCAAACGAAAGAGGGGGTTCTCTGCACATTCCCTTCCGGACGGCTATCTTTGCACTACCCAGTAAGGGCCAGGGCTGCGATAAGGGAGCCGGTGGGGCGCTGTTTTTCGCAGCGCCGCGGCGGCAGAGTCTACGGCGCGACCATATCAACACAAACACACAAGAATGCGCGAGTGTGGGTTCGGTGCCGATTGCGTCGGTTTGCGGTGTGTATCCTAATTGTCGTACTCGCTCATCGTGCGCGTTTTTTCTGACCACGTACCTGCAACTCGACTTCTCCGACAGCCTTTTTCTTTCAAGGTGAAAACTTCAATGCAATCCAGGACGGAATACTAAGAAGAGCAGAGACAAGCACTTAAAGTTATGTACATACTAGACGGAAGGTAAGTATTTTTTAGTCTTTTTAACGACGATAAAATTTCATGTACCGGGTAACTTTAATTTTGATTGATGCTTTCGGGTGACCTCTCACTCACATACGCCAGTGCCTGCTGCAATCGACATTGTTCTGCATGACGACTATCTGTGTTGAAGTACGGCAGCACTTAGTCGTAAAGAGTGTGGATACAGGTTTCTCGTCACTGCAACTCAAAGCACCGCGTGACCACGGCCTCCGCTCTGTGCATCAAGGTGCGAATCCGTCAAGTGACCCTTGTGCCAACAAACGGAGAAGCTCTAGCTATTCGCTATAGATTATCGGTACGGAGTGCCCACTAACAACCATGCACAAATAGGTGGAAATCTTAACTGTCATCATTCGGGCCAGCTGCATGGACAACGCTACACTAACACATGGCTTCACACATCAAAACACAACAGCGGTTCCCTGACACAGCCTGCAAAAGTAGCTGGTTGATATTGGCAGATTAAAACTGAATACTACCGTGAAGTATAGCGAGCGTCTGATGATCAGGCAAAATTCGTTTTGTTTCATCATGGTGGAACCCACGCGGTTATACGTTCAAGTGCCTGAGCCCAATGGGGAGCTTTTCTTCTGGGGTCAATTTATTAACGCTATGGCTGCCGGCTCGCGGCGTCTCTCCGGCAGACAGAGAGGGCTGGCTCGCGTGAGGAGAACACTGTCTTGTGGTTATGACGACGCCCTTATAGGAGAAAGAGGAAAAAAAGAAGGTTTAATCCTTTCTGCGACAGTGGGAGACATACGTCCCGCTTTTCGGTCTACAGCAAAAAATTTCTCCCACATCACCCGTTGCAATTAGCGCAACATTAAGTTACTCATATCTTACACAAGTCTTCGTCATCTCGAAAAAAATTCTTTTACCACGCTTTCGAAGGGCGGATGTAGTGTTACAATAGCGTTGAATTTCGGTCACTTTTTTTATGATCGCTTCTGAATTTTCCTCTTCTTGAGATACATAGAACCTACTAATCAAAATGCCGGATAATTTCCTCCTTTTCTGGTTTTTGAGAGAGGCGATCTAAAGCTTCCAGTGATCACGTGTTTTTGTAAATTTGCGAAATAACTTGACCGAAAAATGCATCGGAACAATCCCCTGCAAAATTATCCCGCAAATCCCGCTGCGCAATTGCGGATATTAATGTGTGGAAATATTTTTTTTTTGATATCTTATACCTCTTGAAATGTAGGCACATGTTCAGGGATAACATCTGTATTCGAAAAATTTCGACAGCAAAAGCAAGGACAGCCAAATGGACAAAAAAAGTGGTTGATGTATGCCGTGAAGTAAGCTTTACGGGAACATACCACAGCGCTTTGAAGGCTCAAGAGACGCAACTTCACAACTTTAGCAGTGATACTCTATGCCACTTGCTTTGGCCATTTCATCCCAAAATTCCCGTTGATGCAATCGCGAGATGGTGCCTTCATGAGGCAGTGGGACAGTGTTTTCCCACTTTTTGAAAATACTCTCATGAGTCAGTGGGACACATACGTCCCACTTTTTTCAGCAAACTACTGGCTTGATTTTGATGAAATTTGTTTCATACTATTGCTTTCTACATTATATCCACAGCCAGCTTTTATATCACCATGTCAAAGGTATAGGACGACCCAGAAAGGGTTAAATGGATATTTACGTTATTGTTACCGCTGCCGGCTGCAGCTGCCTAAATAGCGATGGGAGCGATTTCGTAGGCGGGAGAATGGCAAAAACGGAAGAAATACAAAAAGGTGGCGTCAAAAAAGAGTGGAGCGCGGGAAAATGCCACGCTGGCAGGGTGTTAGTTCCTCGTTCCCACCGACGGCGAAGGGGCCAAAGCGGACCTGCGGGACTGCGCAAAGCGGTGGAAACCTCGTCTCTAGCCCTTTCAGCCCTGGATTTTTTATTTTGATCGGAGAGTTTATTTGGGCGTATTTTCATAATACTTAGGTGCTCAGAAGACCACAACCGAAAAATTGAGACAGTGGTGCAATTACTTATGGATTAATTAACAAGGCATCAAATTAGGTCATCGGGGCTCAGTGCTCGTGAAATGAGAAAAATGGGTTCTTTATTCGTGCCACTGACTAGAGTATAAGCGCGTTCCAGTATAGTGGAATGTACCCACTACACGTGATAACGATGACCATGAAGTATAAGCGCGTTCCAGACCACACATTCTCTTTCTGCCATGGATGAAAACGATCGAGCTTCGCCCACTCATCGTCATTCACTTCGTGGATATGACGTGATTTTTTCAGTCTCATACTCATTGAAACAGCCTCGGCTTCACCCAAGACTTCGGCCAATCTTCTTCTTATTTGTGGCCCCCAGCTTCGCAAACATGCCACAATATTGCTGTCAGTCGCCGTGGGGATGATTGAAGAAGCATTCCCTCAAGAATGAGCAGTTTTGGTTTCATTTCCTAGGTGCTAAGAGAAATCTTGTGTGGTGGTGTCAATTGACACCGCCAGGGCCGAAAGGGCTAGGCGGCTAAAGCGGGCTGAAAATTTTGTAGGACGCTTCAGTTCCGCTTTCAAGAGTAGAACGTACCCCAACCAATCACACCATCTACATTGGGTATTCTTGAATGAGTCGATTGTGGAGCTCCCAAATTTGTTTCTTAAAAATTGCAAAAACACTTTTTCTGGATATATAGACCAGAGCATGCCTATCTCGCACCCAGGCGCCTTGGCTCCCGGCGGCATACTCTCGCACGCAGGCACCATTTTGTTCTGAACTGCGAAAGCGTGTATCTGTTGCGCCAAGTTAACGTGTCAAGCGGCGTCTCTGCAACTCGAAAATACGAGAAAGCGCCTATTCACGCCGCTCCCGCTCAAAGAAGTCTGGGCACCACTGCGCCGTCTTGGGATGCGAAAACAATCTGCGAAAGAGGAAGATATTACTGGGCACTGTCTGTGCACATCACAACACGACGCGGAAATCGTGCCGGTGTGGTGTTTTAGATAGCACAGATCTCCATCCACAACGAAAATTGCCGAGCTCCACCGCCGGTGGAAAATTGCAATCGACAGGAAAAACTATGAGCCCAGTAAAAGTGTACCAGTAAGTACACTTACTGGGTGTATTCAAGCGTGACGCCAGTTATTTCACTTTACATGCAGCAACAATTTGCGTGCAGTATGCCTGTAATATGCGGCAGCAAATCATTGCCCTACTCTTTCGGAGGCCGCATGCCAATAATAGGAGATATTACGACTCACGCGTGCACGCACACTGCGCACGTTACAAATCTTACGGCGTACTATCGCGATGCAAAGAAACGTGAACAGCGGAAAGCGTGGCTTTCGACTCAGTCGAACTGCGGAGTGCCTCGACTGTCGCTAGGCGAATATTCACTTTCAGCCGGCGTCACCGTAGCACTATAAGATATTGCTCTGGCTGGCGCTTTCGCACCGCGTGTGTGTTCCGACTGTCAGGCATGACTTCCAAATGGTAAACACATGCGGTGCATGAGCACAAGCCGGAGAGGGATTCTAGCGCTAGGTGACGCTGACTGAAGGCATAAGTTTAGCCTAGCGGCAGTCAAGGCATGTCGCATGTTCGACTTAGTCGAAAGCCACGCTTTCCGCTGATCACGTTTCTTTCCATCGCGATAGTACGTACCTCATAAGTTGCTTGCAGTCTGCAATGCACGTGCTGTAGACATTCCGGACTGTCGAGGAAGGTCTTATCGACGAAACAGCACAAATTTCCAGGATAGGAAAAGCGCGAAACATGCTTACTGCCGGGCTCGGGTTGAAAGTTTCGCGTTTGAATCGCGGAGCGTCTGCTAGCATGGCTGTTCAGGGTGTTGCTTCGCCGCGCTTGCGACAGATGGCGCGACGTGCTACCTAAATATGGCGGCACACTCGTTGTGTTCAGGTGTACACACCCGACCAAAAAGTTACTAAGCCCCAAAAAGACCTTCAGAAAGTAATTGCTGTACCAACAATTTTCATAAAAATCTTTATCAAAACAAAAACAGCCCAAGCGGATCCCTCAAATGCCCTTGTTGGTGCAAAATATTGTATGCAAAAAAAATAGAAAAGAAAAGAAAAGCCACGCATATGGGCTTGATGGAGCGCATCGCGCATGAGCGCTTGGTGACGCGCTCGCACCTGTCCTTGTGTGCCGTCTCTGTGAACTTTGCAGCGCTACCTTGATCATCCGTCGTTCAGCCGTGGTTTTTCGTTGGGTTTCTGTGCTCCATTGTGTACTCTGTGGATTTGTGCGCAGTACAGAAGACGTCGTCAAGATTACAGGATTTTTTGTGGGTTTGCATCGCTACAAAAGGTATGTACGATCATCTCGATGCGACGATGTTGTAATCGGATAGTTGTGTTGTCCGTGAAAGTAGTGTAAGTTCAATAGTGCGTGCGAGCGCAATGTTACGAGTTCACCGCTGCTGTCTTTGTTTCTTTTTCACTACGATGAGTCGGAAGGAAACACGGGCGCGACGAAAACCTGAGGACCTGTTTTAGGTGACTCGTGACATAATTCGCTTGTTTGAGACCGTAGCAATAGAAATAAGTACTGTCTTGCCTTTTGCTTTGTTCCTGAACTATACATATTTTCCACATATGCTAAGAATATTTTTCTCGCATCTGGTTTAGTTTTTGCAAGCTGTCCGCCGCGGTAAAGCAGTGGTTATGGTGCTCGGCTGCTAATCCGAAGGTCGCGGGTTCGATGCCTGCCGCGGCGGTCGCATTTCGATCGAGGCGAAATGGCAGAGGCCCGTGTGCTGTGCGATGTCAGTACACGTTGAAGAACACCAGATGGTCGAAATTTCCGGAGCCCTCCACTACGGCGTCTCATAATCATGTCGTGGTTTTGGGACTTAAAACCCCAGATATTATTATTAGTTTTTGCAAGCGAGAAAGCTTTTGAAATATTATTCAACTGACTGTTCGATAAGACGCTACGCTCATGAGATACTCTTACTAGTTCATTTGTTTGTGTTTGCTTTGTTTTCTTTGTGCGTGTCAGTGCTTTTTACCCATGTTTTCATAAAGTGTTCGAACCCTCAAATAGCCTCGTCAATATCATGGAACCGTCCGCTTTATTAACCTAATTATTCATAAGAATCACATCACAATGGCGAAAACAAATGACAGATGGTAAAATAAAAACTATGATATCCATATCGTGTACATGATTTACATCCCACGCTCATAGTGCGCTCACGGCCGTTTCGCTAGCTTGATATACACCTGAATGGGTATTGCGCGACGTGACTACCAGGAACTTAACTGACAAGTGGTAATACGAAAATCATGAGAGTCATCTCATGTTCCATCCATCCATCCATCAATCTATCCATCCATCCATCTCATGTTCAGAATGACTTGCATGCCATGCTCATGGTGCACTTGCGGCCTGTTCGCTAGCTTAATATACACTAAATCTGGTATTACCAGACGTGTGTGCACAACGAACATGAATGCACATTGTCATCTTATAATGTAACAAACCTGTATACGAAGGTCAACGGAACATCAGGCTGGTCCGATCACTGGCAAACAAACTCACCGTCCTTTTTAGCGAGCTTACCTTCGTCTTTCCACATCAGCACATACAAACGTACCAGCAACGATACCGCCTAAATACAAGCTATTGTGCTCGTGGAATTACCCTCCCTCCCAGAGGGCATCGTAACAAGAAAAAGAAAAAACACAAGCTCGCATGATGCAACAGTGACGTAGTGTTCACAAGCTCACGTATAGGAGTTTAACGAATAGTTTTTGAAGTTTCATCCTGGAAACATGGATGTCTGGCTGCTGTGAACGGCGGGATCGACGAGCTGTATCTTCGTGAAGAACTTCGTAGTTCACTTCGCTGAGACGACGGAGAACTCCGTAGGGACCAAAATAGCGGTGCAAAAATTGGGGGACCCTTAATGTTCGCCTTTAAGAGTTGTTGTTGTTATCCTCTGGACATGGCTCATCTTTAAGAGTTGAACGCGATATCCTGTCCCGAGTGACTACTTCAACCACTTAGTGCATACTTGCTATGCACCCACTTACTGCGCGTATTCCCTAAACACCACTCCGTGGTGTTTAGGGAATACGCGCAGTAAGGTGTGTGCCGTTTGTAATGGGTGGCCCGCTTTAAACTACGAAATCGTTATGATAGTCACATATTCTGACTCCCGATGGCAATATACGCTTGTACCACGAAATATTCCTCTTCCGCCATTGAGGGTTCAGCTCGCCGGAAGAGCCGAGAAACTCCTCAACGAACATAGCAACGCTTTCGTTCGGTCTTTGTTTCCAAGAACTCAGGAGACACTCCGCTTGTTCTTTTCGGTCGGGACTCCCGTACGTGTTTCGCAGCTGAATACAAAACTCCGGCCAGGTTGTCAAGGCGCGCCGAATCAAATATCAAATATGCGCCGAATCTTCGGGATAGAAATAGATGTAGAGGAGCTTGCGATGGTTGTCCCATCCGTTGGTGACGGAGGCCCACTCGTATTAGTCCATCCAGTCCTCAAGGGCTTCGAAAGCGTCGCCATGCCACGTGAATTTGGGGTTCGGAGGGCGTTAAAAAATCACGCCATATCCACGAAGTGAATGATGATGAGTGGGCGAAGCTCGATCGTTTTCATCCATGGCAGAAAGAGAATGTGTGGTCTGGAACGCACTTATACTTCATGGTCATCAGCGTCATCGTCATCGTTGTCACGTGGAGTGGGTACATTCCACTATACGTGGCTACCTACCTACCTACGTACCTGCCTACCTACTACTACTACTACTACTACTACTACTACTACTACAGAGGAGGGACAGACCCACACCCTTAGGAGCTTCGCCCCTAAAAGCCGGCAGTGTCGCGGTTCGCGGAGTCTGGGTTGCCGTTGTTGCGCTTGCCATGTTTCTGGAGCTTTCAGGAAGAGGGCCGAACTCAGGCGATAGGCCTAATTGCCGTCGACGGCGCCGATGGTGAGCGAGGCCTTCAAAGGCGTCCCTGCTTATGTCCGGATTTTCGTGTTGGTCGCAGAGAATAGAATGCTACCGAGTATTTCCACCAGTAAATGTAACGTTATAATGTCACAAAAAACTGCAATTGGAGGTCAGGAGAACGTCAGGCTGGTCCGATCACTGGCAATACGAACCCATCGTCCTTTTTCGCGTGCTTATCTTCATGATCTTTCCCACAGCGGCACATACAAACCTGCCAGCAACAATACCGCGTAATACGAGCTATTTCGCTCGTGGCAACATGGTAAAATGAGTCAATGCACCCATTTCATATACATGATTTACATGCAACGCTCATGGTGCGTTCGTAGCCGGTTCTATAGCTTAATATACACCTAGATTGGTGTTGCGTAACGTGACTGTATGACGAACATAGATGACAGGTGGTAGCATGAAAATCAAGATATTCGTGCAATTTATGGCACGTATTAAATGCCACGCTCATGGTGTGCTCGCAGTCGTTTCGCTAGCTTTTTATACACCACAACTGGTATTGCTTGAGTGACTGTATGTCGAACATAGATGACAGGTCATAACACGTAAATCATGTCATGCATGTTATGTACAGCATGATTTGCTCCTTGCTGGCTGCTTCACATTACAACAAAAGGGGAGAACGCTTGGGCTTGTTGGTTGTTCATCGTTCTTCGTAAACCATAGCGCAAATAAGAGCATGGGACAAGAAAGAGACCAGGACAGGCGCACACATCGATTCGCACAATTCACGTGATCTGTCGTTTTTTTTTTTGTTTGTTTGTTTGAGTTTTCGCTAGTGATTCCAAGATTTTGCTAGATATGCTAAGTTCTTGCTCTTAGTATTAAGTATGGTAAAGCTCGGCTCTCCATCTCAAGTTTTGGTCGATTCCCCATACTACGCACGTGTCACGTGGTTTTAGCGCGAACGCGTCACGAGACTAGCTGTTACGTGCAGCTCTGATTTTAGTAACGTGACTACGCTCTACGCGGTTTTTGGCGGGAAGATGTCACGCGACATGTAATCTTATTGTTGTCTAGTGTCTAGCTGTTTTGCGTGTTTCCTGATGTTGGTCACGTGGCTGTGTGTTACGTGGTTAGCCCGGAACATGTCACGTGGGTAGATGTTACATGTTTTCGCGGGAACGTGCCACGTGTCTGAATATTACGTCAGGTTACGTGATTTTAGTCACTTCATTATCTGTTACGTGGTTATGGCGGGATCATGTGACGTGACTAGCCGGTACGTGACAGTCAGTCACGTGACATGCAATCACGTGACTTGTTGTTAGATGTTATATGGCGGGAACATATTGTGCGGCTAGCCGTTCTCTGGTGTGACGTGATTTTATTCACATGACTAGGTCTTACGCGGTGTTAGGTGACTTTTGTCACGCGAGTAGTTACGTGATGTATCATGATTTAAGTCGCGTGACTAGTTAAGTAATTTGCCTGATATTGTTGATATATTGTTATATTGATATATTGTTACGTGATTTTTGTCCTCTGACTGATGTTACGGGATTTTTAATCTATTAAAATGCTCGCCCATCATATATATTCCATTCTACTGCTGGACAAATCGGAGGACATGTTCTGGGAATAAAGTAGAAGAGGTAGAAGAGGACCAAGCGAGGCGCGTACTGGTTCACTTCCGTTCCCAGTAGCCGGCGAACCGAAGAGCTTTAACAGTGGCGTTGTTGAAAAAATTTGGCAGATCCAAAGTACCATGGGAATCGAAAGCGTGCGGAGGCAAGGTGACTGGGTTGTAATTTTTTTATTGAGGGAAACGTTACGAAATGACGTTAAAGATATGCGCAAATGTTGTATGCACAGATATATGTTCAACAGTCGCATATGTTTCATATAACCAGTTCTTTACAGATGCGTAACGATGCCAACAGCAACATGGGTATTACCTACACCGGAAGCGGTAATCTGATATGTAGCACTCGCGCTTGCGAGAATTGATAGTGCCTCGTGGACCAACTACAGTGGATGGCGCTTAAGTATACAGTTGACGTTAACGCGACATGACGCCTGCCTCATCGGAGTACATATGTAATGTTTATAAAATTAGATAGCCTGCACTGCAACCCCAATTCACGTTTCACCGACATTACGCCTGCATATGGTCTTTTTCCAAAGCAGTTCCGAGACCTGGTGTGGCTCTGTGGCAGAATACGTGATTTTCACGCAGATTGCTTGGGTTCGATTCCTGCTGAGACCCTGATATTTATTATTTACATTCGTCGGGTCAACGCTACTGACGTCAATTTTTCTTAACACTTTCGCATTTAAATTAGTAATGTCTGTCTTCGCCGTTCCTGGGTAGATATAAATTCTCAAACACCTGTGGCTCATACCCGCTTACCGCGGCCTGTGGTATACGGGTATGGGCCACACGTGCTTGCAGAAAGGGTTTGACGACGTATGCGACAGAATTTTCACGTTGTTCATATCATGAACAGCCAGACATATTCGTCGATACCTCTTGGTCTACACCAAATTAAGGAGGCGATCACGAAATCACCCAGACGTAGGCGGCTAAATAGATAGATAGATAGATAGATAGATAGATAGATAGAAATACAAAAGTGCTTACAGTACGCAAAGAAATGCTTCGCATTTAAAATTAGAGGCCTACGCGGAACGTGCTCCACAATCACAGCGAAACCTGGAAAATCGCCTCACAAGAGCGCGTTCTAAACTCGCTTAACACTTTGACACGCTATGTACACAATTGTGTACACCACTTATTTTTGCTATTTGTATCAACTAGGCGCTAAGAAAGAGTGAGATATATCGAGCTTTCGGTGAATTGAACCTCCTGAAAAATAAATTCGTCTTCATTTAACTTCATTTTGTAGTGTACTGTTGTATATGATCACTTTTCTGAAGGCACTACCACGTTCGACGAGTCGTTCGACGTGCCACTACCTGCGAGCCATGTGAAAAGTATAATTTTTCTTTGCTCAAAATGGACGTAACCAAAAATGAACTTGCACTATATTTCTAGCCTGAGATTTCATTCTACTTATGCCAAAACTGAGCATCAATGACTTCAGGATAAATGGATATTTAATTATAACCTAATTAGGATTAGTTACTATAACATACATAAATTAACATATTATGACATTACTTTTGTTGCAATAGACTATTGAGTGTTTTCAGATAACGTTTTATCGATTTCACACATTTACAGAAAGTTCTTCATAGGTGGCGTCTGAAAGGGTTAGGGCAACTTATTAAAGTGTACATGCAAGATATCCACTACGTTATAAATCGATTTTGGTGAAGTAGGGAAGCACCCACTATGGCATTCTTCGTCGTTTCGCGGATAAGCGAGGTACCTGCTACAGTTCTGTAAGACTATGTGCACTTTGCTGCTTTCGACCTCCGCACATGGCACATACCCAATGAAGGGGATAGACATAGCAGCTGCGAGTAGCTAATGACGATGATGAATGATTGCTGAGCACTTTGAATTGGTTGGGAAGCTTTAAACCACGCACCTGTTGCGAAATTAGCATTGTTTTAGATTTGATTGTTATTTCGCTCTTCTGCCACGCTACATTGCACATGTTACGGCAATTCTTCGGCCGACATGACACCCGTATAGGGCTTTTCTGCAAACGAGTTTCAAGCACCAGCGTTGCTCTGTGTCAGAATACTGGACTACCATTGAAAGGGTCCAAGTTCGAATGCTATCCGATCCTGGATATTTCTTTTAGATACGAAGCATCTTATGCTCGGGGCTATGTCCGTCCGGCGTCCCCCCGTCCCGCGTCCCGCGTCCGGCCACTTTCATGAAGTAGGGAAGCACCCCCTTATGTGAACCAGAACACTGTAGTAATATGAAGGCCGTCAACCCCTATCACAGTCATCAGAGTCATGGCCGAGAGCACAGAGAGGCTGCTTAGCAATAGCTAGGCAGGTGTTGTCTGTCGCCTAGGTTGACCCCATTCCTTGAGTCATGGCCGAGAGCACAGAGAGGCTGCTTAGCAATGGCTAGGCAGCTGGTGTCTGTCGCCCAGGTTGACCCCCATTCCTTAATATTGCTTGCATGTGTTTGGAGGGGGCTTAGTCCGTCCCTCCTTCCCGCGTCCGACACCACCACAGCGCATGCGCGTCCCCTCCCCCCTCTCCCTCCTACGCTCACCCCCTTTCTCTCCTCTAGGAATCCATTACTCTACGGAGCGGCCCCTGCGTCCCACACCCCCCACAGCGCATTCGCGTCCCCTCCCCTATGCTCTCGTACGCTCACCCCCTTCCTCTACTCTAGGAATCATCTACTCTACGGAGCGGCTCCCGCGTCCCCCCCCACCCCCACAGCGCATGCACATCCCCTGCCCCTCTCTCTCCTCTCTTACGGTCCCCCCCCGTCCTTTCCTCTAGAAATCCTCTACATAGCGGTGCGCACGACAGGTGGTGTGACAGCTGCATACTCCGCTGGGGGCTCCGCGGTATGAAAATGATGGAGCGCCGCGATGAGCGCCCGGACCACTGCCGTGAAATGAGAGCGGCGACGTTGCTCCCGCTCAAGCTAATTATCTCCCCGCTGCTTCGCATCCACACATGGCTCCCTTTAGCGGGAGATGGGGAACTTTTCTGATTTAGTTTCTCCAGTTTAGCGCGATAGCGGTTACATGGAGCGGCGGTGGCAGTGGCGACTGCGACGAACAACTAGGGCACCTTTGTAGTGATCTCAGACAGTATTCTGTGAAACATCAACGCATAGGAAGACTACTGTATTCGACTACGTTGCCATTCTTCAAGAAGACATGGTGATGACTGCAGGCTCATTATAACGTACCATTTAAAGGTCATAGACATTTTTGCGGTGGTCAATGGCAATTAAAAGTTTGTGAAGGTGGTTGCTGCTAATACCACATCATCGCGCACGACCATTCGATGCTTTCAGTTGCGAAGCAGCTTATGATTGGGGCTTGTCCCTCCGTTGTCCGTTGTGACACGCTAGTAATCAATGCAAGGCACCCACTATATGTATATACGCCTTCAGTAACTTTCATGAATCAGGGAAGCACCCATTATGCGAACCAGAACAAAATAAAAGGCCACTACACCGTAAAAACACCGTCATTTAAGTACCAGTCAATCAGAGCATATGACAGAGCAAAAGGTTGGGAATGTCGACTGGCTGGTCCAGTACATGGTGTGCCGTTACTCTCTCCGGTGCATTTCGTACGATTACAAACATCCTACTACAATCAGGGGAACGTGGATAGACATCGCCTTCTCAAACTTTAATCTACAACCTCTGCAGCGAGATATCTTAACTTTATACTTTACGGACCACAGTGCCGTTATACTCAAGGGGAAACGTTCACCTGAGCTTAAAGTCGTATTCACGAGTAACGGCAACTACTACTATCGAAACGCAAGTATCACCGTCTACGGTGATGAATAAAGAGCACCTCTTTACAAAACTTTAAGTCGACCCATGGCTGCTTCGCATACTACTCAGGGTTCCCTTTACGAGGAGATGTGTGCGATTTTGAAGCTAGTTTGCATTCATGCAATCCCTGGCGTCATTGTTTGGTGCAATATGCCACGTTTTTGCGAGGGAGAAGTAGGCCGACTTCTTGCCGCTGACCAATAGATAATTAGGAGAACTGTTCTGCGTATTCCAAAACGACTGCTTTTCATTCGGCTTAATAATACAACAGCATGTAATCCTTCAGATGCAATATATTCATTTTACTAACTGCAACTATCGTCTGTAGTATATACTACACTAAAATATTTTGATGAGCCTATGTGTGGAACAAACAGATGGCCGTACAACAGTGAGCATCGCACAGGAAACGTTTTTTGTCGTCGTCATGGTTTTTCACAAACTTGTTATACAGATGACGAAGTAGATTCGGCAATACAAGCGACGTTGACATTCATCTGTTATTCATCGACACAACGGCTACTATATTAACTACGCATTACATCTACATAACTTGTGGTCTAATAACGTTACAGCAGGCTTGCGAAGGGGAAGGACAGCGCACTTGAAGGCGACAGTGCGCAGAAACTAGGAAAGCAGCTGTGATTAATTCGTAATTGAATTAGAACAATATAGAAAATTGTGACAGTAGAATTTGCACCGCGGTTACATAAAACCAAAACAAGTATTATAGCGCAAATTGAGACGACAAGGTTGTGTAACTACTTACGTGTTGAAGACATTGCTCACTAGTCATTCGCGGGCCAGAACGAGCCGTTCCGAGGCATTCCGCTCTATAAAGCGTTTGGAAAGGAAAGAAAGCAATAGCCATGTTACAGCGGTTCTCAGTGCAAGGTAGTTGAACACTTTTACTAGCTCGAGATGTTTAGTGGCTCCTTCATCATCATCCGCCTGACTAAGCCCACTGCAGGGCAAAGGCCTCTCCCATGCTCTGCCAATCAACCCGGTCCTGTGCTTCCTGCTGCCACGTTATGTCCGCAAACTTTTTAATCTTATCTGCCCACCTCATTTTCTGTCTTCCCCTCGCGCGTCTGTCATCTCTTGGAATCCAGTCAGTTACCCTTAATGACCAGCACTTATCATGCGTACGCGCTACGTGCCCGGCCCATCTTCATTATTTCTTCATTGCAACTATGCTTTCCTTAACCATCGTTTGTTCCCCGACCCACTCTGCTCTCTTCCTGTCTCTTGCTGTCTGTAAGGTTACACCTGTCATTTTCCTTTCCATTGCTCGCTCCGTCGTCCTCAATTTATGTTGAACCCTCTTTGTGAGCCTCCAGGTTTCTGCTGCGTAGGTAAGTACTGGTAACATGCAGCTGTTATATATCTTCCTTTTGAGTGATAGTGGTGCACTGCCATTCATGATTTGAGAATGCCTGCCGA
This sequence comes from Rhipicephalus appendiculatus, assembly GCA_030522465.1. Classification (NCBI taxonomy): domain Eukaryota; kingdom Metazoa; phylum Arthropoda; class Arachnida; order Ixodida; family Ixodidae; genus Rhipicephalus; species Rhipicephalus appendiculatus. Next base: position 25,653 of record JALIZH010019158.1, on the reverse strand, counting down.
ATGTGCGACACCCCATCCTTTATCTTCTAGTTATTTCACTCTAATAGTTCGGCTCCACGGTTACCATCTTTCCTAAGAGGACGTATTCATTTACAACTTTCAGTGTATCGCCACTTATCTCAAAGCGCTGTTGCAGCGATGGCGTAGAGGTAGGCATTCAAGAGGTCCGTGGTTCGAATCCCGGTGCCGGACAATTCTGAACCGGATGGAATTGCACATAAAGGCCCATGGGGTGCGGCTTCACTGGCGACCACAGCCGGAAATGCACTCCCTCACCAGAGCACTATTGGCTACCCTCATGCATTACTTGGCCACTCCCTCCGACATGAATACATTGTATAGCCCCTAAGAAAAGTAAAATGGACAGCCACCCGTTGTACCACGAAGCCCGGACCAGGACGAATCCGTACGGATTTCCTTGTGGCTTTATGCTACAACGGGTGGTTGTCTATTTTCCCTTTCTTGAACCTTCTGCCACCTTGCGGGATTCCGCAGAACTCATTTGCATTACTTGTGTCCATGTGCTTCGAGTTGTCGATGAATTCGCTCTCGCGCTGCCAATTTCTAGCTTCTTGGTTAGCTTAATTGGTAGAGCGAACGGCCCGGAAAGGCGTAGGTCCCGGGTTCGAACCCCGGACCAGGACGAATTTTTCCGCAACTAAGAAGCTTTTCTTTTTGAGAAATCCATTCGGATTTCCTTGTGGCTTCGTGCTACAATGGGTGGTTGTCCATTTTTTCCTGTCTTAACCCCTTCCGCCACCTTGCGGGATTCCGCCAAACTGATTTGCATTAAATAATCAGCCCTCAGTCCCCAGCGGCTGCGAAGCAACTGGCCAAGGCGGCGGTCCAACCTGCGACACAGCGGGGGGGGCTAAGAATCTCCGGGTCCGCACAGGCCTCAATTGGAATCTGAACTTGGCTACGTTTAACGCTGGAACATTATCTAGTGAGGCCAGTCTAGGTGTGCTATGCGAGGAATTAGACGGTGTTAAATGGAATGTAATAGGGCTCAGCGAAATTAGGAGGACAGATGAGGCTTATACATAGCTGAAGAACGGACACGTACTAGGCTGTCAGGGCTTAGTTGACAGAAGAGAACTGGGGTGGGGTTCCTTATCCATAAAATTATAGGTGGCAACATAGAGGAGTAATAGCATTAGCGAGATGGTGGCAAGTATCGTATTTAGGCTTGATAAGAGGTACAAAATGAAGGTTGTAGAGGCCTACATGCCTACATCCAGCCATGATGATGATCATTTGGTTGAACGCTTCTACGAAGACGTAAAATCAGCGATGAGTAAGGTAAAGACACAGTATACTGTACTCATGGGCGACTTTAATGCCAAGGTAGGCAAGAAGAAGGCTGGAGACCATGGAGTGGGGGAATATGGCATCGGTTCTAGAAATGTCAAAAGGGGAGTTACTAGTAGAGTTCGCAGAACGGAATTATTTACGGTCCTTGAATACTTTCTACAGAAAACGGGCGAACAGTAAGTGGACGTGGAGGAGCCCTATTGGCGAAACTAAAGGCCTAGATATAGTCCAGCGGGTTCAGCGCATCAGGTCGCGCACGCCGAGGTGGGATACGCTGGGTACGCGCAGCCAGCGACAGCGGCCAATTCCTCATTCTAGAGGAAAACTTGACATTGGGCTAGTTGGTTAAACATTCTGAATTTCCTTGCGCGAACTTTACGAAAAAAGTAACTGGAGACAGTGAAGGAACACGTACAAAACACATGAGCGCAAACTAACAACTGTTTAATGCGAAAAATGACATTGAATATATACATTGACCCACGCATGCGCATAGCTGCCCTATCTACAGACGCCCCCTACCCTCTTTTATCATATCAATCTCCATTTTGCTGAGCGCTATTGAAGGCTCGCTTACACATGCGCCATCTGCTGCCGTTCGGATGTTGAATGCTTCAACTACCTCTCTTTTTTTTTTCTGGTTGCCCGACCTATGCACAATTTCAGTTCCTTCAAACACAGGACTCCACGGGCACCTGCTGCAGTGTGTCGCCAGATGACCCCGGAGCTTGCAGGAGGCCGCAGTTGTAATTCATGTTCCCGCAGCCTCTCGTTGACGCACCTTCCCGTCTGCCCCCTGCGTAATGAGCTCCCGCAGGATCAGTGGGATCTTGTATACAACGTTCTTCGTGCAGTCAACGAACCTCTTGGAGTGTCTGGTCGAGCACACTGAATCCTGGTCCCGGTCGTGGTCTCGGTTAACTTTTGCACATAAACCGATAAGCTTTCTCGGCGCAGTGAAGACCGTCCTCACACCGTACCTTGCCGCAACCTTCTTCATTCGGTGTGCCACCGTATGAGTGTACGGTATTGTTATGAAAGGTGTCCTTCTATCATGCCAAAGAGCAACTTCCAAAAGATGATAGAAGGACACCTTTCATAACAATGCCGTACACTCATACGGTGGCACACCGAATGAAGAAGGTTGCGGCAAGGTACGGTGTGAGGACGGTCTTCACTGCGCCGAGAAAGCTATCGGTTTATGTGCAAAAAGTTAACCGAGACCACGACCGGGACCAGATTCGTGTGCTCCGACCAGAACACTCCAAGAGGTTCGTTGACTGCACGAAGAACGTTGCATACAAGATCTCCACCATCCTGCGGAGCTCATTACGTAGGGCAGACGTGAAGGTGCGTCAACGAGAGGCTGCGGGGAATCACTACAACTGCAATTTCCCTGCAAGCTCCGGGTCATCTGGCGACACACTGCAGCAGGTGCCCGTGCAGTCCTGTGTTTGAAAGGAACTGAAATTGTGCATAGGTCGGGCAACCAGAAAAAAAGAGAGGTAGTTGAAGCATTCAACATCCGAACGGCAGCAGATGGCGCATGTGTAAGCGAGCCTTCAATAGCGCTCAAGCAAAATGGAGAGATTGATATGATGCAGGTAGGGGGGCGTCTGTAGATAGGGCGAGTATGCGCATGCGTGGGTCAATGTATATATTCAATGTCATTTTCGCATTAAACAGTTGTTAGTTTGCGCTCATGTGTTTTGTACGTGTTCCTTCACTGTCTCCAGTTACTTTTTTCGTAAAGTTCGCGCAAGAAAAATTCAGAACTCATTCTAGAGTCAGGCGCGCGCACCATGCCGCGCCGATCAGCTTCGGAGTGGCGCATGCGCACTCTCTTCCTCGAGCGTGTCCGCGGCTCCGCGTTCTTCGGTTGACGCGTCCACAATTTTAAAGACGATAGTCTTTCTTGGGATACCTAAACGGAGAAATTTTGTTCTGTCTGTTTCTCTGTTTGTCGGCACGTCGCACGATTCAGCTAGCTGGCCAAAGTTTAACCCCCTGCCTTACGACCTCCAATCTTGACCGAGGGGCATGTGTTCATACGGGTGAGCGTGGGCAATTAAAAATCAAATATTACGCATACCTGAGGCACAATATCAATACGTTAGTACTATTCACAGTGTTCCTTTAAAACAAAATCTATAGATACGTAATTATAAAGATCCTAGTGTTTATTACGCGGCGCTGAAAATGCGCCGCTGTGTACAAAACAAGTCTCCGCCCAGTGATTTAACTTCGACGCTGTGGTGCTGCCACCTGGCAGCAGCATAGTTCAGCAAGCCGATGTTCGCCGATAGCGCTGTAGATGGCGTCCTCTTCTGTTTTATCAATGCCAGCCAGATGCGGCTGATTCATCGTAGAAGAGCGCTGTCTCAGGCAAGGCAAAACATATATGGCCGCTTGATGAAATACGACCCACTCTACAAGACATGATCAGAGAACGCAGAGAAAAGACCGACGACCAAATTTCAGCGGAGAAACGCCGGCGTCCGTCTAAGCGTGCCCGGAAAACGTCCGATAAACGAGCCCAGCGGCTAGCCCAGCTAATAAATTGCGGTACTCATGCAGTGCAGTCGGCACAAGACTATCGTCTTTCGACGACATTTGCAGCGAAGCACGCAGATACGCGGCCAATTTTTTTTCGCTCTCTGCTTTTCTACACATGCTTTATGGTTGACGCGCGTACGTTTTCTCGCTGTGTGCACTGTTTGATTTCACAGGAAACGTCTTTCCTCACAAGCATTGCGTTAAACGCTCTGGGAGCCAGAAAATAGCTACGTAGGTTGCATCGGAAACCAAAGCGGATCATGTACACCCGCTCCCGAAAGTTTACGGAATGTTAAATCCTCTGAAAATGCGAATTTCTGCTCTGTTAGTGCACGGCACATCTAACCCAGCAGGTAGCTGCGTAGGTCGCAACGACTACTACAAGCTGGAGCATCTGTATTGGGGCTATGTTCAAAGACAAAGCGGGAATGTATGATTTTCGGAAATTTTGTGTTCCGAAAACTTTTGAGGGCGGGGGTACGTACATACGAGAGCGCATTCCGAAGGCTTCCCAGATGTTTCTTTCTCCCTCCGTGTCGCAGCAGTCCACACTGTTGTGTCTACACGCAGATGTAATCTATAATCCCTTTGACCACCTACAGAATCATGTCGTCGTCGATCAAAGTCGAGTAAACCACGGTCGCACTTTCCAAAACGGCCCACACACCGCCATTTTGCCGACCGCTGCTGCCGCGCGCAGTGCATTATGGTCTAACGCCAGCCGCGTGGAGCGCGTGAAATAGGAACATGCTCTATATCTGCGCCGGCGTCAACAAGCACGCCAAACGCCGCCGGGCGCGTCGGCTACGCCGTGACTCCAGACTATAAGTTCTCCACTTCTCGCCGGCGTAGCTTAATCGCGTCGTGCGTGGTCGCGCGTACACGTTACGCCGGACTATATCTAGGCCTTAAGAATGAAATAGACTTCATACTGTGTGCAAACCCGGGCATTGCAGTGCGGCCTGCCGCGTCTCGGCGCGGGCAATGGGTGAGAACGTGGAAGCGCAGTTGACAGTTGTTGCCGCATTTCACTAGGAGAGCGCTAGTAGTAGGGGGAGAGTGGGGAGAGCTCCGCGCAACGCGCCGGTGAGAAGGAGAGAGTGTTCGAAACAGAGCAGGTTCAAAAAAGAGCAGATAGGTCGAGTCGGTGGTTGTTTTTTCTCAACGTGCACAGCTAGCTCTGAGTGTTAGGCAAAACGCCGCGCAACGGCTGTGGGCTACTGTGCTCGACGAACATTCCATTAGGTTGAAATACCGCTAGCTGCAAAAAAAAAAAGAAAAAAAAGGGAACGCCCCTGTGATTTTCAGAGGCTAACGCACCTATCAAGATGGATGTAAAGAATCAAGGATCTGCTCCTCTTCCATGTGGTCTTCTGCTTGCTGCGAGGAAGCTGGCAAGCTCTCTCGCAGCAATACCGCTTTTCTTCTGAACTGGAATTATTTAGTAGCTGATCTGAGACGTGAGCTGACATAGAACTAGCTCCAATTGCTCATTTGGCTGGTTATCTCGTTCGTGCCTTTGATGAGAGTGTAAAGGTTTCTTGTTCTGAATAATAAAATAACTAGATCTTTATCTATAACAAGCCGTTTTTACGTGCATAGTTATCGAAAAAAAAAAGAAGATCCGCTTTAGAATGCATGCTGTTATATCAGTACAGAGTACAGAAGGTGGTCGCTTGGACTAGTTGAAATCGCAACTCGCCCGAGCAGCCACCTCAAATAAATCCAACACTTGCTATATTTGGGTTCAAAACTCAATGACGCACATTCGGTAGGGAAGCTTACCAGTATAATTAACATCATAGCAAGTTTATCGTAACCCTTTAAAAAACGAACAAGCGCACAGCAATTGCGCTGTCAAGCCGCGATCCGCCACAATAATTTCGACAGTCTCGCTTTCGGTCTTCCCAGAGCCGCCCTTGCTGGCAGGGTTGCCGTTGGTTGGTACTTTGTGCCAAAATTGGCTACTTTTGGACCCCGTTGGCGACGAAAATTTCCAGTTGGTGCCAGGGCTCTTTTTTTAAGTTGTAGTTTTACTTATTCAAAATGGTTTTATTTATTCATCAATAGTAAAGACTGTTTCTAATACCGATTTTGTTCTATTTGGCTAGAAATTCGGCGATAATATCAAATGACATGGCTACTTTGGCTACTTTTGTTGTGAGTTCTGGCGCCTTTTCATGTCCACCCAACGACAACCCAGCTTACTGGTGACGCCGCGGCGGCAGCCCGGAGCACTAGGCGCGCCACGCCGTCTCCGCTCCACGCGGCAGGCCGCATTGTGTGTTTTCATTAGGGGCCGTGGTACAGGATGTAGCAGTGCTTGGGAAGTCCCGAAGCAGTGACCATAGAATGCTAAGGTCTCGAATTCGCCTAGACTTGAGGAAGGAACAGCAGAAACTGATACGCAAAAGGCCAATTTTTGAACTAGCGCTGAGAGGGAAAGTACAGGAATTCAGAGTCTCATTTCAGCATAGATGCGCGGCTCTAACCGAGGAAACCGACCTTAGCGTTGACGCAGTGAATGACTAGTATGACTAATATCATTAAGCAATGTGCAATGTCAGTCGGGGGTACAGTCATTAGACAGGACACCGCGAACTTTTGCAAGAGACAAATGCCTTATTAAGAAACGTGAAACCATGAATGCCTGAAATGAAAACGACAAAATAGAGCTGGTAGAGCTTTCGAAGTTAATGAATAGGCGTAAGGTAGCCGACATAAGAAGGTATACCATGGAGAGAACTGAACATGCTGTAAAGAACGGAAGAAGCCTCAAAGCTGTGAGGAGAAAACTGTGTATAGATAAAAAACAATTCTATGCATTAAGGGACAAGTAAAACAAAGTCGCTATCAGTATGAATAGGATAGTTGAGGTAGAGGAGGGGTACTACAGAGATCTGTACAGCTGCCGAGACAATCAGGATGATAACGTAAAACCAATAGTAGCCCAGAGGAATCGGACATCCCACCAGTAACGACAGGGGAAGTAAAAGAGAGCCCTAGAGGGAATGCAAGGAGGCAAAGCCGCTGGTGAGGACCAGGTGACATCAGAACTGTCGAAAAAGGGTTTACAGATTGTGCTAGAAAAACTGGCCACCTCGTATACGAAGTGCCTCTTGACGGGGCGGGTACCAGAATCGTGGAGGAATGCCAATGTCATCTTAATCCATAATAAAGGGGACGTTGAGGACTTGAAAAATTACAGGCCAATCAGCTTACTGTCCGTTGTCTAGAAGTCATTTACAAAAATAACCGCTAATAATATTAAGACCACATAAGAGTGCAATCAACCAAAGGATCAAGCAAGATTTCGTACAGCCTACCTCACAATAGACAACAGTCATACTATCAAGCTGGTGATAGAGAAATGCGCGGAATACAACCAGCCCCTATGCATAGCATTCATAGATTACAAGAAGACATTTGATTCGATCGAAATACCAGCAGTCATGCATGCGCTACGGAATCATGGCGTCGGCGAAGCCCATATAAACATACTGGAAGGAATCTCCAGCGGATCCATAGCCACCATTGTCCTCCATAAAGAAAGCGACAGAATCCCAATGAAGAAGGGTGTAAGGCAGGGAGACACGATCTCTCCAATGCTATTCACCGCGTATTTGCAGGAGATTGCGAAGAGTTAGGGGTAGAGTTGATGGAGAGTATCTTAGTAACTTGCGATTCCCTGATGACATTGCATTGATGTGTAACTCAGTAGACGAATTACAACTCATGATTACTGACTTGGACGCGTAAAGCAGAAGAGCAGGTCTGAAAATAGTATGCATAAAACTAAAGTAATGTCCAACAGTATCGGCAGAGTGGGTCCTGATCGCTTGTGAAATCATCAGCGGCAAGTCGCTGCTGCACTTCAGCTCCTCAGTTAGCCAGATATACCTAAGACTTTGTAATCTTCAATATTTATAAAGTCTTAGAAATTGCTTAAATAGTACGCGTCACTTCATTTGCTGGCAGCGAAAAACCGTAGAAAATCCTGAAGGACTCCAGCGTTTTTGTTCCATCCATCCACACCCTTTGCTTTCTGCAGTAGACCGTAGTCGTGCATTCGTTTCGTGCTTGTCATTCGTCCCCTTTTTTACTTTTATTAATTCGTGTTTCGCAAGTTGTGTGGTTCATAGGAACTATTAACCACACAACTGTGATGAAGCAATATATTTTGCTGGGTGTGCTACAACTGTGAATCCACAAGAAAGTATACACTCCTACCATGACACGCTTGTTGCACTAACCTGCAAGTGGGCCTCGCCGCGTTGAGAAATGGACGGCTCAGTTTGCGCGAAAGGCTCCTTCGCAAATTCCTTTCTGCTTAGCTGCAGGATTTGCTAGTTCTGGAAACCTAAGGCCCCTGTTATCATTGAAGTTAAGTGCACGTCCTCTATTTCGACATCCTCCCGATCGAGTTGGTGCCATTGCACACTCTCCATTTATGATTTGAAATATTCCATTTATGATTTAAAAAACTTCGAGAGTAGTGCAACATACGCAACAAAACAAATATTTATTTTTTCCTAACAGTTTCGGCTGGCGGACCAGCCCTCTTCGGAGGATGTAAGTCGAATGGCAGAACCCGCCATTGTCTCTCTCTCGTTTTTTTTAATGTTCTCTTTTGGACCCGAAACAGGGTGGGCGGCCCTCTCCTGCGGGTTCTGCCATTCGACTTACATCCTCCGAAGAAGAAGGCTGGACCGCCAGCCGAAACTGTTAGGAGAAAATAAATATTTGTTTTGTTGCCTATGTTGCACTACTCGAAGTTTTTTTTTTTATAAGGCTTATTACGGTAGCCCGAAGAAGTTCTCTTTAACCACCTATACATTTAAGGCAGATGTCTCTGCATCGGGTTCACTTTTTTTTTACTTCGACCCACGAAGCAACAACACGTCATGTTATGTTCAACCTCACATCACAATTGACTACTTGTATTGCTGTATATGTGTGTAGCGTGCATGTGCATGTGTGTGTATCTTTTATTGATATTTCTGCCCGCCACGTCCCACCTTGTCACTTTTCACCAAGTCTATCCAGTTCTCATCTGTGTAATTGATTCTGAGAAACTTTTTTTTCGCTCTCAGCTGGCAGTACAGAAGGTTAAAATATGGCACTACCCTCCTTCCCGCCTGCCCTGGAGCTTTCGACCACTAATGGGTGTTTAATTTTTAACGCGATAGCGTTAAAGAGATCGCTTCGCAGAAATTCCGGCGTCGGCGTCGTTGGTTGAGAGCGAAAAATCATCATCTTGTCCGTGACCGAAAAATAATCATCTTGTCCATGACCGAAAAATCGAGAAAGATGCAAAAAAATAAATAATAAAAAAATTACACCATCTCCCACTAAAGGAAACCATGTGTAGATGTGAAGCAGCGGCCGCTAACGCTTACACTGGCGGGGCGTTGACGCTGGCGCTCATCGCAGCGTTGCGCAGGAGAGAAAACTGGGGAGGCGCAAAGCACGCAGTGATGGAGCGGTGTTTCCTACTGGAACATGTCAATCGCTGCTAATGGGCAATGAGAGACAGATGACTCTGACTGGACACAGAGACCCGCAGTCCGCTTTTAGTTAACGCGCACGCTGCGAATTTTTATTGTTCAACAACGCACAGGAGAAATCTCCCACCGGCACCACCTTGCAGGTCGAAATCCATTGCCATATATACTGAGTGGCCAGTGAACGGTTGTGCAGCGCGAGCAGTCGGTTTTTTTTCAACCAAGAAACTCGCTAGCAGACGCTGCCTGCGTCGGCGTCGCGACAGGCGAGAGAGAGGGGGGAGCGTAGGAGAGGAGAGAGGAGGGGACGCGCATGCGCAGTGGGAGTGTGAACGCCGCAGGCAGGGATGCCTAAAGGAGAGGGGGAAGCGTAGGGAGAGGAGAGATAGGGGGGGACGCGCATGCGCAGTGGGAGGTGTGGACGCCGCGGGCAGGGATGCCTAGAGGAGAGAGCGTAGGAGGGGGAGAGAAGAGGGGAGGCGCATGCGCAGTGAGGCTGTGGTTGCCGCGGGGAGGGATGCCTAGAGGAGAGAGAGGGGGGGAAAGGAGGTTTTTATTTATCTTTTTTTTAAAGGGTTTGCGCATGCGCAGTAAGGGATGTCACGCCGCACACCGGATTAAGCTTCCCGCCATAAGATGCTTCACATCTAAAATTTTCGGGTCCGAGTGAGGATCGAACCCGGGTCTTCTGCGTGGCAAGCATGTGTTCTACCACACAGCCATGCCTCTACTCGGATGTACTGTGAAAATAACTTCCTCTGCTTGGAAATGCAGTGAAAATAACTTCCATGCTTCGCAAACGCAAGCGTCCTTTATATAGGCGTCGCAATATAACATGTAATATCCCAGGAATATTGCGTGGTACAAGCGTAAATTGCCATCGGGCGTCAGAATATGTGACTATCATAACCCATTACAAACGGCACACACCTTACTGCGCGTATTCCCTTAACACCACGTAGTGGGTGCATAGCAAGTTCGAAAACATTTCCCGCATTTGCCGCGCATAATTTCTCCTGGTTTAAACCATACTACCCATTACATAGTATGCACTAAGTGATTGAAGTACGCAGTAGGGACGGGATATCGCTATCGCGTTCAACTCTTAAAGGCGAAGCTTAAGGGTCCCCCAATTTTTTTACGCCCCTTCTTGGAAGGGTGTTACTTATCCTAACACCCATACTTCAAGGGTACTCATGGACACCCGTTGTAGAAGAGTGCTTTGGTTTCTTGCCGAAATCCGCTTGTTTCCTGCACACATGGGGTCTGTCGATCCATCTCGGACGAACTTAAACGAGGTGGCTAACACAGCTGCACGAGGGCTTACTATCCGTGCACTACGCCACCAGGATCCCAATAACATGCAGTAGGAGAACAGGGACCGATTACTTACATATAATGACGTCACAAAGCACTACTATATGAACAGAAGGGAGTACCCACTGCCACAAGCTAAGATCAATAGATCTCAAGCGGTGGCTCTGAGATTATTACAGACAAGAACTTACCCGAATCCAAACTTTATTAACAAGATATATCCTGACAGAGACGTCCAAATCAATTACGAGAAGTGTAATGGCATCATTACTCTGGACCATACGCTTTGGCAGTGTCCTGTGGCTTTTACAAACTGTGACAAGGAAAGAGACTGGTGGCAAAGAGTCCTTCACAGCGGAGCTCTTTCAGATCAAGTACAGGCCGTCCAGAAGGTCCACGATACGGCGGTAAGGTTAAACGTTACTGTCCCAACGTGGGAGCCGCCTGCGTCATCCTGAGGGTTGATCTTCAGGACCTTAATAAAGTTTAACATACCATACCATACCATACCACTCTTATCGGAGAGTCGTCATAACCACCCCTTTCTTAGGGAGTCACCCATAGAACAAGTCTTTTACACCCTTACGTGTGTAGAATTTTTTAGAGAGTACTGAATTTTAGCATTCCTTCTGTTTCACGAATCTATCGCAGCAAAAACTTTGGAATCCGCGATGTATAGGCGAAGTTGGAGTTTTTGTTCCATTCCCAGAGGCGCACTAGAAGCAACACAGGGAAGAGGTAGGAAGAATAATCGGGAAGGTACGTAAGCGTACGCCATGGCCTGGAGCATTTTCTTTCGTTTTTTTTTTCTATGAACGTGTTCGCACACTGTCGAAACGAGCGCAGCGCCGCAAATGATGGCGCTGCATGGCGACCATGATGGCTCAGGATAAACACAATTATCGTGCCGAAGACTCCCTGAGCTCCATATGAGCACAGCGCGCGAAGGAATACTGCCGCGTCAGCTTGATTGATGTGTTGTAGCCAAATCCCAGTGGAGCATTTTGGAGTGATTTCAAGTGAATATGCACTAGAGCGCTGCACGGGCCGTGATTCTCGGCCTGGGCCCGGCCCGAGCCCGGCCCGAGCCCGGCACTCGTTGAAGTTTACCCGCCCGAACCCGGCCCGGTCACTCAAAAGCGAAACCCGGGCCCGGCCCGAACCCGAGTGAAAGTTTCACCTACCCGGCCCGGCCCGGCCCGACCGCAGATCGGGCCCTGACAAAGAGGCCCGAGCCACAAATCTAGGTGGTGTTGCCCGAACATGGAATCGACAACAAGGCGTTTTAAGTAGCAAATGTGTATGTTTTGTTGGCGCACGCTACGCTAACACGTATGCTTTATTCTACAGTAATTCCTTGTACAAAAGGGCCTCACTGGGGTAAGAGTTGACCGGACATACTGGGTACGATGGACGGCTATTCATCAACAGCGTTTGGTCGCGGATATGACCATCGGCAGAATTTTGTCTTCGGTGGTGCAAACCCGTGTTGCATCACGGTGGGGGAAGTGGGGAGTGCTTGTGTGGCTTCGGTAGGGATGAAGTGTTGGTGAGCTTGAATTTTGCACGCCCCTGCGAACGCCCATGGTAGCAGATATTGTAGGAAAAAAAAGTGATTTGCAGCATGAGTTCAGTTTCAGCAGGGAGCGCAATAAGAACAGAGGGGACAGAGAACCGAACGCCCACTTCACTCTGTTTTTATTACGCTCTCTGTAGAAATTTAAAGCATACTTTGCATCAAACCCAATCACGCCCCCTTATGGATATGCAACACCTGTGTTTAGCATCGTAGCACCTTGCATCGGCAAGAGAAATAGAGAAAAAAAGACAAAGTTATTACCGTTGTTCTAAATACGCTAACCTAGATCAATGTTATGACAAACTGCGCGCACCACGGGTATTTTTCGATATACGTACAAATAGCCGAAAGGACGGAAAAGAATATTTACTATAGCATCATTTCCATATATCGCACCATTGCTAGCATATACAGTCTATAGGGCCGAAGAACTTGCGTATTTATTTATTGTTTGTGGCGCTTCTTGTTTGCTTTCACTTCTAATTTTCTACTGACTTCCCTCTGTAATGCATTTGGCCTTGAGGGTATCGATAAATGAAAATCAAATGAAATAAGTCTTTGTGGCATAGTTCACAGTTAATTTCTTTACAAGTCATTGTCCAGAAAGTCAAATTATCAAGCGGTTTCGGCTGTAAGCACGTCATGCTCTGTTGCATCAGATATCCTGCCGCGCTAGTCTACTGCTTGCGGTAGCCGCAACGGCGCATGAAGTCTTCCTTGCGAATAGTGGAGGAGTCGCCAGTCGTATTTCGCCGACCTCCCCCCACTGGAGCAAATCGGACGTCTCTGCGGACTTCTGCAGAATGAACATAGCTTTCCAGCTCATCGTTTCATCTCTATTGTCCCCGAATGTCGTGCCACTCTTCAATATAATCTATAAAACTCCTCTTTGAGGGCTTCTCCTTGTATGTTTCAGCAGTGTGTATGAGGCATGGTTTGTACTATGCTCTTTTGTTTTTCTTCATATTATAATATGTGCGCTTTGCTAAAGATGTTGTACCGGTTAAAGGTGGCGATTGGACTACGCCGATAGGAGTGGCAGGAGTTGGACGAAGAAATTTTGATCTGTTTTCGGGTTTCGCTCCACTTTGGTAATTAAGGCGTGGATAACGTTCTCGATGATTACTCATTGTATGCATATGGTTCGAGGTAAGCGGACATCACCCAGTGCGGAATTCGTAATTGTCTTTTTTTTCAAGCCAGATATATCGTCTAGGGAATATATTATGCCCAACACCGTGTTTAATGGACCTATGCTATTCCTGCCCATTCTAACGCTGTTGCGGCAGAATCATGTAGCTCTCGCACCATTGGCGGAACATGACGAAAAATCAGACGTTAACAATGTGGGCACACAAAGCAGGCCACGCCTCTCCAAGTCGTGTCACATGATTATTGGGAGCCATGACGGAGCTCGGAAAAAGAACGTATCTTTGTATAGTGATTCTATGTAACGAGACTACGCGCAGACCTTTCGTTTTAGTGGACTGCGGGAACTTTTAGAGAAGTTGCCCTGCTTTGGAGCTCTGTGATTGCTCTTCCAATGATCAGTTATAGATATTAATTTATTAGATAAATTTATTGTATTGCGTTTATTACTTTCCGTGCAAAATAAAATTCAGGATATAAAGTAATAGCGAATGGAAATAATAAAACAAAGAACAGTGAGATGTTCACTATATAAGCGCCTAGTCTATCAAGTAGCCCCTTATGCAAGAAGCAAAGGAAATTCAGTGCGTGTACCTCAAAAATCTTCTCTAAATAGCTTGCCCCATATAAAAAAAGCGTTTTCGGAGATATAATATATGGAACATACGCATATGTATGCGCAACGCAAGTGGAACAATTTTAAAGCGACACTACAGTGACACACAATTTGTCTATTATCAGAAAATTACTCTTTCTCAATTCCAAAATCACCACGCTAGCCGCAACAAGCCTATTGGGGATCGAGAAAATTTGCAAAAAGAAAATGCTGAGGGCGACGCCACTTTGAAATTCGCGCAACAAACGCTGTGACGTCACATATTTTGACGGCATCTACTGGGGCCCACATAGTTACAAATCCGTAAAATGAAGTGCATTGACCTTTCAGGGGGCCATAGATTTAACATACCTATTTTCAGGAAATTCCGTTGAGCCAATGTCTTCAAAGTACGACATATCCCTGCCATCACGCGTGGAGATTACGGCGCGAAATTTAAAAGCGGAACTTTCACCTTTATTTTCTCCAGTATTAATAGACTTATCATGGCGCAATTAAAGACGTTAGTGTTCTCGGAGAGCACTTTATCAATGTAAACCTATTCATTGTTTCACTCTAGTGTCCCTTTAAGAACTGAGCAAAGTCCAAGCCCGGCCCGACCCGAGCCCGCCACCTCAAACCCGGGCCCAGCCCTAAGCCCGGAGCTTCAGGCCCGAGCCCGGCCCGGGCCCGCCGTGAAAACTACTTTACCCGGCCCGGCCCGGCCCACGGGCCGGGCCGGACTCGGGTTTTCGGGTAGGCCCGAGCCCGTGCAGTGCTCTAATATGCACAAAGCGATATCTACCAAGGTGCTCAGCTTGCTAGGCGTGCTTTGTTTTAGATTTGCTTCGACGAACATAACGGTGACTTCGGAAACAACAGTTTGCATTGGGAAGTGCAGTTGTAGTGGGCTCAGTACCACACCAGCGACCGCAGCAAAGGTTGAGTACGTCTTGTGCCTCCTCTGAGGCACGTGGTTCCGACAGCACTTTTGCATCCGAATGCATAAATGTAACGCCGGGATTTCCGCGTCATTAAGCGTTCATGCTGTGGTATGTATAAAATGCAGTTTCGACATTATAAGATCTGCTGTAGAAGGCGCTTTCAACGATACTTACATCAAGAGGGCTGCGGCTGTTACAAACAGGATATGGACTGCACGCGGCATCATAAGGTCGTGGCTTGGATGGTCCTAAAAGCCAGTAGCTTGCTAAATTGCTTATAACTTTCAATAGCCGCACAGAGCTTTTTATATACAATAATTTCGACGTAATCATTCGTGGCCCTGTTCTAAGAACACTATGCACACTGGAATATAATATCGACGGCTAATTGTCTTGTCACGCTTGCAATTTTAGTGTAGCGCCAGAATTGTAATAGAGAATGTCTGCCTATTTTCTGCTCAAGACTATTGGGATATAAAAAGAATATGAGAACAATAAAAGGATCTGACAGCTAAATTGTGTGTTTCAAGAACTTTTCCAGCTCTGAATAAAATTCACTAAATCTGCAAATATATGGCTGATATACGTAAGCAAATCTACCCATTACTGCTGTGCATTTTTTTGAGGAGAAAGCATAATATGCATAACGCGAACATGGTTTTGAACAAAAAGCTGGCGTTGACGAGAAATCGCGCACAAAGTCATATGACGAGCCGCGTGTCACCTCGATCGAGGCGCGCGCTCCGCGCTGATTTCGTCTTCTCTGCGTTCGCGCAAAAAAATATGGCACCTTCGCACTAGTGGTGCCAAGACTAAAGCAAGCGCGCAGCTGGGAGGCCTTTCTATTAAAAGCGAAGCATTTCTTAGCGAACTTCGGTGAGTTTGAGCGTATGAAGCTATCTATCTATCTAGCCGCCTACGACTTTGTGCTCTCCTGGCCGTATCGTTAATGGGATTTATACCAAATTTGGTATGGCATAACATGACCGTATGACAAACGTAAACAGCTGGTCATATCATGAAAATCATGACTAACTTATCATGAAAAGTATGATTTACATGCCACGCTCATGGCGCGCTCGCGGCCGTTTCCTTAGCTTGATATACACCAAATTTGGGATTGAGTGACGTGACTGTATGACGAACATAAATGGCAGGTGGTAATATGCAAATAATGACGTGCATGTCATGAACAACATGATTTACATGCCACGCTCATGGCGTGCTCGCGGCCGTTTCGTTAGCTTGATATACACCAAATTTGGTATTGAGTGACATGACTGTATTACAAACATAAATGACTAGTGGTAATATGAAAAGCATGGCTTGTCACGTGCGACATGACTTGCATGCCCCGCTCATGGAGCGCTCGCGGCCGTTTTGTTAGCTTGATATACACCAAATTGGGTGTTGAGTGACATGACTGTATGACGAACATAAATTACAACTGGTAATATGGAAATCATGACTTGTCATGTGCGAAATGACTTGCATGCCACGCTCATGGCGGGCTCGCGGCCGTTTCGTTAGCTTGAGGTACACCAAATTTGGTATTGAATGACAGAACTGTATGAGGAACATAAATGACAAGTGGTAATATGGAAATCATGACATGTCATGAGCGACATGACTTGCATTCCACGCTCATGGCGCGCTCGCAGCCGTTTCGTTAGCTTGATATACACCATATTTGGTATTGAGTGACATGACTGTATAATGAACATAAGTGGCAGGTGGTAACATGAAAATCTTGGCATGCATGCCATCTACAACGCCATTTACATGCCACGCTCATGGTGCGCTTGCGTCCAGTTCGCTAGGTTGATATACACCAAAATTTGTATTGCGCGACGTGACTGTATGACGAACATAAATGATAGGTCCTAACATGTAAAACATGACATGCAAATTATGTAAAGCATGATCTGCTCCTTCCTGGCTGCTTCGCATTACATCGATTCCCACAGTGCGTGGGATCTGCCGGCTTTTTTCTTGATATTTCTCTTCCTTTTTTTTCCTTTTATGACTATTTGTTTTTTGTATCTCTTTCTGTATCTATTTATTGCTCTTTCTATTTGTTTCTGTTTCTCACTGCGTCTATCTTTAATTGTCGTTCTTCCATTTTTTTCTCTCTGTCTCTCTGCTTCTTTCTCCCTCTTTCTTTGCTTCTCTTTATTTCTTTGCTTTCTGTTTGTGTTTCGCTTTCTGCGTGCCTCAATTAGCGTGACTCAAGCCTTCAATACATAGACACTGTAGCCTGGGGATAGCCGTAACAATTACAGATGGTCGGAGTAGCATGGGAATGGTGCGGCGGAGTATGTGGGGGTGAACTAGTTCTTGCGGAACAAGTTTCTTAAAGCACGCGCCTTTTTCCAACGTAAAATGGCGATTCAAGAAACTTGGGTTATTCTGTATCTATATAAAAGAGCACATCTATTGTGAGATGCAAAGGCACATATTTTAATTTCATTTCAGAGGCGTAATCCAAAGTTCCTGTTATTTACCGCACCCCCGACGTAGACTAATGCTGAAATAGGTACCATTTTAAAGACAGCTACCACATTGGTGACAACGTAGGTTTTAAAATGACCAAGTTTATTTAGTTGCTTGTCACCCCTATGGTATGTCGTTCCTCTGCTCCTCCACGTGTTCTTTCGCGCTGGTTAGATAGAAGCACACCATCTCGTGCAGGTCAACGTTCCGATGCCAGTTTATTTGTTCACCTTGCACCTAGAGCAGGGCTGCAAAAAATTTTCGTTCAGAACCGCAATGGTGTTTGTGACGAACACAAATGTACTGGAGGTCTCGCCTAATGGTGGCCTTCATAAAACGTTGCACGGCACACGTGCACGTGTCTTGTAATTATTTCCCAGCGAAGCCTTATCTTCCGCGTATTCTTATCTTCTGCGTATTTGAATAATTTTTTTTCCTGCAAGACGTTTTTGTTGATCGCGTAGATTCAGCAATACTACCTATCAGTCTTGCTCTTTTGAGAATATTTAGGCCAAGATGAGGTCATCGGTCAAGCTACCAAATATTGACAAGGTTCATTTAGAAGTCTTTTTCAGTGTTCGCTGGAGACCACCCAACAATCAATAAAACAACAATTATCAAAATTACCAAGAATCAAAATTATCGCGGTTTTTCGCACAATCTGCAATTACGTCCCAGAAAACAAAAACCCACGTCTTCATAACATGAATTCATGTGAAGCACATGAATGCGAGAGGGAGTGGCCACGTGGGCCAGTCACTTCTCTCACCTTGCGAATAACCACGTGCGTCTGCGGGGGTAATTCTCGTTTTGACGTTCTAATGTTCGTTGAGCGGCCGTAGCGCACCCGGTAGGCGGAGCGCTAGCGATAACATTATGGCGGCCACGCTGACGACGATTTCGCCGACGTCATCATGAACTTACGAGGACAGATGATTTTCTAAAGCAATCACTTTTTTTTTATGATAGATCGCAGATTCACAAAGTGCATCACATAAAGTACCAACCAAAATTATGCCCACAATACTGCATGTTCCTCAACAGGCAACTAATGCATGACGTATCATCACGAATGCCTACACTACAGTTTATTTATTTATTTATTTACTTATTTATTTATTTACTATTCAGCGACTTCACACATCTAACATTTTGCTGGAATAAGCAGTGGTGTGTATCACGGTAATTAGAAGTTACTTTCACCAGACTAAGCTGCAGAATTCCGAAGTTGAATTATTACTGACATAAAGCTGGACTCAGCGCGTCACCGTTATGTCAGTTTTGCGGTGAAATAGAGACAATAGACCAGTTCTTTTTATTCCGTCACCGGTATTCTAACCAGAGAAAAAAGATACCTCGTCGCTCCCCTTCAAAAGTTAGGATTGCAAATCACTGTTGCGCTAATTTTATCATTTGGTGACATTACATTAGGTTATAGCCACAGGGAGGTCTACTCTGCGGTGTTTGATTACATATATGGAACAAAGGGATTACCATGCTAGTGTATATTGCCGTATTTTCATTATTAATTACAGCCTGTTCTTACATCCGTCAAACATCCGATCTGATAGTGACTATTTGCGCTATAGAATTTTCATTTATTAGCTATATGTTTTTACTTTTTAGTTTAAAGTTACAGCGTTTGTTTCTAGCTTCATAGTTATTTAACTCATAGATCCTGCCGCCCGGTTCTTGGCCCATCCCCCTCTCTGGGTGAGCGCCATCAACAAGAGGACATCATCATCATCATCATCAGTTGGCCATGGCTACAGCTTAGCTGTCTGGGCGGTGGCAGCGTCATCTACAGTGATAGTGTCACCTTGCAGCCGACGTGCCCTAAGTGTGTCGCTGCGCCGATAGACTACCGACTAGACGCTGCACTGGTGTGTTTTATGAGTTTGTGCAAGGTGCCAGTAAGTTCCGTCCCGCGTCCGCTTTAAAGCCTCTGTGTTTCCCTGAAACCTTCCTTGTGTGTGCCCAGGCTGCACACAACGCAAGGTAAATGTACCTGGTAGCGAAGCTTCCATAGAAGCCCATACGTTCAGAAAAAGGCGGCTCATCAGCTGCTCATTGGGCTAAGCGCCATCTGTGTGAGGAGGGAACGCTTCCGGTGGAACACAAAATAAAGCGAATGTGACGTAATAGCCGGTAAACAAGTGACGTCACTTTGCTGGCGCTAGCGCGAAATTTGATCTCAAATTAGTTTTCGTAGGCCCCTGATCGCTAAGGACTCGCGCTAAGGCGATCGCCGGCGAGCCTACTACGCGTGCGCTTCAAGCCAACGCCAGCTAAACTAATATCAACTCATGACAAGGTAGGGATGATTAAGTGTACCACCGTTAAATTCGCCTCGGTTTCACTAGGAAACTTATTCTTGCAACTTTTATTCGGAGTTCGTGGCATCTTCCTCCGATGGATTAAAGCAAGCAGCAGTGTAAATTTCATACTTGCAGCGTTGCTTATTTGATTCGTACATACGCAGGTTCTTTAGTGTGCACTTTGCTTGTGTTCTTCAGCTTTAACAAGACGAAATGACGCCTACTCACGCCAAAATTATGACACTTAAGTTTTACTCAAGGGTCACGCTAACTCAATTTTCTAGGAGCGAAGCTCCTTATGCCGTGGGTCGTGCGTCCCATGTTTGTAGTACGTAGTAGCCACCTGCGTGATGACGATGACGCTGTCATCACGGCACACCGCATGGAATGTGGTGTGCCGTGATGACGATGACGATCGCGATGCCATACAACACATGGCATCGCGATATGGTCTCACATGCACATCGTTTGACCACATGTAACCAACCACCATCACGTCTTTGCCGTGGGTCGTGCGTCCCTTGTAGTTTGTAGTACGTAGTAGCCACCTGCGTAACCAGCAGTATATCCCTGTGTGATGACGATGACGCTGCCATCACGGCACACCACATGGAATGTACCCACTATGCGTCATAGCGATGACGCTGATGACGATGACGATCGCGATGCCATACAACACATGGCATGGCGATATGGTCTCACATGCATATCGTTTGACCACATGCAAACAACCACCATCACGTGTACCTCCGGAGCTTCGCCCACCCATCATCATTCACTCTGCGGATATGCTGTGATTTTTTTAGGCAATACACAATGAGCACCAAGTCAATAAGTTCGAAAAGTGTGCGGACACTATACATGCGCTTTATTTTGCCTTATGCTCCGATAAATTCTTGTTACGTATGCGAGTGCAGGTATGCGAACTGTAAGGCGATAGATGACTTAGCGATCTGCTCACCGATAACATGAATAATAATAGGCACTGCGTGTTCATGAAGGAAACCGGGCCACAAGAATACTGATGCATGAAAGTCCAGTGAGTACAGTCCCTTGTTTCTTATCTAGAAGGCATGGGTCGCTAGGCATACGCGTGTTGCTACTGCATCCTTGCACAGTACATCGTTTCCACAGTTACCGAGGGAAGCACTCGGCGGTAAATGTTATCCGCGTCGTCCCGCTGCCCGTTGGACACTGTACTCAAGACGTTCACCAACGATGAAACACACGTCACAACTTGAATTTTCACCACATTAATTCAGAGAACGCAAGCAAGTGCGGAACACTAAAACACGTGAGGGGCGTCACCGCAGACGAATTTTACGAGCGTGCCTTTCCATGCAGCGCAAGGGCTGCACTGAGTAATACTGGCGTGCACAGAGGGCGCTAGAAAAAAGATTTTTCGTAATAATAAAACACTGTCATAATTTTTTTTGCTGATATTGCTGATATTTTTTTGCTGATATATAATATTGTTAGGGAAATAAATGTCATTTGTAAAACATAACGATTGCTTCGCCTTTGCATAAAACTTGGTTTTTCACTATTAGTGTTTGTTCCCTCCAAACCTAGTCGCGCTTCAATCGCAGCTCCCATAACGCCCCATGCTGATGTGGCTGGCAATTGCTTCTGAACCGCTTTTCGCCCGAAGTTTCGCGCCCTATTTCGATAGACCTTGCACAACGTCGTTGTAGTAAGAGCGCTACCCACAACGGAAAACGAAACTGAAGAAGACGACGGAGTGCACGCGAGAGAGGCCAACGTGAAGCGCGTGAGCTTCAGAACGTCGACGGGCAGAGCGTGCGTAGTCAGCGGGCAAGGAGCAGCACGTTCGATCCGAGGAGGAGGCGGACCGAGCTGGGGCCATCAGACCAGCCGGGACGAGCCTGGCGTTTCCTGCGTTGAACGGCTGTTCCAGACCAGGCCCTGCGGCGTGTTCCTGTGGTGGACGTGCGAGCGGGCCAGTCCAAGTTGCTGATCGTGTGCCAGATGGTGTGCCCGAGACCAACCAGCTACCGAGTCGGGCAATGATGCTGAGGCTGCTGGGGTCCGGCACTACCGACTGCTGAGGGCGTGGTCCTGGTGCCACGTGTGTTCCGGTACGGCACAACCGATCGCTGAGTGGACTCGGTTCTGCTCCAGGTGCATCGGAATGCGGTTCTGCCTTTTCGACGGTTCATCGCGCCTCTCCTGCTGCGAGCGTGCGTCAGCTACGCGGTCGTCGGTACCGTGGAGTGACGTCTACGGACCACATACTCCAAATTAGGCAGGGCGCAGGAATAGTCCCTAGGCGTACAGGACTGCAAGGACTGAGGCTTAGGGAAAGAGTAATTGTGTGTATTAGTGTTCAGTAAGTGTATGTGTTTGTATTTGTGTTTTGATGGGTGTTGTCTATAAATGTTTTCTTGTCCCTGACTCTGTCTGTGTTTGAAGGCTCACGAACCCACTACAGTCGTACCGATATTGGTTTTACGGTGGCTATGCGCGGTGGCTATACGGTGGCTATACTGGGCCGGCTTTGCCGCCCTTCATCTAATATTAGGTTTTCACCGGCAATATTGGGCCTGGTTTGCCGCCGTTCCACCAATATCGGCTGAGCCAGTGGCTTTCATCGCCAAATATTGGCTGAGTTTGGCCGTTCTTCAGCCTATGTGTAAGCTGAGCCGTTGACTTTCACCGGCTACGATTGGGACACTTTTGCCATTATTCAACCGACGTTGGCTTTCAGTGGCTAATATTGGGCCCATTTTGCTGTCCTTCAGGGAGTGTAGAGCTCAATGACCGTCTTTAGACGGGAACATTCGGTCTTTTTGCCGCCCATCTGCGCTTGACCAGATAATTAGGATACGATCGAGATAAGCATTACCGAAATTCTCGTCATTTATTTTATGTATCGATCAGAGGTCGAGCTGCCTATGTACGCGTTTCAATCCCAGAACGTCACGTGTGCGGGCTTCAAAGTAGTTCTGTTCATGTGTTTTTTGTTTGTATTAAACGCAGGATACACTTGTAACGCCATAGAGCATTAGGCACTTAAATGTTTGTTGCCTAAGCTCCAGGAAGCTACATGGATTGGTGTAGTAGTAAAATAAGGAAGTGCATGTGTTGTATGGTGCTAATGCCGCGCTCACCATTAGGGGCGCGAAGTATCGCCAACTGAATAGCTCGCATTCTCTTTTTAGTTTCTCCTATGACAATAACTAACAATTATCACTAGCACTGTGAATTTTCTACCCAAAAAAAGTGGCCATCACAAGAATGACTGACACATTTGATGACCACATCGTTCACCGCTACGAAAATGTTGGAACTTTATAACAGATACCATTAACTTCATGGGTGAAATTCAAAGTACTTTTCTTTTGTAAATGTATATTCCATTCGCCGTCCGACACTGCTTATAAATCCAGCAACATTATTCGCCTAATCATTCACGCACGAATACTTTTAACGGAATGTCAATGCTGATTCTGTGCATAAACCGAACCTGACATCATATTTATCGCGCTATATCTTTAACATCCTTCCGGCCGCTGACTGTGTGGCACGAGGGCTCATGAACTGCACGGATATTTTTTTTATCTGTGTTTATACACGTATTTACACACGGGCGTGTTGTGGTCAAGCGTAACAAGGGCATTTAGTTCAGTGATGTCGCATAATTTTACCTTGTGAAAGTAGTACAAAGTTCTACAAGGCGTGCTAATGAGCTAGTTGGTTCATTGTCTGAAAAAAATAGATATGGCACAAACAGACCGGGACAACTTGAAGACATCTTTTTTCGTTAGAATGCTTCTAAACTAATTAGCCCGCCGACAATTCATACCGAAAGGAGAAGCACGTGTTTGCTATGTTTTGTCAGTTGATGTTTTCACTGCGTTGCCTTCCTTTTTGCCCCATACCTATCTTTCTGCAATAAAAATGTCGTTGAACCATTGCTTCCCACGTGCTTTTAGAAACAGTCGCATTTAATATTATTATTATTGCACAGCGAGAAGCAGCCAAACAGAACTATGGGTTGCCAGTAACAGCCATCAGAACCGCCAAGTTACACGGAAAGGAAGCCACACAACTTTAAGCGAGGTGACGTAATGCACAGGGTGGGTCGACGCGAACGGCGCTGCCCTCACCTGTCGATTCAAGCGAGTTAAGTGGGAATGCGTTACGCACAATATAGTGATCACTGTATCTTCGGTCCTAGTTAAGTTTATCGAAAAATTCTTGTGGCTGCGTATCCTTGGGAGGCGTCCGACTCATTTCAAGGTGTTTTTCACTCCAAGCGCTTGGGATGGTTCATGACCCTTTTATACTACTCCGCAGTGAAAATATGAAATCGGAAAGTCGCAGTGAATGCGAACGTTGTCAGGCCAATTTAGAAACGAATAGCGTCGACAATGAGCCAGACAGTTTGATCTTATCACTCTCGGAGGTAAATTTCGGAGAGCACAGTTGTAGGGCAGTGCAACTAAAACACCAAAAATGAACATCGGACAATAAAAGTGTCCTCATAGCGAACGAGAAAAAAAAGCAACCTAGAAAGAAGGCCAGGTTGACCATGTGAAGCCGCTGCGTATGTGATGCTTCTGATCCATTACGCACCACAAACTACATAATATCAAAAGGGTAATAGTTCACTGGTGTGGCAATTGCAGCTTTCTGGTCGCAGTCATGGGCGATGTTTGCTAGTATACTAACCAGACATTGTACGGTGAGGAAATTTGGCGCTGGAAAAGAACCAACTGCAATATCAATTTGTCGACAGGAGTATCAACTTCAAGAGTAGATATCCTTCTTAATGATCCGCTTAATAAAAACAAAACAATACCAGAATATAATCACGTGGTCGCAACTTTCCGTTACCTCAAAGAAGAGGGCTGTGCAGTGACGCGAACTTACGGGCCGGCAGCCAAGGACCTAGTGGATGCTCAACATAAATATTTGCCTCTCGCTTAGAACAAAAACCACTCAGATTAACCTTTCACCAACGAATCTTCATTGTGTGCCCCTGTCAGTGAGTGCAAGCGTACATTCGTGCTTAGATCGCATCACCAATCTGCATGCGCCTGAACATCGGTCTTCTCACACATTTTTCTATGTTCGTGGCCCTTCCTTTACGTAACTACTATGTGATCAACCTCCGTTCTTTTTTGACACGCTTACTGGCTACTATCTTGCCATGTCTTGTAGTTGTATTGCTTTTATAGGGTAATCATAATTTTCAGTAACAAATCCAATTTGGTGCAAAATTCAAGTATTGCTTCACCCCAACACATATTGTTAGACGAAATGGCGAAACGCCAATGGGAGGCAATATTAAAGCGTTATTCCTTCACTAACAACCGGCAGAAGTGTAAGGCAGTTCATGTAGCATTTTATCGTTGCGGTATTTTTTATTCAGCAACCTAGCAGATCCAGCTTTCGGGATGGATGGATGGATGCTATGAGCGTCCCCCTTTATAACGGGGCGGTGACATGTCTGCCACCAGGCTCGAAAAAAAACTTTATTTTTATGGTGGCCTAATGCCTTATCTACATTGATTAAATCTATGTTATTACAGCAAAGAAAAATATAAGTTCACGGTCCATCTCTCTGCTTCTTTAGGCAGAATGACCTTATTTTCCCCCTTCTTCATTTTTGTCCTTTATCTCTACTTTTCTGCCACCAATACTCTAACCGTCTCTTACTTATTTCTATCGCGGGCGTGTTCAGCTTTCCATTGTTGTCCCTAAAACCCAAGGCTTCATGTAGACTCGTGTCCACACGTATATCTGGGTGGATATCGCCACATTCAATCAGTACATGTCCCATCGTTTCCTTAGTTCCCCCACAGCATGTACATTGTTCTTCTTCGTTACAGAATCTCGCTTTATAGCTACGCGTTCT
>JALIZH010019157.1:0-35366 GCA_030522465.1 Rhipicephalus appendiculatus | reverse complement strand
CCCTCTTCCTCCGCAGTAACGATGGCATGAGGGGGGTTGAGCTCTACATCAGGCTGCTAATAACTAGAGAATTTTCATGCCTGAGAAAAAGTGGTACCAGCCCCTCTTTACACAGATGATCTAAATAGCCGCAGACTACGCATAAAGGGTCTTCTAGCACACTGGAGGTTTTAGCAGACCATGTACGCGTTGACTACTATCCTTTAGTCGCATAATAGCGAGACACTGACAGCGCCATGTTGTACCCAACAGAAGTATAAACACGTATCTAGCGTCCACTGTGCTTGATATTTCCCTTTATCCATGCGGACATATTCATAAGACGCTGGCGAAACAGTTCAATTTTGCCACAATACATCCAAATGGTGTTGCGAAAAGCGTGACATTCCGCTTTAATTAAAGCACTGGTGCTTGAATAAGTTGCATGGGCCAAAATAACTTGGTTGTTCTTTTGGCAAGGGCCCAACGTACTCGCCGTTCTTGCAGCAAGCCATATTGCCCGTTGCTATCTCGAAAGACCAGCGTGCTTTTTAAAGTACAGTATCATAACTCCGGAACAGAGAACTCTATGAAAATTTGCACGTGTTGTTGTCTATCGTGATTAATTAAATATGCAAAATCTCAATAAAGTTGAAGCAGTAGTTCTTCAACAGCGTACAAAACTGGGCGAGTTGTTAACTTCATAAACTTCATAGTTTACAATGCAGTGCAAAAAGACGATACACAAGATGAAGGAGGACACAGGACAAGCGCTCAACTAGCAACTGTCGTCTTTATTAAAAAGAAGAGAATAAATACAAGCAGTTTCGCTGCGTGCGCACCCTCTACGCTGCAGAAATTGTCACGTTTTTCCTAGAACTGCTCAGTTTTTATCTAAACGCTACTTTTGTTATGTGGGAGGGTGTACCGTATGTTCAAAAAATCCGGTATATGCATTGGTTCAAAAGTGGCACCTGTACTCAGTAATAATTTTTCTCTGCTGTTGATCGCGCGATAGAAAAGGAGGTGGACGGTCTAGTTATTAGTATATTTGGTTACTTCGATGATTTTTTAATCATCCTGCCGAGTGACGCTTGTACTTCCCTAATGCATGACGTACAGAATATATTTAAAGACAATGCCTTTGGGCTGCTGTTCACGACTGAATTGCCTGTTAATGGTGGTATGGTATGGAAAAACTTTATTTAGGTCTGTCGGGGCGTGAACTAGCATGCTATTAGATTTTTAGATCTGTGTTTGTATACTCAACCGGACCATGTGTGCTGTTCTAACTCACCGTGTGCAAAAAAATCACTCTTGAGCTATTCATGAGGGCATTCTAAGATAGTGAAGAACGGCATTGCCTTCAATTCGGTAAAATCTGCGCTTAACAAGTCTTGCCACCATAAGGTCGAGGTCAGCTTTCAGGAACAATGAGCTCGATTAAAAAATGCTGGCTTCCCAGGTTCAACCTTATCATTTATTTCCCTCAGGTTGCTGAAATATTTGTAGCTATCTGTAGCACGGTCTGGGCAACGCACAAGCTCCACTAATAAGCCTAAGAATTTCGCTGTCATTCCATATGTTCATGGAGTATCACACAGGCTCAAAAAAAATTGCAAAAGGCTTTGACGTAAATGTCGTGTTCTCCGCTCGCGGTATGGTTGGGAGAGCATGCGCCGCTGTAGATAGAAGGATGATAAGTTCAGCACAAAAGAATGTGTGCTCCGTTAAGCATCGCACTCGATTTGTAACGTGCATGTGTGGTGATGTATACAATATCCCGTTAACATGTGGAAAAATGTATATAAGACAGACTGGCGCCTGCCTTACGGAGAGGTTCCGCCAACACAGCAACACATTGAAGGGCACACCGAAATCACATTTGTCTTCTCATTGTCTCTCCTGTGGCTGTAAACCTTTGTTTGATAGCACGCATGTCATATTCAGGCACATGGATCAGAGTTCACGTGAAATCATCGAAGCTTTCCACATCAAGCAAAATCATGATACTTGCATTTCCGCCCCATCCATCTATCTTCATGATTGTGAAATCATCCTACATGAAAAAACGTGACAATTTCTGCAGCGTAGAGAGTGCGCGCGCGCAGCGACACTGCTTGCATTTATTCTCTTCTTTTTAATAAAGACGACAGTTGCTAGTTCGGCGCTTGTCCTGTGTCCTCGTTCATCTGGTGTATCGTCTATTTGCACTGCATTTTAAACTAACCAGTAGTTCTTGCGTGGGCCATAATGGGTTAGACCCACTCGCTGCAATTCACATGTTTTGATCCCTGGCATGATTCTATGAGCTTCTTCCACGCAATATTTCATTCGTTAAGGAGACTCCTTGTGCTACATGACATTGATGTAGTTTATTTTCCCGAAGCACTTTCAACGAGACCATGGCTCTGTGGAAAAAACATCTGCTTGCCATGCAGATGGCCCGGGTTCAATTCACACTCGAACCGAACGTCGTTATTTTATTTGCATCTGTCTCGACTTTTCGGTCACGAACAAGGTTATTTTTCGCTGACAACCAACGACATCGACACCGAGACCGGAATTTACGTGAAACGAGCTTTTCAGCGCTATGGTGTTAAAGTGTTATTGAAATAACACCGTAAAACACAATCATCTGCGCATGCTCTGCAAGAAAAGCCAGTCATGACGACACTCTTAGAAGCAAGGTTTGGGTTTGGGCTAGTTGGTGATCCATTAATAATACACAGCGCAAGACGAACAAAGGACGAGAAAAGGAACCACAAAGACAAGCGCTGACTTCCAACTGAGGTTTAATGAGGTTCCTTGCCCACCACTGCGCTCAGTGTGGATGCACTCCTGCGTTTGACCAAACCGCGGTCCTGGCTAAACATGGAAATGATCAAACCAGGGTGATCATTGAGGCCTCGTTCATCGCCAAGGGCAATTGCGTCAGCAAACCTTCGGATGCGTTGACCCAGAAGGAACTACCCTTTTTGGATGCGTAGTACCGGTGCACTCCTTTGTTTGGCATTTGGTCTGCGCGCGTGTCTATCGTGCATTTGTTAGGTTCCGATAAGAATCTTTTGTTTGGCGTGGTGAAGTTAGCATGCGATTGTCGTGGCACTCACATGATGCGTTTTGGAGACTTATATTGCATGTATGTTTTAAGTGCGAATGCACTTCTTAAGCGACCCCGAAAACTCCGCCGGCATCCGCGCTCCTCCTCCTCTCCCCTAGCAACGGCGCGAGGAGCGGAGAGGAGCGTCTGTAGCAACGGCGCAGCGACGTCACGCCCCACGTGGCTGCGCGCGCTCCGCCCTCCGCTCCGTGGCTGCGCGCGCCCCGCGCCGGCTCCGCACCGCTCTCCGCGCCGTGACGTCACGGCGCGTTGTGCAGCTGTTCCTTCTGTTGCGAAATGACTGGTTGCCCAGACGTGAAGGAAAGACTTCCGTTTATTGCCAATACTAGTGGCGAACTGCTGTCCCGCCCACGTGCGCGTGCCTTCGTTCCCTCGATGCCACCTCGGTTTCCTCTTCTTCGACAGAGTCTGTCACGCTCCAAGTTGCTCCGTTCCGCACTATTTTTCAACATCCTCCCAGGGGGGGCCAAGATGAATCGCACGCGTCGAGGGTGCAGCTTGAACGGTGGTGACGTCGCCGCACCAGGCATAGGTGGGTTCGTTGGCGCCTCTTCTGCAGTTCAATTGCAGTATGCTGGCGATGACGAGCCTTGCGTTGCAATAGAAGTGCATTCGGGAGCCCCAAGGCAGAAGCGCGGTGCGGCAGCCAGATGCGTCGACTTTCCAGTGAGAAGTAGGGCGGGATCAAATGCTGGAGCTCGTCAGGCGCGCTCTTGAGACGTCTTCGTAGTGTAATGCTCTCGCAATTGAGCCGGCGGTAGCACGACGATTTAAGCGGTCCGTTGATGACCTGCGGGAGGCTGACGCATGAGAAGTCCATGGCCTTCTCAGCAACCGTGTTCTCATTCTTCTCGTAAACGTGTACGACGTTCGTGCCGCTGCGAAGCTCGCTGTTCATGTCGGGAAGCACTTGGCAGTTCCACGGGTCTGTCACCTTGGGCAAGGTGTGGAACGGTTGATCAACTGAGCCGGGTATTTCGTTCAGAGATTCCAGTTTATCCAAGGATTTTCTCTTTCGTTTGCTAATCATACTTTCCGTAGCCTTCGGGAATGCTTCTTGCAAAGTTTCCATGCGTCTTTCTTCCAGTATTTGTGCGGAGACTAGAACCTTAGGAGTCTGATGCGATTCCTCCAGCGGAACCATAAGCGTGTCCTCTCCGTCGATTAGCAGAAGCTCAGAGTGAGGCACGTAGTGTAGATCATTGATTGTCCAGTTGTCGTCCTTTCCGTAGACGTTGTCATCGAAAGAACTGTTACATTCATTGCGTTCCTTCTGCGCTGTGAGGTCGAAATGGTCTTGAGCGGGCTTTTGCCCTCGGCGGACAGCACGCGCTTTCCTGCACACCACACGCTTTGTTTCCGGCAGTGCCTGCGCACTGTGGTCGTTGATTTGCGTCTGTCGCACACCCTCCCGTCGTTGGGACCGACGCTTACGGGGCGCAGGGTGTTCTTGGCGCACTTGAGGGCGCGATCCTGGCCGTGGTAGTCGCCCAAAAAGCGACTGGTCTGGGACAAGTTCTGCAGGTCCGAAGTCACCACCACGCTGCCGCTGATGACGCCGACGCGCGCGGTCACGAGGAGGGTCGACTTGCTTGCCTGGCGTCTCATACTGTTCTAAGTTCCTGCCGCCGGCGACGGTGTCGTCAACTTGATGACGCTTAATTCCCTTGGATATGCCTTGGTCCACTGCAGATAGATGGTGCTTTTCCATGGTTGCTGAATGCGTCCCTTCAGTCCTGACGGCGTCAAGACGCGACATTGAGGATACGTCGTTGTCCTTTGCAGAACCGAGACTCGACACGAACAGTGCGCTTGACGGGGAGCGGATGTCGGACTGAATAGGGCCTTGCACCATCCATCCAAAGGTAGTGCCGATCGCTGTGATACTTCTGCTGATGCGATCGATTTTCCCAGTGGCAACTTGCCAATAAGCGTCAGATCCGATGAGGACACTGATCTCTCCTGGTCGCCATGTATATGGTTGAAAGCTGTCAGCTACGTTGCACCCCCGTTCGTCAAGAAGATGCAAAATGTTGGGGTTGAGTGGTGGGCTTGTGACAGAACAGATTTCAGGAATCGTTAAGGCTTCCACGGTTATTGCTGCGTCGTCGAACTGGCTGCGGAGCCGTACATTCACACGCTCGGTGCAGATTTGTCTTCGTGACTTAGAGTCTCCGAACGTGATGAGCGAGAGTTCTTCTTTTCCCACAACGGAGCACTGAAGAATCTTTGCCACGTCTGCACGAATGTATGTGCGCTGACTGCCGCTATCCAACAGTATTCGCACAAGGAGTCGTCGGTCTCCTGATTCTGCCCAAATTCGGCCTGTCTGCAATAATACAGGAGTAGGTTCGATGTGACTACTCTGGGCGGTCGTGACGGTTTGCATGATAGGTGGCGGGGTGTCATGAGACGCGGGGGGCTCAGTGGTTGGCTGCGGGTGTTCGGCTGGCCTGGATAACTCGCAGAGAATCGTCAGGTGGCGTCGCTGGCAGGTACCACACCTGAGGTCGATGGATCTTCTGCACAGTCTGGCGATATGATTGCGCGTTCCACAGCGGAAGCAGCAATTCGCGTGCTGCAGCCTTGCCCGCTTCTCCTCAGCCGATAGGTTGGCGTTGCAGACAGTGATAGCGTGATCGTTGCCTTGGCGTAGTGGACACGGTGGTTTAACAGGCAACGTAGATCCGGTTAGGGCTGACGCTGATGGTATGCGTTCCACGCCACAAATATCCTCAGGCATGTGGGTCGTGGGTTCGTCTTGCAGTGCACGACGCGACAGCAGCCGGCCTTCCTCCCGGATTTCCACTTGGATGCGGAGGAAGGTTAATATCTCCTTGGCTAGCCGTGTTCTGTCTTCAGGAGTTTCGGCGATACTGGATGCGCAGTTTGTTTCCTTGGTCTTCTGCCTGTACATGATGGCGAGATCCTCTGGCAGACATCGCATCAGGACACGGTTTAACACCACGGTGTACTGGTCTGGCGAAACTCCAAGCCCTTCTAAGGCGCTGACGTGGAATTGGACATTGTCGTGCAGCAGACGAAGCTTCGGGACCTCTGAAGAGCATTTCACTGGGCTTAGCGCGAGAAGTTGATCGACATGTTCGTTCACGAGCAAATCCCGGCGTCCGAAGCGGTCCGTGAGCGTCTTGATCGCAAGGTCATAGTTTTGTTCAGCTAAGCGGATGCCTTCGATAGCCCGCTTCGCGCTGCCGGTTAAGTAGGTGAGGAGGTACTTGAACTTTTCAATTCGCGGCAGCTCAGCGTTCTTGTGGATGGTGGCGTCGAAATGGTCCCAAAAAGACTGCCATCCACGGAGACTACCATCGAAAGTCGGTATCTGTAGCTTCGGTAGTTGGACTGCACGCTGACGGTGCTCTCTCACCTGGCCTACTGCGTCACCGGAGTTCAGAGATCCGAGGTAGCTAGGCCCGGGTTCAGTTGCTCGAGCTTGCATTCTGGCAGTCCTCTCACGTTCGTGTAGCCAGAACTTGGCGCGTGACACGGCGTAGAGAATCTTCTCGTTGTATTCGTGCGCCGTTCCTACTTCCTGGTCGAGGTTTTCTTCGTCCGTGGCCGCAAGAATGATGTCGTCGAGCCTTGATAGGGCCGCCTCCTTGTCCGTGAGGTAATCCATATGGCCGTTAATCTGAGAGGCGTCGGGATTCGGTTGCTGCAGCAGCTCCGTTAAGAGTGCAAGGGCTCGGGTGACACCAGATCTGATTGAGCCGCGCTTCTTCCGAAGGTGGTCGGAGTTCGCCATGGCCGTGACGTGAAAGGAAGTCTCTCGAAGGGCAGTCCCGGGTTTCGCGGCACCAAATAATGTTGCGAAATGACTGGTTGCCCAGACGTGAAGGAAAGACTTCCGTTTATTGCCAATACTAGTGGCGAACTGCTGTCCCGCCCACGTGCGCGTGCCTTCGTTCCCTCGATGCCACCTCGGTTTCCTCTTCTTCGACAGAGTCTGTCACGCTCCAAGTTGCTCCGTTCCGCACTATTTTTCAACACCTTCTTCGAACCACAACCACCATATATAAATGGAGTGAAGTGCGCGCGAAATGCATTCGCATTTCCTCACGATTCCCTTCGGGGAGGTGGGGGGCATTTTTTTTTTCATTAAACCTCAGTTGGAAGTCAGCGCTTGTCTTTGTGGTTCCTTTTCTCGTCCTTTGTTCGTCTTGCGCTGTGTATTATTAATGACACTCTTAGAGACAAGGGAACTGGTCGTAACAATATTCTGCTAACCATTGCAATAGTATAAAAAGGACATTTCCTTATCCTGGAGGGCAATTAAGGGTTGACTAACGGAACTGCCTTCTGTACTCTGTAGGCCTCGAAATTTTATGTGTCCATTGGTCATGGTGGCGGAAAAGAATCTTTGTGCGAAGAAATACCGCTGTTTACCCGCAATATGCAGGCGTAAGTGTCTAGATAGATAGATAGATAGATAGATAGATAGATAGATAGATAGATAGATAGATAGATAGATAGATAGATAGATAGATAGATAGATAGATAGATAGATAGATAGATAGATAGATAGATAGATAGATAGATAGATAGATAGATAGATAGATAGATAGGTGAGGGGAGTGCGCTTCTGGAAAGCGCACCCCCCTCACTTATCTAAGACGCACGTCGTGAAAACAAACACCCGTGAAGATTGAGAGAATTCGACAAACCGAAGCGGCTACCGCTGGCGCTCCCGCCTCCACAGTATAACCTGTGGGAAGTGTGGTTCGCATGGGTCAAATGCGTCAAAAAAGGGCGTTTATTGAACAAAACGCGCTCTTATATTCATGCTATCATAGGCGGGTGTTAGCATCAACCGAGCACGTATGTGCATTACTGTGCGTTACATCACATCTGCCTTTTTATTAAACACTTCTCTATCGAAAAAGAAAAAAAAAACACGGTTCCAGTGTCTCCCAGTGAATTTCAGCCCATTGGATGGCGCTGGAAATGATATACATGGTGATCCAGTGTGCTAGAACACCATGTTCCTGGAACACCGCTGGAAGGCACTGACACAGGCTGTATAGCGTGTCCAGTGACGCCCAGTGTGCTTAAGGACACTGACAATACTGTACAGTGTGGCCCAATGTCTTACAGTGCACTGGGAGGCACTGGCCATGCGGTACAGTGTCTGGGAAGACTGGCGGCATATTGAATAAACTGGGCGCTTTGGGTGGCTTTCCTGTAAGATTTGATATTGGATCGCGAAATGCCAAGCGTAAAATTTATGGAATATCTTCAAAATAATATTCTATTGGGTGTCCAACACATATCTAGCTTTAGTTTTATTTAGGCGATGGACGTACGTATAGGATAAAGCAATCATCTATCGTGTGCGTGGCCTGCGCATTCCCTGAAATATGTGATCGAGTGTCGTGAATGTAGTTCATATAACCAACAGAAAGAACTGATCATTCGCCACACAATATGGCATTTGTATTAGTATGATATTGGTAGTCAACCATAGGTCGGCAAACTCACTCATGAGTCCACTCACTCAGACTCACTCAGGCTCAGATTGAGGCGTGAGTCTGAGTCTGAGTGAGTCCGGCTGAATTATACTTAGGTGAGTCTGAGTCCGAGTGAGTCCGCTTGAGGAAAATTTTGGTGAGTCTGAGTTCGAGTGAGTCCGGCTGAGTTATACTTTGGTGACTCTGAGACCGAGTGAGTCCGGCTGAGTTATACTTAGATGAGTCTGCGTCGGAGTGAGTCTGCCTGAGGGAAATTTTGGAGAGTCTGAGTCCGAGTGAGTTCGGTTGACGAATATATTCGTGAGTCTGCATCTGAGTGAGTCCGGCTGAGTTATATTTTCGTCATTATGAGTCCGAGTGAGTCCCGTTGACGAATATATTCATGGAGTCTGAGTCCGAGTGAGTTAGCTTTAGCAGACTTTTGGTAAGTCTGGGTCCTAGTGAGTGCTAAGCGAAAAACATTTATTTACCGAGTCTGCGTGGGCTCCATTTATTTTGCCGACCTTTGGCTACAAATATTTATTAGCCTCCTTTTATGGCGTGCCTTGTAATCGTATAGATGTTCTGTCTTGTAAAGCCCCAGAAATTATTTTTCAAATTATCAAACTGTCCATGCCGTCATATACGAGGGCATGTAAGTGGGTTGTGCAGCATGTTCTGACACATGTACAACTCCAGGCCACATTTATTAAGCGACATCGTGATCCACATTGAGCTTGATCTACAATTATGTACCTAATCAACGGAGAATGAGTGCAATGTTCCAGCGTCATCCCTCATGTGGATCCAAAGACGAAAAAGCAGCACTATTCGCGAGCATCGTGCGCCCCTTCGCTCTCTGTTGCATTGAACCTCTTGTGTCCTTAGATACCGCTACGGTTTTTCCATGAACAAATGCGGCAATTGGGAAATTTTTGAGCACCAAACAAGACATTCACAAGTACAAGAGAGACAGGACGGGTGCTTGTGAATGCCTTCTGAATGCATTGTTTTGCGCTCAACAATTTCCCAATAGCTATGCACAATCTCGCCGAATTTCAAGCTTTGTCAATAATGTAACGACGATACAGACCGTCGGCTTTCGTCATGTCATTCGCTACCAATTAAACAGCGGCTGCGTTATTTAAAATGGCTAGATAAAGCTTGCCCCCGTGGCACCTTGAAAGCTGTGGCGACCGGATTTCAAGGAGGAAGGGGGTAGAAACGCACCATTCATGCCATACGCGGCGCTTCATCATTCGCAAAAACAAATTTCTTTGGGCTGTAATGTGGTCAAAGAATTTTGTTACCTCAAGGCAATTCGAGGATCTTTTAAACTTCAATGACCTCTTCGAATTCTAGACTCTTTTTAGGAGATATTGCTGCCATATTTTCCGAGCGCGCCTGCAGTTCAGTCCTTGCCGACACAACAAAGCAACACCCGTTTTTTTTTTTGTCGTATTTTTTTTCTTTTCTTTCCTATTCAAGCACCTTTCCATTCATAGTCAGCGTTGTCGTGCCGAAGCACTTTCGGTGGCCCTTCAGCCGTCATTGTGTTCGTGCAGTTCACACGGCAAAAAGCTTCATGACACGGGCGTTTCCCCGGCTCGTTTCTCGTACCTGCTTTCAAGCTCTTAATACAGCCCAATGAATGCAAGGAGAGTACAAAACGTAGCAGCGAGCTCGACACTCTAGGCTTGGGGCCTGAACACAAATACCTGTATTCTTTCAAAGGTGAACATTCGGCAGAAGTCTGCCTGCGTGGGATAACAGAAAACTGGAGAAAAGAGAAAGAAGCCTGATCGGCTTCTTCTTCAGGGGTGAGAAGGCCCGAGATGTGCAACACCTTCTTGCCAGGCGTGATCGTTTGCCGTGAGTCGTCGCAAGCCCTGGCAGTAGAGGGAGGGCAGTGCCCCCGTGGTGTAGTTGATGTTTCCCGCTGCCTGCTCAATGTACACTGCCATTTTTTTTTTTTTTTTTTTTTTTTTTTTTTTTTTTTTTTATGAAAGGGAACACGCGAACGCGTGGCCTCGGCGCTCCGGCGGCAACTTGCAGCGCGTTCAAGCGGGAGCCAGAGCAACCACAGCCTCTTTTCGCGTCATCTAGTGGCGAGCAATACATGTAGTCATTCGTGATACGGAACCGGCGGCACGATTTCAACCCCTCTCCCTTCAAGGGAATTACGCAATAACTGCTTGTTTTGCTCGCCACTAGATGACGCGAAAAGAGGCTGTGGTTGTTCTCCCTCCCGCTTGAACGCGCTGCAAGTAGCCGCCGGAGCGCCTAGGCCACGCGCTCGCGTGTTCCCTTTCATAAAAATTGACAGTGTACCAGAATTCAAGGAGGGGCCGCCGGCGAAGTTTCCTTTCTTTTTCCAAAATCACCGCGCCGTCAGGACTGGTATGCTGGTCAAACCGCTAGCAGTGCTTTTCACTGCGCTCTGTCCACTGTTCAAGTGACAGAGGTCATTCTTGTGCTGCCGCATATTTTCATGGAAGTTCTTGGTTTCCTCGATGTAGGAAGCGGGGCAGTCGG
The DNA here is from genome assembly GCA_030522465.1 of Rhipicephalus appendiculatus. Classification (NCBI taxonomy): domain Eukaryota; kingdom Metazoa; phylum Arthropoda; class Arachnida; order Ixodida; family Ixodidae; genus Rhipicephalus; species Rhipicephalus appendiculatus. Next base: position 24,263 of record JALIZH010019157.1, on the reverse strand, counting down.
CGCACGTGATCCGGTACACGACGCCCTGCGCTTTTTCCGCAGGTGCGCTGTTTTTGGGCAGAGGGATGAAACCAAGAACTGCCGATAGTGATGGATGGCTTGTGGGCAACGTCGACCCCTGCCTTTCTTAGTATACGGGCTATTGCTTCGCTGGCGCCCCGCAATGTAGGGGATCGACACACGGCGTCGGTGCGGCGGCGCTGGTGTCACGTTTCCCCCGTCTTTTCCCTTACGGAGGGCTTTTCGAATAAACGCCTTTGGTGCAGAGGTCACGAATTATTTTGTTCCTTTCTTGTGTCCGCTGCTGTGGTGATGATTGGTGATTTTGGTTGGAGTTTTATATTTAAACTCTTGACGCAGCGGGTGGTTGGTTGTTTACACAATAAACGAAGGTACCTTTAGCTGCAATGGGACGATACAAATTATAAAATTGATTTTAAATGCGTTCAAGGCTATATTATCTCTTGATATTTCGTAGATGATGCGCATGTGTATACACAAATCTATCGCACATGTTATCTCTTTCAGTACTTCTTTAATGGGAAAAATAGAGGGTGGCGGGGGGGGGGGGGGGGGGGGCAGTGTGCGCTGGTATTAAGATAAGGAGCGGTCTCAGAAATATACGAGACTCGAGCACTGATCTCCACCCCTCACCCCCCTCCCTGCATCTTTCAAGAACGTAGTCTTCGAAGGAAAGGAAAAAAAAAACTCATGTCGTGCCTTCATCTCTCTCCTTTTGTATTCGTTGTAGTACTAGCTTTCGATCATAAGTCGCTGAGCAGTGTCCCCTCGTGGGACGCAAATTAGCGCATTTCTCATATGTTTCATGAATCCCTAGACATCATTATGAACCCACACCAATTGCCCATCAGTCTGTTATTCTGCAAAGAAAAACAGTACGTTACGCACGAAGATGGCAAGCTCCGCTTGCCTCCATTTACCCGATGGAAAGAGGCTCCTCAATTATTCATTTATTTAATAGTACCCTGAAGGCCCGAAGGAATGACAGAGAGGAGCTGTGCATTTGTCAATGCATAGGAGATCAGCAGTTACATCAAAGTTAAAACAATACAAATAATAAGTTATTAAGGATAGATATAACAGTGACGTAGTGAGAATAACAAAAAATAAAATTGCTTACGGCGCAGGGTTAGTTATGAGATTTTATTGTGTCTGGTTTGTAGTAAACCCTTCAATTGTCAGTTCAGCGCCTTTTCCAGTGACTTTTTTCTGAAAAATTAATATTCCTGTCCTTTCTGTGGACTAGTGCGATCACTGTAAAGCGGTGTCCGCGTCCCCACCTTTCAATACGGCATTCTTGCAATTGGCTTGATTGTCAGCAATTGGGGTTTTTGGAAAACTGAAAATTGCCACCTCATTTTGCACGGTCTGTACCAAGCTTCGACCATACTTTTCAACCCACTGGCCGGCTCTCATCGGCGCGCGCCTATGCGCGTTCCTTTTTGCCTTGTGTCCGTATCCAGCGTGGTACTCATACGACTCTCCACCATTATCCACGAGATAGAGCAGTCACTGACAGTGACAACTGGTTCTTAGCCGGCTCCAAGATATATCTTGCTAAAAACAAACGCAGTCACAACCCGTGTACTTAGGTTGAGGTGCACGTTAAAGAATCCTGGGTGGTCGAAATATCTGGAGCCCTCCATTACGTCATCTCTCACAACCACATCTTCGTTTTGCGACGTAAAATACCAACCTATATTATTCGGAATCACTTGGTGAAAGCATGACATCGACTGAAACCGAACATAGCATTTCTATAATTCGAAACACTAATATAATATTTATTGGCGTTTAACGTCCCAGAACCATGATGTGATTATGAGGGGCGCCGTAGTGGACGGCTACGGAAATATTGGCTACCTGGGGTTCATTACGTGCACCTAAATATAAGCACACATGCCTCAAGCATTTCGGCCTCCATCGAAAATGCGAAATGCGGCCGGGATTCGATGCCGTGATCTTCGGGTCAGCAGTCAAGCACCATAACCACTGAACTACCGTGGCGCGTGCTTTCGAAACTTCAGGGAGAGAGGGGGCGGATCCCGTCGAGAGTAGTCGCACCTCGCTCCGGCTCCGCCAATTTTCGGCCACCGTGCCGCTCTTTCTAACCCTATCCGGATAATTTCTTCACGGGTGGCCGAAGCACATTGTCTGGATTATTTTGACACCAACTTTATTGCGAAACTCGCCCGGGGTGGCCCGGGAGAGCTTTCGAAAGCCTTCGACCACGCCGTATGCCGACCTAGGCCTGTCAGGCTTAGCTCAAGTACGGCCGCCTGCACGCTAGCTCACCGACGAGGTGACCACCCGGCCGCCCGCCGCTGCCTCGTCGCCCATCTCCTAGGTGTCCACCGCTATGGAGTACACTGTTGAAGGACAGGATGTGACCCCTGAGGAGCTCTCGGACGAATCCTGGCAGTCGCCAGGCCTCCGCGCCCAAGAGCAACGCCGAGCAGCCTTGCGCCGTTCCGCCGCCGCTGCCACAGCTCACCCCACGGCCTCTCTGACTTCTCAGCCGTCATCATCACCGCCACCGAAGCAGGCAAGTGCCTCGCCTCCAAAGCCCCACCGCCGCGCTCCACTTCCTCGTCTCCCGGCCGACACTATTCATGTCGTCGGCCGCCCAAGAAGCCCCGTAGAACTTACCAAGCTCCAGCCTTGGCACTTGTACACTGCCTTGCTGCAAGCAGCGCGCCTGCAAGACCTCCCGCCCGCATCTCGCGACACGGTGTGGATCCACCCTGTCAACAACACGTTTACGCTGAGCGTCGCGGACTCGGCTCGCGCTCAAGCCTACCTCCGTATAACCTCCCTCACGGTATCCGGCAATACCTTCACCGTCCACCTCTACGCCCCACCCCCCAGACGATGCCCTGAGGGGCATACTATACCACGCCTTTGACGACTTCATGGACCAAGACATCCTTGACGACCTCCAGGCAAGCAATCCTACCCTTACTGTTGTGGTTGGTCGCCGCATGGGCAAGTCCCCTCACATATTGGTCACCCTCAAGAACACTAAGCTACCGCGGTGGATCTTATACCACGGTGTTCAGCTTCGCCTCCTTCCGTTCCGCAACAAGGTGGAAGCCTGCTTCAATTGCCGCTCGACCGGCCACCGGACCGACGTGTGCCCCAAGCCGCGGCAGGAGCGGTGCCATCGCTGCGGCACTGCTCACCCCTCATCGCCCGAAGGATCGCCACCCACTTGCACCCCCCGCTGCATCGTCTGCAACGGGCATCACTCCACGCACAGCTCCAACTGCAAACACCGCTACGTGCAGCGCGCTCAACGTCCAAAAGCCCTGGTGCCTGACACCCACCCCTCGACACCAGGTGCACCCCCAGCGGCCGCGCGCTCACCCCAGCAATCTGCACGTGGTCTGCCACCACCTCCACCCCCCAACTCAGTCACGGTCTTTCCACCCCTAGTACCAGCGGTGTCTACGTCCGCCTCTCAGACCACGAATCCGGCACGGCCCCGCGGCCCGCCCGGCTCACCTTCGGAGCCACAGGTCGTTGCGTTGCAGCAAGAAAACGCCTCCCTCCGACAGCAGCTCACTGCCCAAAGCGCCCAAATAGCGGCTCAGAAGACCCAGATCGATTCCCTTCAAGCGCAACTACAAGCTCTTGAAGAGAAGCTGGAATCGGCCATCACCCAGCCATCCTCTCTGCTTTCCCCCCATCGACTCCTCCTCAGACATGGACATTCAGAGCCCTGAAGGATGCTCTAGCAAGCGCCGCAGACCCAACACCCCCCTTAAATCTCTTCACCTGTCCGAAGAAGTCCAGGTAGTCATCAAGGCGGCCCTGGTGGATCTAGAAAAACGGTTGGATGGCCGCTTCAACTCCGTCCACCAGCTTCTCACTGCACAACATGAAGCCCTAAATTCCCTGCGCACAGACTTCGGCGCCTATCCCCCCCGCCTCGTCCTTCCAATCTCTCCAATCAACAGTTGATACTCTACAAACTGCTATGCTTAAAACATCCGAGCCAAGCCACCCCTGCATGCCCGCATCAATTCCTCCGCCGCCTCCCGACCCTCGCAAACACCGGCCGAGGCGTCACTTTCCGCTGTTAATAATGGCTGACCGATCCGTCGTCACCGTTTGGCAGTGGAACTGCCGTGGTTTTCGTCCAAAGCGTAACCACCTCCTTCTCCACCTTCAACGACTAGACCCTTCGATTTCACCTGACATCATCTTACTACAAGAAACTCACGCCACCGTTTCCCTCTCGGGTTACGTCGCCCACAACCAAGTAGCGCACCATCCTCTGCCCCATCCTGTTACAGCCGTCCTCACCCGGCGGACGCTCGTTGTCAATCGAGCTGATCTACCCTTCCCTGCAGTCCACCACGTCTTTCTTGAGATACTACCTCAGCGACATGAACAGCAGTCTCTCTTTCTTCTCAACGTCTACAACCCCCCCGCGTACCACTGGCGATGCGTCGCTCATCGCCCTGCTTCGTGCCGCTGCAGCGAGAGCAGCGAAATCCCCCCTTCTTATCCTCGGCGACTTCAACGTCAAGCACCCGGACTTGGGTTACCCCAAGGCTGATGGGCCCGGAAGGAGGCTGTGGCAGCTCGCTCACGAACTCATCCTTTCGCTGCTCACCGATCCCACGCAACCAACGCGCATCGGCAACTGTGTGTGCCGAGACACCACCCCGGACCTCAGCTTCTGGCGTAGCGTGCGCGACGCGCGCTGGTCCAATACGCATGAGTCCCTCGGCAGTGACCACTATGTCCTCGCCATTCAAGTTCGCACCTCACCGTGCAAGCCTCGCCCACACATGGCCCGCCATACAGATTGGGACGCGTTCCAAGAACGCCGGCTGCACTCCGCCGCCTCCAACATCGAGGACCTTTCGACGTGGACCGATCAGCTGCTAGCGGACCTCGAAGTGGTCACCGCCTCTATCCCTACCACGGAGGACCATCCAGCAATTGACTCTCGCCTTGCCCACCTGTGGGCCGCTCGCACGGGCCTCACCAACCGTTGGCATAAGCAACGCTACAACCGTCGCTTACGCCGCCGCATCGCACATCTCGATCGCATGATCGAGCAACACACCACCCTGCTCGCCCGCCAACAGTGGGAACAGCTTTGCTCGGGGCTTTCCGGTCAGTTGGGCTGCAAGCAATCCTGGCATCTCCTCCGCCACCTCCTCGACCCTGCATTCGCCAAGTCGGTCGCTCGGCAACAATTAGAACGAGTGGTCCGGGCTTACCCCGGTGACACTTCGTCGCTGATGGCAGACCTTGCCGCCAAATACTTCCAGCTTCTGCCTCCTGGCACACCTCCTCACCCTCTCGCGTCGTACTCCGGGGCCCCCAACCCTGAACTGGACGCCGATATCATGGAAGCGGAGGTTTACGCGGCACTAAAGCTGCGCACCACTTCAGCCCCCGGTCCAGATCGCATCCCCAACAAGCTCCTCAGAAACCTCGACGCTCCTTCGGTCGCTGCCCTCACTTCATTCCTCAACGAGTGCTGGCGTTCCGACAACCTCCCTCAGTCATGGAAACATGCTCGCGTGGCTTTCATCCCCAAGCCGGGCAAGAAACTCACAATCGAGAATCTTAGGCCCATCTCACTGACTTCCTGCGTTGGCAAGCTTCTAGAACATGTCGTTCTCGCTCGCTTGCAAACGTACACAGACGCTAACAATCTACTTCCCCACACCATGCTTGGCTTCCGCCCCCCATCTTTCAACGCAAGATGTCCTCTTGAAACTCCACCACGACCTCCTGGACCCGCCCACATTCTCAGACACCAAGGCTCTCCTTAGCCTCGACCTTCATAAGGCATTCGACCACGTCTCCCATTCGGCTATCCTTGACGAACTTGCGGCACTCAACCCCGGCACTCGCACCTACAACTACATTCGCGCGTTTCTCACCGCCCGCACGGCCGAAATCATTATAGGAGACCTCCCGTCTCCCACGTACGAGCTTGGCCCTCGTGGCACCCCCTCAGGGCGCCGTATTGTCACCTTTTCTGTTCAATCTCGTCCTCCGGTCGCTTCCTGACAAGCTAAACCGTATCCCCGGTCTCAGACACACCCTGTACGCGGACGACATAGCTCTCTGGGTCACGTCGGGCTCTGACGGACACATCGAGCACACGTTGCAATGCGCAACCGACGTCGTCACGTGCCACGTGCACGCGGCCGGTCTCACTTGCTCGGCGGCCAAATCAGCCCTGCTTCTCATGCGACCTCCCGACCGGCGTCGCTATAAAACTCCTCAACCCACCATTACGGTTCACGCCAACTCCGCTCCCGTCCCAGTTGTCTCGCATCTCCGCGTGCTCGGGCTGATACTGCAGTCAAACCGTCACAACACGCACACCATCGACAAGCTCTCGCTCTCGGTGCAGCAGACCGCGCGTATGCTCGCCCGTGTCCGTGCACGGCGTGCGGGCATGCGAGAACACGATCTGCTCCGCCTTATCGACGCTTTCATTATCTCCCGCCTCACGTACGGCCTCCCTTATACTCGTCTCCTCAAATCGGAAAGCGACAAAATTGATGTCCTCATCCGTCGGGCATACAAGACTGCCCTCGGCCTTCCCTCCAACGCTTCCAAGGATCGTCTTCTCCGCCTGGGTGTACACAACACCCTTGACGAGTTGATTGAAGCTCACCGTTCCGCTCAGGTGCAACGCCTTTACCGTTCGCCGACTGGTCGCCACATCCTTTCCTCCATCGGCCACGACACCTCCTCCCACCCACCGGACCTGGTGTCGTTACCTTGTGCTGTTCGAGCGGCCTTCTCCATCAAGCCGCTACCCAAGAATATGCTCGCGGGCTACCACGACGCTCGCCGCCAAGCCCGTGCCGCCATGCTTCACGCCAAGTACGCCAACCACCCGGCAGTCGTCTACGTGGACGCAGCCCCGGTACAACTCACGTAGGGATGCCTTCGTAGTCGTTTCCGTGTCACCCTCCTCAGCGTCTTCGGGGCCGGCAATCACGGCCGGCACCGTTCGAACACCCTATGCCATAGAAGCGGAAGAGGCGGCTATCGCTTTGGCTGCGATCTCGGCCGACGCTGGCATCATACTCAGCGACTCCAAACAAGCCATCTCGAATTTCGCGCGAGGTCTCGTCTCGCCTACCACCTTACGACTCCTTCGCCCGCTACTGCTGCAAGATGAGCAGCGCCACTTTGAATTGATCTGGGTCCCTACCCACTCGGGTCACCCCGGCAACGAGGCAGCTCACCAACACGCTCGAGGATTCGTCGACCGAGCGGTGGGCCCCTCAGAGTCGGACGCCCTGGTGCCGGAGCCCCTGGTCACCTACCACGACATCACGCAGCACTATCGCCTCGAGCGATATGTCTATCCACCTCCTCACGGCAGTCTTCCCAAGCGTTGTGAGATCGCCTGGCGTCGCCTACAGACCCGCACCTTTCCGTGCCCCCCTCGTGCTTTCGTACATCCACCCCGGCTTCAGCGATACACGCTGCTGCCTCTGCGGCGGCGTTGCCTCGCTAAACCACATCCTCTGGGGCTGCCCGGACGATCCCCCGCCAGCCGACCTTATTCGCCCACCCCCGACCGAGGAACAATGGGAGGCCCTTCTCTCCAGCAGCGACAGAGACATCCAGACACGGGTCCTGGAGCGAGCGGAAGTAGTCATCGAGAAGCACAGCCTGGCAGCCTACGTGGCTTAGCCTCCCTTACTCCTGACCCCTTCGATGAATAAAGTTGTTACTCACTCACTCACTCGAAACTTCAGAGAGGCATAGCCATGAATCCTATAAGGCCATGTTTCCACAATGTTTCAAGGGTGGTGAGCTCGATTCTGCAAAAGATGGCCACCTGATATTTTCTTTTTCGCTTCGTCAACGAGCGGTCGATGGACTGTAAGACCATTGGCAGTTTCACGAGCGTTTTTAGAAAAGCGTCATAACGTAATGTGAAGCTTTCTTCGTTCACAAGAAGTAGCGTGATCAGGCCTTCGAACGGCAAAGCGTAAGAAAGGACTTCATTTAATTGGGTCTGCAAAAAAACGCACACGCGCGCTCGCCCATTCAAAACAAATGGCGCCTGCGCCATAGCGCATGCGGAATGTAACAGGAATCAAAGCCTCATTTTCCTCGAAGGTCCGTAGACCAAGCCTTATTTTAAAGAAAACATTTTCAATATAGCGAAAATCGCGTGTAATGTTGAATTTATCCTTACTATAGACATTGAGCATGGGAAATAACTTCTTTTATGATGAAAACTATCATATACGGTATATATTTTCAAGGTTGCCAGGCCTTTGTAAACCATTTAAATGTGTTATTATACATAAGTTTTAATGGCACTCCTTCGACGGGTGGCGGCTTGGGCTAGTTGGCAGGTCATGACGATAGTTAGAACGCGAACTCAGGCGCTCGTCTTCGTGTACCTTTTGTCCTTTTCCTGAGTTCGCGCTATAACAATCGTCACAAACACAAACAATGCGTATCAGTAAATAGACATTACTCTTCGTTTAAACCTATTAGGCAGGGTGTGCCTCAGGGCAGCATTCTGGGCCCACTTTTATTTGTTATATATACAAATGATATTGTGAATGTTGATGATTCAATTAACTACAGTATTTACGCGGATGACACCAGTTTCTTCGTTTTAGGAACCAAGGATGACGAACTTATACATTTGGCAAATGAAGTACCAAGAAAAATATATAATTGGTCGGTAAAAAACTCACTTCAGCTCAATTGCTCTAAGGCAAAAGCAATGCTTTTTAGAGCGAAATCCACGCCTTGCGATCTCACGAAGTCCCTTACGCTAAATGACTCAAAAGTAGTACTCTCCGCGTCGGCTAAAATATTGGGTCTTATTTTTCATGAACTGGTGACTTGGGACCACCATACCGATTACTTAAAATCTAAGTTTTCCAAAGCCTTAGGCATGTTGCGCAGATGCCAGAGACTGCTACCAATACAACAGAAACTCATGATATTGCCACGCGCGTTTCTTATTTTCGCGTTTGCTGTATTCGGTTTCCGCCCGCAAAGACTGTCAGTAACGCTCGGCGCAGACCACGCCTTAGCATTCGAGAAGCTTCGCGATTATTGTCGATCGTTTTGTTAAGATTGCGCGCAAGACGCGACCACTCGAGATTATTCCAGAGCTTGTGCGAAGACTAGTGATAAGGCTAGAATGTTCGACGCGTGATGCATAAAAGCCGGCGCGCTCCAACGATGTTCAGATTATCGACGGCCGACGCTCTGTTCGCCGCTATCACTGCCAGTGTGTAGTGCTGTAGTCTGACCTTCAGTTTTCCGGCCACAAGTTCGGCCTAATAAAGAGTTTCTTCTTTGACACGCCGACTCTTGCCTTCGTCGACGTCACGACCACGTGACATCTGGTGGAGGTGCTGCTTCGTCCATGCTCCGGACGCCCCCCGCGAGGTACTGACCCAAGCCCGACCCGCGAAGAAGACGACACAAAGGACAACCCGGAAAGTCGAAGCAGCCGCAGGCAGAGGGGCCTCGAGCCAGAGTACGGGCTTCTTGCCGAACACACCAGGCACTCCAAGCCAGCGACGTCAACCGCAGGCACGATGACAACCCCTGCGCCGCCTACACCGATCGTGATCCGGCAGCCTAAAGAACCACCAAAATTCCGCGGATCATCAGTTGAAGATCCAGAAAGCTGGCTGGAAGCATACGACCACGTGGCCACTTTCAACCACTGGGACAACGACGACAAGCTAAGACACGCCTATTTCGCTTTGGAGGACGCCGCTCGGACCTGGTTCGAGAACCAAGAGCGAAGCCTGACCACGTGGGACATTTTTCGCACCAGGTTCCTTGCCACGTTCACAAGCGTCGTCCGCAAGGAGAGGGCAGAAGCTCTGCTGGAAACACGTGTTCAGCTGCCAAATGAGAACGTGGCGATCTTCACGGAAGAGATGCTGAGACTGTTCCGCCACGCAGACCCCGAAATGCTCGAAGAGAAGAAGGTTCGCCTCCTGATGCGAGGAGTCAAGCAGGAGCTCTTCGCGGGACTGATGCGGAACCCACCGACGAGTGTCGAGGATTTCGTCTCGGAAGCGACGACTATTGAGAAGACCCTGGAGATGCGCAACCGGCAGTACAATCGCCGTTCGACTCCACATTTCGCCGACATCCAAGGGCTCTGCTCCGCCGACCTGCGCGAAACGATCCGAGTGATCGTGAGAGAGGAACTGCGGAAGCTGTTACCCTCGCCACAACCTCAAGTGGACTCGATCACCGACATCGTTCGGGATGAGATCCAGCAGGCGTTGGGAGTTCCCGAACCACCGCAGCCACATCCGGAGGCTATGACCTACGCTGCTGCAGTCCGCCGTCCTGTTCCCGCTCCGCGACATCAAGTCACCTCGTCGCCGCAGTTCCATCGCCAGGCGCCGCCGCTGCCGCCACCACCGACGCCCTACCGTCCTCCTGTCGGCCAGCGCTACGCGCCGAGAAAAACCGACGTCTGGCGCGCTCCTGACAACCGCCCGCTCTGCTACCATTGCGGGGAGGCCGGCCACACCTACCGCCGCTGCCAGTACCGACAGATGGGGCTGCGCGGTTTCGCCGTCAACGCGCCGTGTCCGCAGCGGGGTGAACGACCTCGCGACATCGCCGACTACCTCACAGGAGCGCAGTGGACACCCCGACGACCTTCCCGTTCGCCGTCGCCAGGCAGCTACACCTCACCTCATCGCAGGCAGTACACCAGTCCGGCTCGGGGCCGATCTCCGAGCCCTTACCCGGAAAACTAAGGGCAGCAACCGATGGAGGTGCGGTTGCTGTACGTCGAACTACCGAAGATCCTCCGCCGACGCCGACGACGACGACGCGACGAAACCTGCTGAACACGACGCGAAGCAGACAGAGCCCTGCCGAAGAAACCTCGCGGACCGAGCTAGACCTGACGACGCAACATGATGGAAGCAGTGCAACAAATCGACGCAGCCGTGATTCGACGCCGCGAGCTAACCGCAACGCAAGGCGACGGACTAGCGACCTCGACGTTCTCATCAACGGTCACAACGTCGCCGCTCTCGTCGACATTGGGGCCGACTATTCCGTCGCCAGTGGGCCATTCGCCACCAAGCTGAAGAAAGTAAAGACCGCTTGGAGTGGACCCGAAATCCGGACAGCTGGCGGCCACCTGATAACGCCGATTGGAGTCTGCAAGGCGAGAGTCACCATCAATAACCGGACTTATCCTGCGAGCTTTGTAATCCTACAAAACTGCTCCAGGGATGTGATACTTGGAATGGACTTCCTAAGTGACCACGGCGCCGTCATCGACCTGAGGTCTGAGTCGATAACACTAACCTCAGACGAAGCGCTCCCGCCCCACGCAACGCCAGGGAACCATGCATTTAATGGGGTGGAAGAACAGGTGACCGTTCCGCCGCGCTCCAGCGTCATTATTTCCGTCGGCACCGCAAAACCTGCGAACCATGAATGCGTCATCGAGGGCGATCAGCACCTACTCCTGAACCGTCAAATTTGCGTCGCAAGAGGCATCGCCGAATTGCGTGATGGCAAAGCAAAGGTACTGCTCACAAACTTCAGCCACGAATATAGGCACCTTAACATTGGTACGACGGTCGCCTACATCGAGAAATTCGTGGACACCAGCAATGCTTTCGCCCTCTCCGATGCTACCGAACCTGCTTCGACGAATCAAGGTCCCGGAATAGATTTCGACGTCAACCCGAGGCTCCCGAAGCACAATCAAGACCAGCTCAAAAGTCTGCTCCTGCAATTTAAGGACTGCTTCTCGTCGTCGTCAAGAATTCGACAGACCCCAGTCGCGAAACATCGTATCATAACAGAAGAAAGTGCCCGACCAATCCGTCAGAGCCCGTATCGAGTTTCTACGCGAGAACGAGAAGCCGTAAAGAAACAAGTCGACGAAATGCTTCGCGACGACATCATCCAGCCGTCCAAGAGTCCCTGGGCGTCTCCCGCGGTATTGGCGAAGAAGAAGGACGGAACTCTACGTTTCTGCGTCGACTATCGTCGCCTGAACAAGATCACGAAGAAGGACGTGTATCCCCTCCCACGTATAGACGGCGCCTTGGATCGACTCCACAACACGAAGTACTTTTCCTCGATGGACCTGAAGACAGGCTACTGGCAGATCGAAGTCGACGAGAGAGACCGAGAAAAGACGGCCTTTATAACACCAGACGGCCTGTTCGAGTTCAAGGTCATGCCGTTCGGTCTTTGCTCGGCCCCCGCGACCTTCCAACGCGTTATGGATACTGTACTGGCCGGCTTGAAGTGGCAAACTTGCCTTGTGTATTTGGACGACGTCGTTGTGTTTTCCGCAAACTTCGACGAACACCTCCGGCGACTTGAAGCTGTACTTCAAGCAATCAAGACCTCTGGACTCACACTCAAGCCAGAAAAGTGCCGCTTTGCGTACGAAGCACTTTTGTTCTTGGGCCACGTGATCTGTAAGTCCGGATAACGCCCCGACCCTCAGAAGACAGCCGCCATCGCTACATTCCCGCCACCTGCCGACAAGAAGGCCGTCCGTCGATTTCTTGGCCTGTGCGCCTATTACAGGCGGTTCGTCAAAAATTTTGCCCGCATCGCCGAGCCATTCACTAACCTGACCAGAAGCGACGTCGAGTTCAAGTGGGAAACGCCACAAGAGGAAGCATTTCAAGAACTAAAACGACGCCTGCAAACGCCTCCGTTACTTGCGCATTTCGACGAACACGCCGAAACAGAAGTGCACACCGACGCAAGCAGCGTGGGACTCGGCGCCGTCCTTGTGCAGAGGACGGACGGACTGGAAAGGGTCATCAGTTATGCTAGCCGGTCGCTATCCAAGGCAGAGGCAAACTATTCCACAACAGAAAAGGAGTGCCTCGCGATCGTCTGGGCTACGTCAAAGTTCCGCCCCTATCTCTACGGGAGGCCCTTCAAAGTTGTGAGCGACCACCACGCCTTGTGTTGGCTAGCTAACTTGAAGGACCCTTCAGGTCGTCTCGCAAGATGGAGTCTAAGACTTCAAGAATTCGACATTACCGTCGTTTACAAGTCCGGGAGAAAACACTCCGACGCCGACTGCCTATCTCGTGCCCCCCGTCGACCCACCGCCGCAGGACGACCTGGATGATGACTGCTTCCTGGGAACCATAAGTGCCGACGACTTCGCCGAGCGACAGCGATCGGACCCAGAACTAAGGGGCCTTATGGAGTACCTCGAGGGCAAGAGCACCACTGTTCCGAAGGTATTCAAGAGAGGACTGGCGTCGTTCTTCCTGCGAAATGGAGTTCTCCTAAAGAAGAACTTCTCGCCCATTCGAGCCGAACACCTCCTCGTGGTTCCTTCAGCAGTGAGGCCAGAAGTCCTCCTGGCCCTACACGACGACCCGACGGCTGGACACCTCGGTGTTTCCCGCACGCTCGCAAGGATACAAGAGAAGTACTACTGGCCACGCCTTGCCGCCGATGTCGCTCGTTACGTCAGGACATGTCGAGACTGTCAGCGACGCAAGACACCGCCGACAAGACCAGCAGGCTTCCTTCAGCCGATCGAACCACCTCACCGCCCGTTCCAGCAAATCGGTATGGACCTACTGGGGCCGTTTCCTACGTCGACTTGCGGGAACAAATGGATCGTCGTAGCTACGGACTACCTCACCCGCTACGCCGAAACAAGGGCCCTACCTAGAGGCAGTGCAGCCGAGGTAGCGAAATTCTTCGTTGAAGACATTGTCCTGCGTCATGGCGCCCCAGAGGTCCTCATCACCGACAGAGGTACGGCCTTTACTGCAGAGCTAACTCAGGCCATTTTGAGATACAGCCAAACAAGCCACCGCCGCACCACCGCCTATCACCCACAGACCAACGGCCTCACCGAGCGTCTAAACAAGACCATCGCCGACATGCTGGCCATGTACGTCGACGTCGAGCACGAGACATGGGATGCCATCCTTCCGTTCGTGACCTTCGCATACAACACGGCAGTGCAAGAAACGACGCAGCTGTCGCCGTACAAGTTGGTCTATGGGCGGAACCCATCAACGACGCTTGACGCCATGTTACCAAACGTCACTGACGAGGAAAACATCGACGTCACCGCCTACCTACAGCGCGCCGAAGAAGCCCGACAACTCGCCCGCCTACGTATCAAGAATCAGCAGGCGACCGACAGCCGCCGCTACAACCTTCGACGACGCTTCGTGGAATACCAGCCCGGCGACCGCGTTTGGGTGTGGACGCCGATACGCCGACGTGGACTTTGTGAAAAACTTCTTCGGCGATACTTCGGGCCATACAAAGTGCTTCGACGTCTAGGCGCTCTGGACTACGAGGTTGTCCCGGACGGCATTACGAACTCTCAACGGCGCCGTGCGCGACCTGAAGTCGTCCATGTCGTACGCCTCAAGCCGTACTACGCGCGTTAGTGAACCTGAGGACTGCACCTATTGCTTTATTATTGTGCTTTCTTGCTTTATTGTTGTTGTTTATTGTTGCATGCATTTTTCCCCCCGTGTTCCGTTTTAAGCATCGGGACGATGCTTTTTCAGAGGGGGGCATTGCCACGCGCGTTCTTATTTTCGCGTTTGCTGTATTCGGTTTCCGCCCGCAAAGACTGTCAGTAACGCTCGGCGCAGACCACGCCTTAGCATTCGAGAAGCTTCGCGATTATTGTCGATCGCTTTGTTAAGATTGCGCGCAAGACGCGACCACTCGAGATTATTCCAGAGCTTGCGCGAAGACTAGTGATAAGGCTAGAATGTTCGACGCGTGATGCATAAAAGCCGGCGCGCTCCAACGATGTTCAGATTATCGACGGCCGACGGTCTGTTCGCCGCTATCACTGCCAGTGTGTAGTGCTGTAGTCTGACCTTCAGTTTTCCGGCCACAAGTTCGGCCTAATAAAGAGTTTCTTCTTTGACACGCCGACTCTTGCCTTCGTCGACGTCACGACCACGTGACAATATATAATGCACTATTTGCTTCGCATCTGCGCTATTGCCACCTCATTTGGTCAAAAAGCACAAAACAATCATTAGATCATCTAGTCACACTGCAGAAGCAAGCTTTACGGGCTATTGCTGATGTATCTTACAATGACCATACGCGTGATTTGTTTTTGAAGTTCAAGATTATCCGAGTTGACCATTTTTATGAGTATCAGCTCATGAGTTCTTTTAAACATGAAACGATTAAGGGTAGTACTCATATGAGGAACATCGCGAACTTGTCAATCAATCAATAATCTCGCTTAAACCGACACACCGAACATTGGGCAGTTCTGCGACCATGCACAAATTACGGTTTTCATGACTCTCCTACTGTCTTCCTTCAACACTAAACAAATATAAACTATGTGATGACAACATACGTTACCTTTCTGAAAAGACATTGTGTCAACTAATTTTACGAATATCAACCTAGCTTCTGTGTTTGTTGAAATGTGTGTTTCTTATTGATTTTTTATCGCTTTGCTTTGTGTATTTCTATTGCAACAAGTGAGAATTCTTGTTAATGTTGCTGCTGCTGTTATTGTACGGGGAGGTGGGACTAGTCAAGCTGCCTATATGCAGCTTTTATCCCACCATCCTTGCTGTTTAAACATGTTTTGTAACTATGTGGCAATAAACTTCACTCCTTCGACATTTATTGTACGAGCCGCGAGCCAAACCGAATATTACTGATTTTTAGTCCGAGTATGTCTGGTTGAAAAAAAGTTTGGCGAGTCTGCGAGTCCGAGTGAGTCCGCATGAGAAAAATTTTGGTGCGTATCAGTCCGAGTGAGTCCAGTTGACAAAAATTTTGGTGAGTCTGAGTCCGGCTGAGTTATATTTTCGGTATATTTTCGTGAGTCTGAGTCCGAGTGAGTCCAGCTGAGTTATATATTGGTGAGTCTGAGTCCGAGTGAGTCCGCTTGAGGAAAACTTTGGTGAGTCTGAGTCCGAGTGAGTCAGGTTGGCGAAAATATTCATGAATATGAGTCCGTTTGAGGAACAGTTTAGTGAGTCTGAGTCCGCGTGAGTCCGGTTGACGAAAGCATCGGTGAGTCTGGGTCTGGGTCACCAATCCATTTTGGTGAGTTTGAGTCCGAGTGAGTCCGGTTCAAGAAAACTTTCGTGAGTGTGAGTCCGAGTGAGTTCGGCTCAGGAGAACTTTGGTGAGCCTGAGTCCGAGTGAGTCCAAACCGCAATATATATTTCTTGAGTGAGTCTGAGTGAGTTTCACATTGTTTTGCCGACCTATAGTCATATCTACTCATCTTCAACATTACTATCAGCCTTGCCTGGATCACGTTTATACGCGCGCCTACTCACACGTATTCCAAAGCAGTGTCTTTCATACACCAGTTCAATATTTATTGATCAGGGGCGCGAATTAAGCCCCCCCCCCCCCCCGCGCTTGCAAACTATTCCAAGGAAGTGCTTGATAAATATATCTTATGTTGTCATCTCTTTCAAGAAAAATGACCTTACCCGTTTAGACCACTCACAACTCGTATTCGAAGGTACTATATCAAAAGGCGCCAAGAGGAGCATCGATTACGTGATATATTGGTGTTATAGAGCATTGACACCATGGACGAAAAAGATAATTCTAGGCTAATGGACTCATGAGTCGACTCACTCAGACTCAGATCGAGCCATGAGTGTGAGTCTGAGTGAGTCCGGGTGAGTAATGTCTTGATGAGTTTGAGTTCGAGTGAGTCCGGTTGAAGAAAATGTTCGTGAGTGTGAGTCCGAGTGAGTCCGGCTCAGAAATATTTTGCTTAGTCTGAGTCTGAGTGAGTCCTAAGCACAAAATATATTTCATGAGTGAGCCTGAGTGAGCTCCACAACTTTTGCCGACCTATGAATTCACGTCACAAGAGGGATCTAGCCCTTTATGTAGCTTCCGCTTGGCTACGCACAGATGACGCGTCTAGAACCTTCGCGAAAGCAGGCGCAACCCGATATCAGCGCGCAACGACAGAGGGTCAGTCAGTCAGGAAGGTAGAAGTTATGTTTAGGTAAGAGCGATGTTCGCTAGACCAGAGAACATGTGTCGTTTCATGTAACGTGGTCAGTCAGTGAAGAAGCGACAAAGGGAGACATATAACGGGCCGACAACGGAGGGAACGACGACGATCGGCGCTGGTGCGTGCGTGGGTGTTTCCCGGAAAAGATACATTCGAGGCATGTCTCGCGGAAGAGAAACGTCCAACATGATAACACATGGGCCTTAAACCTAGAAAACGAGGAAACTTACGGAAAAGTTTAAAGCCACACAGCGTGCGATGGAAACTAAAATGATAGGTGTGACGTTGACAAAATGCAAGCCGGCCAGATGAATCAAAGGACAAGCAGAAGTAGCCCACATTCCTGGTGATATTGCCACACGCCCTCATTTATTTTCATTTTTATGTTGCGGTCCCATTACACGTGTGACTGTTGTCTTCTCCAAACCACGCCGAATGACTAAGAACCATCTAGATAATCTTAGAACCTTCCGATGAGATTACGCGCACAACGCGAAAATTACAGTTTTGTCTGGAACTTACGTGGCCTCTATCGATAATGCTGGAATATTCGATGGCGCATGTATAAATGCCAACGCGCTTCACCGCTTGTCAGTTTTTCGACGACCGACGCTTTGTGCGCCGATATCAGTGTACACTGTGCATTACTTGCTGTAATTTGAGTTTCCGTTTCGCAGCCACAGGTTTGGCGAAATAAAGAGTTTCACCTTGAAGAAGCCTACTCCTGCATGGTCAAATCATATCGGTCGCTAAACTTGGAACGAAAAGTGGTCGAAAACCTATTGCCACAGACATCACCGCCCGCAGTACGATTGAAGCGCGACTAGGTGAGGAGGGGACAAATAAAGAAAACCAAAAACTCAAGACAATTTTTTTTCGAATACTCATAATTTTATATATGCCCATGTAAACTCGAAATTTACCTTACGGTTTATCTGACACTTGTCTAAATAGTTGATTGCCTCATTTTTTGGTCGAGCGCCATAAATGGGGGCGTATGCAGGCAGTCTGCTATCAGGGCTTGTGTTTAGTTCCGCGCATTGCCGGGTCAATGAGGCATCGCTGACTTTTGCGTGGTGGTTTCGTGCGTACCTTCCGTAGTTTATTTATTTGCTTATGTGCTGTTTACTGGCGTGAAATTCCAGAGCTGCACTAGCTCAAAAAATGTCTAGATAGCCGCTCCTGTGACTGCCTTCGCTGGCGCACGGCCGGCGTGCCCTCGCCTCTAGTGACGGTGAATGCGACACGCTAAGCTGAGAAACGCTGTACTCTAAGGTTGTCAAAGTGACATTCGCAATTCTGCTGTCTCGCTGCAGTGGTTTTCCACGATTGGGCAACGTGAGTTTTCGAACTATTGTGCTAATGTGCTCGTGAACAGTTGTATCAGAATTTATTCATCTGCAAAGTTTTTGGTGTATATTGCAAGTACACTTTTCGGCTGATAAAACAACCTTCCTTCCTCAATCTTTCTTGTTCATCTTCCTTTTCTTTCGCGCACGCAATTGGCGAGCCATAAAGGCGCAATGAAATAGCGCTTTTATCAAAAGGCATGTAAAAGGTCAGCAATTAAGAAAATTTTCAATTTCGCGCCATGTAGGGCAAATGCACAACGCCGCTACCGCTACCGGTTGTGACGTCATATCTTATTTTTTATTTTTTCTTTGCTGTTAGTTGTCCCCTCCATACGTAGATGGCGACAGTGACATCGAGCCGCCAACGAGTGGATACATGGGCTTCTATAGAAGTTACGCTACCAGTTTACATATACCTTGACTCCTGTCTTCGTCCACGTCACTACCACGTGACAATATTAAGCAAAAAGATAGAGGGTGCTATTCTGGACTTCCGCCATTTTCTGTCGAATTTTACGTAGGCGTGACGTGTACACAATGGTGACGAAAACGCACGAACTGCTTGCGAAACGTGACGTAAGGGTGTCATGAAATACAAAGAAACGTGCAATTAGGTACCACTTTGTTTCTTTAATTGTAAACGCAACAACAATAAAATAAAACGAAAGTGAAGCGTGTGGCTTTAAAGTCGTGAATCAGACGATATCGTCTGCAATTTAGCGAAACCATAGCAACTTTTTAGCCACTAAGCGAACCAGTCAAGCCAGCGTCGACATTGCGTGCATCGTTATTTTGTGGGGTGTTTGGTTTGTTGTGACTGAGCGCCGAACAGTGGGCCGCGATGTTAGATTTTATTACTGATCGTCCCCATAATTGGAGGGCGACTTGCTGCCGCTGGTACGACGGGAGCTGTGACAGACGCTGACAGAGCGCCTTTACCGACTGGGCCCCAGCAGAAGGCCGTCGCCGGAGAAGGAAAGTGGTGGCAGCGCGATCCCGAGGCGAGGAATCGCAGCGCAATCAGGTAAACTTGCGTTTCAATCGGGTGGTCTTGACGTTTCAACTATGCACGTGCTTATTGCAGGAGAACAGGCGGAGATGCGTTTGATTTGGCGACGCCGGCATCATTACAGTTGTGCACGTCGGCTCCGTGTTGGGCTGCGGCGGCCCCTTGTTCCCAAGGCGTGTGGCGTCCAAATGTGCTGCCGATAGTGAAGATAAGGAGCTGCACAGCATTGCAAGTACTGATAATACTCCTTCTGTCTTTTTTGTTCTGGCGGTGGTTCAGTGCCCAGTTTATTTGAAGTAATGTGCCAACTAGCCCTACAGCGAGTCGTGCTATTTATGTCTACGATGCGGGAACCATGATCCTGAACTGTCGTGATCATTGAGATGGTGTTATATGTTTTGATAAGTGCCAACTAGCCCTACAGCGAATCGTGCTATTTATGTCTACGATGCGGGAACTATGATCCTGAACTGTCGTGATCATTGAGATGGTGTTATATGTTTTGATAAGTGCCAATAGCCCTACAGCGAATCGTGCTATTTATGTCTACGATGCGGGAACTATGATCCTGAACTGTCGTGATCATTGAGATGGTGTTATATGTTTTGATAAGTGCCAACTAGCCCTACAGCGAGTCGTGCTATTTATGTCTACGATGCGGGAACTATGATCCTGAACTGTCGTGATCATTGAGATGGTGTTATATGTTTTGATAAGTGCCAACTAGCCCTACAGCGAAGTCGTGCTATTTATGTCTACGATGCGGGAACCTATGATCCTGAACTGTCGTGATCATTGAGATGGTGTTATATGTTTTGATAAGTGCCAACTAGCCCTACAGCGAATCGTGCTATTTATGTCTACGATGCGGGAACTATGATCCTGAACTGTCGTGATCATTGAGATGGTGTTATATGTTTTGATAAGTGCCAACTAGCCCTACAGCGAATCGTGCTATTTATGTCTACGATGCGGGAACTATGATCCTGAACTGTCGTGATCATTGAGATGGTGTTATATGTTTTGATAAGTGCCAACTAGCCCTACAGCGAGTCGTGCTATTTATGTCTACGATGCGGGAACTATGATCCTGAACTGTCGTGATCATTGAGATGGTGTTATATGTTTTGATAAGTGCCAACTAGCCCTACAGCGAATCGTGCTATTTATGTCTACGATGCGGGAACTATGATCCTGAACTGTCGTGATCATTGAGATGGTGTTATATGTTTTGATAAGTGCCAACTAGCCCTACAGCGAGTCGTGCTATTTATGTCTACGATGCGGGAACTATGATCCTGAACTGTCGTGATCATTGAGATGGTGTTATATGTTTTGATAAGTGCCAACTAGCCCTACAGCGAGTCGTGCTATTTATGTCTACGATGCGGGAACTATGATCCTGAACTGTCGTGATCATTGAGATGGTGTTATATGTTTTGATAAGTGCCAACTAGCCCTACAGCGAGTCGTGCTATTTATGTCTACGATGCGGGAACTATGATCCTGAACTGTCGTGATCATTGAGATGGTGTTATATGTTTTGATAAGTGCCAACTAGCCCTACAGCGAGTCGTGCTATTTATGTCTACGATGCGGGAACTATGATCCTGAACTGTCGTGATCATTGAGATGGTGTTATATGTTTTGATAAGTGCCAACTAGCCCTACAGCGAGTCGTGCTATTTATGTCTACGATGCGGGAACTATGATCCTGAACTGTCGTGATCATTGAGATGGTGTTATATGTTTTGATAAGTGCCAACTAGCCCTACAGCGAGTCGTGCTATTTATGTCTACGATGCGGGAACTATGATCCTGAACTGTCGTGATCATTGAGATGGTGTTATATGTTTTGATAAGTGCCAACTAGCCCTACAGCGAATCGTGCTATTTATGTCTACGATGCGGGAACCATGATCCTGAACTGTCGTGATCATTGAGATGGTGTTATATGTTTTGATAAGTGCCAACTAGCCCTACAGCGAATCGTGCTATTTATGTCTACGATGCGGGAACTATGATCCTGAACTGTCGTGATCATTGAGATGGTGTTATATGTTTTGATAAGTGCCAACTAGCCCTACAGCGAATCGTGCTATTTATGTCTACGATGCGGGAACTATGATCCTGAACTGTCGTGATCATTGAGATGGTGTTATATGTTTTGATAAGTGCCAACTAGCCCTACAGCGAGTCGTGCTATTTATGTCTACGATGCGGGAACTATGATCCTGAACTGTCGTGATCATTGAGATGGTGTTATATGTTTTGATAAGTGCCAACTAGCCCTACAGCGAGTCGTGCTATTTATGTCTACGATGCGGGAACTATGATCCTGAACTGTCGTGATCATTGAGATGGTGTTATATGTTTTGATAAGTGCCAACTAGCCCTACAGCGAATCGTGCTATTTATGTCTACGATGCGGGAACCATGATCCTGAACTGTCGTGATCATTGAGATGGTGTTATATGTTTTGATAAGTGCCAACTAGCCCTACAGCGAATCGTGCTATTTATGTCTACGATGCGGGAACTATGATCCTGAACTGTCGTGATCATTGAGATGGTGTTATATGTTTTGATAAGTGCCAACTAGCCCTACAGCGAGTCGTGCTATTTATGTCTACGATGCGGGAACTATGATCCTGAACTGTCGTGATCATTGAGATGGTGTTATATGTTTTGATAAGTGCCAACTAGCCCTACAGCGAATCGTGCTATTTATGTCTACGATGCGGGAACCTATGATCCTGAACTGTCGTGATCATTGAGATGGTGTTATATGTTTTGATAAGTGCCAACTAGCCCTACAGCGAATCGTGCTATTTATGTCTACGATGCGGGAACCTATGATCCTGAACTGTCGTGATCATTGAGATGGTGTTATATGTTTTGATAAGTGCCAACTAGCCCTACAGCGAATCGTGCTATTTATGTCTACGATGCGGGAACTATGATCCTGAACTGTCGTGATCATTGAGATGGTGTTATATGTTTTGATAAGTGCCAACTAGCCCTACAGCGAGTCGTGCTATTTATGTCTACGATGCGGGAACTATGATCCTGAACTGTCGTGATCATTGAGATGGTGTTATATGTTTTGATAAGTGCCAACTAGCCCTACAGCGAATCGTGCTATTTATGTCTACGATGCGGGAACCATGATCCTGAACTGTCGTGATCATTGAGATGGTGTTATATGTTTTGATAAGTGCCAACTAGCCCTACAGCGAATCGTGCTATTTATGTCTACGATGCGGGAACTATGATCCTGAACTGTCGTGATCATTGAGATGGTGTTATATGTTTTGATAAGTGCCAACTAGCCCTACAGCGAATCGTGCTATTTATGTCTACGATGCGGGAACTATGATCCTGAACTGTCGTGATCATTGAGATGGTGTTATATGTTTTGATAAGTGCCAACTAGCCCTACAGCGAGTCGTGCTATTTATGTCTACGATGCGGGAACCATGATCCTGAACTGTCGTGATCATTGAGATGGTGTTATATGTTTTGATAAGTGCCAACTAGCCCTACAGCGAATCGTGCTATTTATGTCTACGATGCGGGAACTATGATCCTGAACTGTCGTGATCATTGAGATGGTGTTATATGTTTTGATAAGTGCCAACTAGCCCTACAGCGAATCGTGCTATTTATGTCTACGATGCGGGAACTATGATCCTGAACTGTCGTGATCATTGAGATGGTGTTATATGTTTTGATAAGTGCCAACTAGCCCTACAGCGAGTCGTGCTATTTATGTCTACGATGCGGGAACCATGATCCTGAACTGTCGTGATCATTGAGATGGTGTTATATGTTTTGATAAGTGCCAACTAGCCCTACAGCGAATCGTGCTATTTATGTCTACGATGCGGGAACTATGATCCTGAACTGTCGTGATCATTGAGATGGATGTTATATGTTTTGATAAGGATGCTTACGGACTACTGCAAAATAAATTACAATCGTGTAAATACACAGACGTACGTGCAATAAGAGCTAAGTTTCAGGACCTCATGTAATGCACGATCAATTCAATCTGAAAGATATGGTCTTGAGGCGAATCTTGCTTACAACATACAAATAAGAAGTGTATAAACGGCCTCAGATAAAGAAAAGGGATTGCATTTTAAGCAGTTGATGTTACTTTGCACTGGTAGCACTAAGAAATGTACAAACTGCATGCAAAGAAAGGTCTTTTTTGTACATGTACTTCTTTCAAAACTGGCTGGCACAATATTAGACGCATCCTGTGTTGTTGGCAGCAGTGAATAATGAGACAATGATGTAAACAATGAGACAACTTGACGGCTTTTTATTATTGCAAGGACGGACCATAACATTGCTGTTCAAGAGCTATAAAAAATCAAGGCGATTTCGTCAAAGCACTTGGAAAATCATTACAGAAGAAAGTAAATTGCCTCGCAGCATATTTTAAAATATTACACATTACTCTTGCATGTAAACTTTTTTAGTGCACAAGAGAAACCAGGACAACAAGGAATGACAGAGACACAACACTGTGTCCACGTCACCCCTTTCTGTACT
Source organism: Rhipicephalus appendiculatus (assembly GCA_030522465.1). Classification (NCBI taxonomy): domain Eukaryota; kingdom Metazoa; phylum Arthropoda; class Arachnida; order Ixodida; family Ixodidae; genus Rhipicephalus; species Rhipicephalus appendiculatus. The sequence continues at coordinate 308 of JALIZH010019157.1, read as the reverse complement.
GGTTCGTTTTGTGCACTCTAAATATTTACATAGATTTCCAACAGGAGCAAGCTTGTGATCTTGCATGTTGGAGTGGCTACTAAATGAATAGAGCTTTTCTGCAGCACCTGTGAGATTCGTACAGCCATCATATGTAATGGAAAATCTTTCACTGGGTTCGCATAGTGAATAAAGTGCTGAAAACAACACTCTGGAATGAAGTTCGAGGTTGCATCCCCCGGTATAAAATAATGCAGGCTTTTTTCCAGAGTTACTATGGCCTCAAGAAACTAGTCCTACGATGATTCGCCGGAGATGAGCATGTTTTT